>CM034008.1:4356313-4606580 GCA_019603395.1 Cyrtorhinus lividipennis
GCGTCATTTTTAGTTTGATTAATCGATAAATCATTAAACTATCACTTTTTGTTACCAATTACCGAGTATTGACATTTTTCTAAAAAAAACTCTAAAAGCACATAAATGTTCACTTGGTTGTTAATTATCCTCACACAAAAAATAATACTTCTCACATTCAAGAAACATCGATGTGTTTGAATCGAAACGTATATTCCTTATCAAAAAGTCTTTCATCTTCCACATCAGATCATCATATTTTCTCGCGTCCCCGCTGGATTTTTTCTTTAAAATTTGCTCGTTCTTTTGTAAATGTTTGCAAACATTGACACTTAGCTACATTTTGAGAGGGTAAAAGAAAAAAACGTATTGAGGTTGTATGGGTATACATTATTCCCTCCTATAACAACGATCGATTATTCGATATATCGAAACATTGATCTCCTACTCCAATGTTGTTGCACATCGATCTGGAGGTGAAACATCGATATCTCTCTCAACATGAATATTTGTGTAGAAGTGGGTGTCTGCTGCTCTCCAGCATTGCCAAAACAACAAAGCAAAACATATCTGCACTGTAGGTTTTCAAATACGAGAATTAGCGTCAAAGAAAATATATTGTTTCCAAATTTATGTCTTTCTCTGCCTTATTCATTGTGTAATTTGAATTATTTATCAACCAACTCGACTACCCAAAGCATGTAGGGAAATTTTGTATTTGTGTTGTCGCTTGTCTCCTTCATTTTCCCTTCTTTGGCTTGTTTAGCTTTGTTGTTTATGGTTATCGTTGTTCAATGACAAGTGTCCGGTCTCAAGTTAGATTAATTGGTTGGCTTATCGCCTGTCGACTTTTTTTATCTGTCAATGTGGCTGATCCTATGTCGAGGAGGACATTGTGCCAATAGTGTCGATAGCTCGGCTCTTAGGTGATCTCACATTTAACTCCTGTTTTAAATCGAGTGGTAATGTCGAAAAACGGGTTGTCGAGCAACAATGACGTTCGCCTTTTGGTCTCCTGCGTTTTATTTTGGTTGTCTTGTTTCGGCGGGTTGCTCGTGGCCATCGAAGCGACCAACACTTGGACGGCGTTGTTCATGATCTCCGCCCCTATTGGAATGTTCTTCCTCGTCAAGAAGTTTTCGATTCCACCGCCAAAGGATGAATTGGTCAACGAAGTTTTGGGTAAATGGATGGACGAGAGTGAGGTGGACCAAGACGAACAGGGGAACCAGCCTTCGACGATTAGTGTTTGGGCGCATCGTTTCGCCGGCATGGACGCTCCCGAAAACACCCTCGATGCTCTAGATCTGGTAAGTTTGGACTCTAGGACAGGGTTGTCTAGATAAGAAGAGGAGGAATGCCTGGTAATTCAAAGGACTATGAAGCGTAGAGTCAATGAGGCCAGGGTGGACGACACAGGTGGGTTGTTTTTAGTCATGATACTCCTGCATAATGCCTGTAGGTTTCGTGCTCAGTGGTATGGCGAGTGTGTCGCAAACCATCTCAAGCTCAAAGTCCCAACTGCTCCACAGCCATTCCCGCCCGTCAGGCCGAAGCATGCTAACGATGAAAGACCGCATGTCCTGACAAAAGGCGATCCAGTACGAAGCAGCAAATGACCTGAACAACCCGGCACCTCAACGAGGTCCTGGGCTGCCAGCAAGGCCCTCATATGAGCACACCAATGTCCAGGAGAGACTGTTAAAGGCCTTGCAACCTCGAAAACATTCTTGCGCTGATACAACTGGTAATATTGGTTGCGTCCCCCACCAGAAAAAAGCTGCCAATCCTGGTTGTTACGATCTACAGGGAACCCAGATGATACGACCTAGTAGATTATTGTATTTGTACCGACAATTGGTTCTCAAGGTTTCGATTAAGACTTATCCTGGTGTGATAAACCACTGTCGAGTACTTAACATGTGTCAGTGTCAGTCAATCTGAAATGCGCAGACTCCATTTGGGTCTTGGCTGTTCTTTCTTTTGCAGGCTGACAGATTGGCTTGTAGGTCAAAAAAGGTAGTTTGAATGTTGGTGATGAAAAAAGTGTTTGTCTACTTTTCAAAAATTGTTTCTCATTGCCTCCCTGACGTGGAGACTTCGAAAATACGCTTTTTCACACGACTATGATTCATTTTATGTTGGTCTAATGGATATCTTGTGTTTCCCCGTTAACATTTTATTTTTTTATTTCATTTAGTGCATCAAAAATGGAGCGAAAGCCGTTGAATTTGATCTCATACTCACCGCTGATTTGGTTCCGGTGGTTTTTCACGACGCTCGTGTAGATCGTATGACGAATATCGAAGCCGACATCAGACAACTGCCCTGGTCAAGGGTCAAGGAGCTGGACGTGTCCGTGAATCATCCCTTCAGGTAAGTACACCGTGTTGACCGGTTTGTCAGCAAATTCAATTCAATAAATTCACTCAGGACTCAACCGCTTGTGTATTCCAGGGCCCAATTTCCCGAAGCGCGCATACCAAATTTTGAGGATGTCGTGAAAAAATGTGTCGCTGAAAATATTCACATGGTCATTGACATCAAGGAAGATCGACCCGAGGTGAGAAAACCTGACTTGGTTAGGTTCTCCTGAAGTTGAAGTTTACTTTTGTCTATAACGAAGTTTTATTTCATTTTATTGCAGGTCGTCAAGGTGATAGTTGATACTTTCCAAAAGTATCCTGCCCTGTACAAACTCGCATTGTGCAGTTCCTTCAATATGTTCACTATATGGAGCGTAAGTAAGATTGAATAAACAGATATGTGCTCATTTAGAGAATAATCAGCCGAAATTCGATATGCGATTCCGCAATATTGTCATTCAGCCTTCAAAAAGGCCCTTCAGATTCGGATAATTCATGCTGTTATCATCTTATCTTGTTATTTATTAATTTCCTATTCTTCAATGCACCGTTTGTTCAATGGCCTTCGTGAAAAAAACAAACAATGATTGTGAATACAAATTGTCGGTTCGAGTGTCCTCAGTGCTCTAAATTGTTTTGCGGAAAAATACAACAGTTACTTGATACAAGTAATTAAAATTGTGGTCCCGAAACTGATAATAGTTCTAATGAAATCAATATGTTGAGAAGCGAATCTTGGAAGAAATACTTTAGTGACTCAACAGAACATAAACGGGCTAAAAATATTTCTTCTGAAATTCGTGCATGTGTGAAATTCTAAATGAATAACCTCGGATCAGGAGCATGGACTCATTCTAATCGATTTAGCGTCTAAAAATGAGTGGAAAATGATACCCCACACGCCTAGGTACCAGAAATCTCGATAACACATTTGAATTGGGTAGATAGGTACCCATTTTGACCCATAGTCTCATCCAGAGGGCGCCAATCGTTCCGGGACCCATTTCATTGGATTCAGCGTCCAAAATTTAGTCGAAAATGATACCCCACACGCCTTGATTGCCGAAAATCTCGAAAATTCATTTGTTGAAATACACATTTTTACCCCTCCCCTCCCCAAATTTGGCCCAATCGGGCTGAAAAGTTTCAAGGACCAACTAAAGCTGGAAGCGGAACTCTGACCCAAATTTCAGATTTTTAGAAAATTGTCTACTACCGAAATTTAGTGAAAAATGATACCCCACAAGCCTAGATCGCCAAAAATCTCGAAAATCCATTTTTCGAAAATCACTTTTTGGCCCAATACCCTGGTAATCATCCTGGGCAGTACTGCGGGTTCCCACACCAAATCGCAGTCTCTTTTTTGAATGACGTGATAACTACTTTATGAATTTATTAGTACCACTGTACTTATACGATTCGAACGACGAACGGGGTTCATATCACGTTTAGAGAGACAATTTACGTGCACGTTCGAAGTTTTCATCTTGAAAATTACATGGAAATGTAAATAAATGTATTGTATGTAATGTATTGTACAGGGGAAAATTCAAAAATGCAGAATATCGATCATGAATAATCATACTAATTTCTAGATTCTTCCTTCTATCTTCTAATCTTTGGAAAACTGTGGCTGAACTGAGGAGGGGACCGAAAAATCCGCTTGGTAGCGCTAGGTTGGGGGTTGCCTAAGTCTCCCTTTAGCCTCTCCTATTTTACGCAAAATTACAGGAAATAGTGATAAAATACTATTAATGACAGTCCAATTGGGCAATCAATGGTGTGCTGTAGGGCATACCTAGTCCTGTAAAGCCAGATTCAATAATTAAATTATAATCGGGGAATAAATGTCGATATTCTTAGTTCAATACGCCATGGGCTCATGACAAGAGGAAAAATATGGCGGGCAAAGTCCTTATGATGAACTTGATTTCAACTATGAATAGGAAACGTGCTCATATTTGCAAATTTCTCAACGTATTGTCGTTTGATTCTTCACAGATACGAAAAGCCAACCCGTCTATCGTCACGGGTTTGACATGGCGGCCATTGTACATGTCCCACTCGAAGTATTCGCCCAACGAATCAGAACGAATGCCGTATCCGATCTCACTTCCAGTTTATTACTACATGCGATTTTTGGACGTCGTTCATCGCTACGTGTACGAAAATTTGTGCCACAGCCTTATTGGATTCTCGGTCGCACTGCTGGAAAAAGACCAGATTACTCGGTATTACTTTTTTTAAAGTATTTTATTGAGAACGGGCAAGCCCGATTACAACATTGTTGCAAGGAAATACGTTAGAGAAAAAGCCATCGGATGAAAGAACTGTAGGAACAGAAGATTTTTTTTTCTTTTATTTGGTTTAAGCCCATTACAATAGTAATATACCTTAATGTTAAGTGTCTGCACTGGGTGGATACGGTGCTGGTATTATTAACTTGGCACGGTTACAGGTCTTTGTTTAAATGCATTAAGTCGGAGTTCAGTCTGGAATGGTGGGGATGAAGTGCAGGATGTGTCTTGGGCGTCGGAGTCGCTGGGATGAGAGCGGGGCAAAACCTCCAGCCGCGAGTTGGTTGAAGTGGTCGGAGTATGCAGCTACAAATTTTTTCATGAAAGCCTGGCGGGTCAAAGTTGGAGAATCCAATGAGAAGTCGTTATACAGGGTTTCATTTCTAACGAATAGGGGGGGGGGGGGGACTATGGAGTGTTGTAGGATTGCATTTTGGCTGCTCTCAAGTCGTTTGAACTGTGAGTCTGAGCAGGTTCCCCATATAGGAAGAGCGTAAGTCCATAAGGGTCGAATAAGGGTTTTGTAAATGAGAACCTTGTTGGCAAGTGACACATGTGGGTTGGAGAGAAGAGGCTTAAGTTGGCGTGTCCGGATTCTGGTTCTTTTGATGAGGTCAGAGATGTGTTCGTGGTAAGTGAGGCGACGGTCGAGAATAACACCGAGGTATTTGCAGTGAGAGGCAGTGGGGAGGGTGGTACCGCAATAATGCACGGAGGGATCGGTAAAGTTTCTCCGATAGGAGAATGTGACGGAGATTGATTTACCCGGGTTGATTTTCAGGCGCCATTTGGTACACCACTGGCCAAGCTGCTCAATATAGTTTTGCAGGACCTGCGCTGCTTCTAGGGGATCTGGTCGGCTGACAGCGTACACCAAGTCATCCGCGTAGTGTCCGGAAAAGTCCGGATTTGTTGGTAGAGGAATGTCGTGGCAGAAGATGGTAAAAAGATACGGCCCTAGAATGCTTCCCTGAGGGACTGAAGCTTCTATCGAGCGGTTGGAGGAGAGCTCATTCTGTATGTCAACAGTGAAGGTCCTATTGGCAAGATAGCTGGCAAGCATGTGGTATAGGTTCGATGGGAGGTGAGGTTTGATCTTCCGGAGAAGGCCAACATGCCAAACACGGTCAAAAGCCTGTTGAGCATCGAAGAAAGTGGCCTTGCAAACTTCTTTCTTTTGAAGGAACAGAAGATTGAAGAAGATGGTCAGGTATATAAGGCGGATATATACATAACGAGGGTGATTTTGGGATGCCACGCACTACACCAAACTACATAGGAAAGAACGAATGTGGCTTTTGAGGGTGTTCTAGAGAACCGTAAGAAAGTGAAAGACACGGTGGTGACTAGCAACAGGTTGGCTGACCTGGGAATCCTGTTCAACGGACGATGTAGTAGGGGGTTCGTTCGAAAACCAGAAGAGGAGGTTCTCTTCTGGTATTTTTTATAAAGCAAAGGAGTACTTCATAAGGAAGGGCGTCCGAGCGTGGGGCAGCATTAGTCAAATTTTATCTTCAGGGATGTGCTACAGTTTGGTGGACTCGATGGCCTCTTCCGTTGTACTATATGCAATTGAGATTTGGGGACTTCGACGTTTGGAAGAGATTGAGGTGACCCAATCCCGCATCTTCAAGAGCCTACTCACTCTGCCTTGGTGCACCCCGCACTACATGGTAAAGGCGGAAACTGGGAGACTTGAACTGGGCGTTTTCGGGCCATGGGCTGGTGGGAGGCCATTTTTCGTATTCCAGAAAGCAGATACCCCCGTTAGTGCTACAACGCTCTCTTACGAACATGCAAAAAAAGGGTAATGAGAGGTATAACTGGGCAGCCCAACTGAAAAACTTGCTTATGAAGTTGGGTTATGGCGAGCTGTGGGTCCAGCAAGATGCAAAGATGGTTGATAAAACTAAAAGAGAAGTCCTGAACAACTTCGCGACGATGGTGGCGTATGAGGATTATGAACGGATAATTTGCTCGCCCTACGATAAAAACTATTTGGCATCGATCGAAGGCTACACAAATCTCCTAGGCTACCTCAATTGGAACATCCCCTTTGATGTGAAGCGTGTGATCGCTCAGCTGAGACTTTGTAGTGACTCTGTTTTGCGAGTTTTCCACAAGGAGGTTGTGTGGAAGATAAACCTTCAAGAAAAGTGCCTCTTGTGTGATTCGGGTGAGTGCGAGACCGTCCTCCATGTTGTGGGCAGATGCCCACAGCTGGAAAACGATAGAAGAAGGTACTTTGGTTCAGCAATGCTCACCCTCAAACCCTCAAATGACAAATACTCAAGAGCTGGCTGTAGTCAATTTTCCCAGAAGGTATAAGACACTTTTGCTGGAATGCTTGTGAAGTCACTCGTGGTCCACTTCAGGTACCCCCAGGTTCACATTGCTCTACTGGCAGTCGTCGTAAATTGCTCTGATAAGGCCAACCGCTCATCAACAAACCCAAAGCGCTTCTTATTGGCCCAGTGAGTCCAAGTCCTGGCCCCGTACGAATGAATGAGGCAAAGGAACACATGGCAGGGTTCAAAAACGAAGCATTCTAGATGTACCTACGGTCCAGTGATCCCTGAAGACTCACAATCTGCTGCAGAGATGCACGACCTTTATAAGCGCAATCTGCCCTAATCTTATACAGGGTGTCAACGTTTACAGTTGACAACCTATAATGGGTCGATTTTACAACTCATTTCCAAGAAAAAGTGTCTCTAGACTGTTATTTTTAGAGGTTTGGTTACCGAATTATTCACGATTTATTTCCTATTTTTGACCTGTCGTCACTAAAACGGCCATAACTCCCTTAATTTAAAAAATAATACTAAATCTATCTACACCGTTGGAAAGAGCGTAAAATTTCCCTTCTGATGAGCTCCTCAACGTCTCCACTAATTGAGTACTGGTATTCACGAATTCAGCTTAAAGTTAGGACGAAAACGCAAAACCTTGTCAACCATTTTATCAGCCGGATAAAGGAAACATTATTCCCAGAATAATTCACGCTTTCATTTGTGGAAAAACTTCCCAAAATACCAGATTTCCAACGGTATATTCAAATTTATTTTTAAATTGACATAATTTAAGGGTGAAAATGTCGTTTTAATGAGGAAAAGTTGGTAGTTTCAATCAAAATTATGGTGTTCTCCTGCTTATATGAATTAACCGGTTCTAGTATCTGAGAAATGATTGAGAATCGCTCGATCTGTCCATCAGTCAATTCATTCCTGAAAAAAGGGACGTTGTGACGAAGCTTTGCCTTCTCCTCATTTTGGCTGCGTGAAAATTAACCTCAAATTTCTTCTTTGTCTGACAGAGAAGTGATTCTACGTTGGAGGAAGCAAAACGTTCGCGTTATGGCTTGGACCGTCAACGTCCCGTTTGAAAAAGTCATGTTCATGAAGGGTTTCAACGTGCCCATCATAACCGACTCGATGCTCGGGCCAACCGATTCAACGAAATGACCAGACGAGATTTACCGCTAAAAGCGACTGTTAAAGTAACTTTACTGACGAAATCCCATCGAATTGACTCACTGCCTTCGATAGGACAGGCCTATGTGTCGTTCTACCTTCACTATCGCACATGATATAACATTTTTATCCGCTATTTCGTATAATTTCCAGTAATAGCGCGGCTAATCATTAGAAAAATAGCCACTTGATAAATTATTGTTGTTATTTTGTTCGTTTTAAAATGTCCCCAGGTAAATTTACCTGCACAAATCATAGAATTTTAGCTTTTATAAAATAACGTGTTTTAACTGCAATGAATGTAAAACTGTACATTCGCACATAATTAAATTTGAATGTATAATAAAACACCTATTACATAAGGTGTCGTTGACCTCGTGTCAAATTGAATGAGTATTATTTCACTAAGTTTTCAAAATTCGTTGTTTTTGACCGGATTTCGAGTGGCAAACTGGGTTTTTGTTCAAATCCGAGTACCTTGTAAGTAGTTTTGCTAGCTGAAGTTTTAGGAGACCACAAAAAGTTGAATTTTTTAACGAAAATTCTCAATTTTTGTATTGCGAATCGATGCTTTACACCTGATTTCGTGGCAGACGTGTTTCTTTGACTCTCGGTACCACTCAAGTTTCCAGTCCACAAAAAGTTTGTCAATTTTTGTGTAACATCCGCTAATACTTGCCACCAGATGGCAGGTTCGTTCAACTCTTTGGCCACTCAAGTTTTACGTGTCCACAAAAAGTTGCATTTTGTTGTCCAAAAAGTATCAATTTTTGGCCGTCTGTCGATATTTTCCAACGGTCTTGTGTTGGCAGACGGGTTCTTCGTTGTTTCATGGCTGGTAGCGGACTCCTGTACAATTTTTCACGAGTAAAAACTTCAATTTGTTGGAACTTTGAATGGTCGCCATGGCTTAACTTCCCAGCTTTGAGATGGCAGACGTGACGTGGAAGGAGGCAGACTTACTGATAACAAGTAAGACACGACTTGACTGGCAAACTGTTACTTGAACTGAACGGTTACTAATAGACTCCCACACTTAATTAAGAATCAATATATTGTGTTAAGCTCATAAGTCACGTAGGTATGAGGCTGATTATGTAGCCTGGATGATCGACGGCTGGCGAGACTGGATTTCCCGACGGTTGTGCAGCAAGTGTTTCTCTGTGAATGATACACAGATGGTGGCGCACTCTCGTTGGAGGAATTGAAAAAAAGGACTCTGCGGCTGAGGAACGAATATTACGTGTTACCTGGTCACCAAGGAGGAAATCAGTGGATTTATCTGGCTTTAGGGCCCGTCCTGCATCCAATCCAACAATGTAGTGACAGCCCCAAAATGCCAGATGCCACAATTACCATGACGAACTCTGACTTGACATCTCTCCTCCTGTAGAGAACGCATACGATGCACAGGAATTGAACAGTTTTATTGCTTTAAGATTTGGCAGGAGAGCATCTGATTCGCAGCTTTCTCTTCAAGTTCATCTCATAACACATGACGTGACTGACAAACTGTTACTTGAACTGAACGGTTACTACATGGACTATCAGCAAGGGTGCTTATCGCTGTTTCACTTAAAATTGTCTAGCCTGCTCATTCTCAAACTGTCATTGTAAGTCACCCTCACGAATTTCTCTTAAGTGATGTTCGATTGGCAAATAGCTTTCATTCTGGTAACTCGATAACCTATCAATCATTCCAAAGACGACATTTCAGGCCGTTACATTTCTTGTGTGTATACCAAAACCTAAAATTTACCCTGCCACTTAATATATTTGTATAAAAAGCGAAATTGCTTCAAGGAATTTACTATGAAGATTGCCTATTTTACTTGCTTTAGGTACGTCTTAGTTTCGCATATCATCCTAATTTTTTACTTGAATAATAAATTATCGCTGCCAGCACTGGTCGATATTGAAATTATGCTTGAGATAGTTCCTATGTTCGTGTAAATGTCGTGTAAATCAGTTTGTATGTCAAATAACTAGTTCGTATTAGTACATAGAATAACTACGGAGACCGGTTAAAGTGTGGAATTTCTCAAATTACTCATATGTTCCCTGGGGAAAGCACAAAGAAAACTTTGAATTATACACACTAGTTATTTCATACGTTAACTGAATTACACACTTTAACGGTAACATAACAAATAGTCGGCGTTAATCGATAGTTTTTGAGTAAATAACGATTTGTATAACTGGAAAAACGACCAAGTTCTAACAAAAATATCAGTTAAATTTTCAATCAATCTTTTTGAACCGTTGTAACCGGTTATCATTTTTGTGTTATCTTGTTCGTTAATCGTTAATTTTGGTTAAATTATGTTCATACATTGACTTGACTCGTCTCTTTTGCCGTTAGGTTAATCGAACCGATAAAAACTGTAGTAATTGTTATCAATGGAAAACATGCGTTGCATTTCTCGTTTTGAAAATCAATTTGGCAACGAGTAACCTAAATAAAGGTCCATCTGTGTGTCGTGTTAATACATTTTTAGTAATTTTGAAAAATTCCTGGAGCATGAAAATTATATTTTGAGACATTTGTTGCGTTGGAAATAGAACGTAGAACTTTATGTACATTTTCGTTGTTTATTACTTGCTATCAAGCCGAGTATAAATTTAGGTTGCTATGTCATTAGTTCGAGATCGCAAAAGCCAGCAGAATTCAATGAAGATTGAACTTACTTTTAATGTATTGGTATTTGTACCCTTTTTGCATTAAATCATTATCAAAGTATTCAACTTTTACGATTAATTGCAGGACCTTCGTGAACATTTTTATGTTTCGAGACTACCTACGTCTCGTGTTAAATGTATCATGAGATTTCTAACCCGACTCAGCGTCTAACATTTTGTGGAAAAATATAGGTACCCCACACGCCTCATTTATTAAGAATCTCAAAAATCCATTTTTCAAAAAAAGAAAAAATAATAACCTATATATTTTTAGGTCCGATTGGGCTGATTAGTTAGCCGTAAAGAAATCCTTGCCTGAATTAAGATTTTTAGAAATTATTCTAAAACCAAAAACGCTGCAAATTCTTTCACAGGTGTTGGTATTCCTCGGACCAGCAGCATGGAGACTCATTCAAATCGATTCAGCGTCCAAAATTTAGTGGAAAATGATACCCCACACGCCTAGGTACCAGAAATCTCAAAAACGCACATTCAAAATAAGTAGAAGGATACCCATTTTGACCCATAACCCCTTCTAGTGGGCACCAACCGTTTTGAGGCCCATCTTATTGGATTCAGCGTCCAAAATTTAGTCGAAAATGATACCCCACACCCCTAGATCGCTGATTATCTCGAAAATCCATTTTTCGAAGTACAAATTTTGACACACCCCATCCTCCCCCCAATTTGGTTCGATCGGGTGATTAGCTTTAAGGACCAAGAACCGGAAAGGGGTCTCTGAAAAATTATTTAGATTCTTAAACAATTTTCTACAACCAAAAATGGTGTGAATGGCGGACGGAAATTCGGATTTTGGAGAATGTATGAGTGAAAATATATATTTTTAAAACTCGATTTACAGGACTTTTTGGAAATTAGCATGCTGGGTATCATTGTCCACTGAATTTTGGACGCTGAGTCCATTATATAGGCTCCCCAAACCGATTAGTACCCAATAGAGGTGGGCTTATGTCAAAATTTTTACCATTTCGAAAATGTGTTTTCGAGATTTTTGGGTACCTACGCATGTGGGGTATCATTTTCCACTAAATTTTGGACGCTGAGTCCATTACATAGGCACCCCAAACCGATTAGTACCCAATAGAGGTGGGCTTATGTCAAAATTTGTACCATTTCGAAAATGTGTTTTCGAGATTTTCGGGTACCTACGCATGTGGGGTATCATTTTCCACTAAATTTTGTACGCTAAATCGACTGAAATGAGTCCGGGACACTCTACACCCACTATTACCCCCACAATCTTGCTCAAAGTATAATATGTATTCAACCAGCGAGAAATATCCCTACTACGGTATATATGCTATGTATTACGTCAATATTACATAGGAATTTCAAAAAAGAAGAAATTGAATGTTACTTTTTATTTCAAACTTGCTACATTTTTTTCACCATGTTTCAAAAAGTCATACAAATATAGGGTATAAGATATACTTATTTAGAAACGCGGACAAATATTTTCTTCTGAAATTAATATTTCAACTTGTATTATGAATCGGGAAAGTGGAGAACAAATTAAATTCGGTTTTAAAGTAAAATTGTTCGTCAACTTATGCAAACACGGACAAAAATGTATTTAGTAGTTTTTATTAGTAGAAAATTTCCTCCAGTTAATCATCGGTAGAGTTATACCAACTCTGATACAACTGAGTGGGAATAAATTTAGTAAATAAAGAACTAAATTCCCATATGGTTTCGCCTGGTTAACGTTCGTGAAAATCGAGCCAAGGCAGCTCAAGCGTAGGTAAAGACGTTAGGATATGACACCATCTAACAATTTAGAGGAAAAAAAAGTAAAATATTACACTATACAAATTTTTTCAATTTAATTGTAACAGAAAAACACTGATAAAAGACACGACCTTAAGAAGTCTTTACATTCTCTAGAGTGAATTTGGGCTGATGTTTCTGAGAGCCCGATTTGGGACGAAAATCGAGGCGAAATCGGGCTATTGCTGCTTAGCCTGGTGGGAAGAGACGAACGCCGTTGAGCTTTTCTGAGCATTTGGTCCAAAAAATTTCGGTTCACATCGGCCCGAAAAAACGACGTTATAGCCAAAATGACGGAGAATGAAAAGATCACATTTTAAGTTGATTTAACGTTGGTTTTTGGTGATGGTGGCGCAAGGTGACGAAAATTATGGATCAACGATGTTAGCAAACTTGTCGAAATTTGGTACCTGATGAAGCTTACAAGGTCTGATAAAGTTGCAAAGTATTTCTCTCGCTCTCCTATCCAAGAATTGATGTCAATCAATAGACATGCTCATCAATGTAGAATTTTATCAGCTTTGCATTCATTCTACAACTCAAATTTCGACCATATAGTACCAGAGACTGAGAGAAATGAATAGCTTTTAAAAGTAAAGATAGAAGTTTAAGAAGGAAAGTTTAACGCAGAGTACGTTGGAAAGTGAAATCCTCTTCAGGTCAGCTGGGACGCCATCTATTGGTGGTGATTAGAACCAAATTCAAATGTTCTGAGGTGATGGCCATCAACGAAGTCCTTGAGCTCTGGGAATCAAACTTATAGATGCCTCCATTTCCAGCCATGGCATGCCGAGTCCTATTTGCGGACGTCACATATTTTGTGAGAGAATACTTCTAATTTTACTGCAAAAACAACAAATTTCACAGAAACCAGGCGCCCTTGGTCATCCAGCAGACGTTCAGACTTCAAAAAACCGTCTCAAAGCCATGGAAAGCTAACCTATCAACGAAAAACTTGCACATACTGCAGATATGCAAAGTGACGCCATTGGTTGATAGCAATGTGGGGCTCTACCTTAAACGGAAACTGCTGATTCGACTTGATGCTATCAAACCACAAAGGTGCGGCTTGCTGTAAGCACCAGACACTTCAACGTTGGGGATGTAGTTCAATCGAGGTATGACACGAACACCAAACCAACCAGGAGGTTAGGAACACTTCTTCTGTGGACTCCTTCAATATCTTATTTCAAATTTGATGACGGCCATACCTACAAACCAGCTTCGTTCAAATGGGGTTAAGAGAAAAGAAGTTCCATTTTCGGTTAATCTTGAAAAATCTGCTAAGGACCTTCAGAGCTAAGGCAATCTCCCGGAGTACCATGACGACTCTTTTTGCCATCCAACGCCTGCTGATCAACTGGCTGCGAACGCAGCTCTTCAAGGCCCTGCTGACCAGGATTACATTCCTCAGAGATGTCACGTGCGAAGAAGTCGGATATCTCACAGATTATGTGCGCCAAGTCAAATGGAGATTTTGAGAAACTTGACCTGCCTGAAGATCAGGCTCATCGTTGCACAGTGGGCGGATTTTGTGTCTCAAGTCGCAAAATGGCACTTATTCTACCTCTAACCACACTTATTCTACATCTTCTACAAAAAATTTGCTTTGGACGCAAAACCAGCACGTGGTAACCCACCAAAACGAATACACAGAAAGACCGTAATCGATCACAGGATACATTGCTATGCGTTTTGAAAACCCAGTCGAGAGATCTGCCATGTTCCTATAAACACGTTTCATGCGTCCAGAAACGGATATAGTTCTGCATATCACCTTCACTGATTCAACGCCTCCTTAAATGCCGCCAATTTGAATTTGACAGCCTCTGGCGGCATATTGGACATACCAGGATCTCGTCAAGCACATGGCTTTACTGCTGTTGCAGGTCCACATACACAAATTTAGAGTACAACCAGAAAGAATGAGTTCGCGTTGATCTCAACATAACCAAATTTGGCTCTCACTAGCCTTGTAATTGAATAAAATTGTCCTTGTTGATAAAAAAGGTAGCTGACAAAGTACTGGATAAATTCCTTTCGTGACAGCAAATCCAGGATCAGCAGACCTTGTGGCGGATACTTGTAAAAAGATAGCGATGACCAGTCTATGAGCCATGAGCTTATCAACGTTGTGTCTGACGTGCTTATCAGAGGATGACAATGGAGAGAAGCGACGAGTTCTATCAATTTACATAGCCTCCTAGGTATTCTTACATGGTCAAAACAGACACAAATCGACTTTTGTCTTTATCCAATACCTTGGGTCTGACCAGAAGTTGACTATGAGTCGAAAATGGGAACATTTTTGAAAGAGAAACTTGTCTAATTGTCAAAATTGCCTACTCTGAAGACCTTGAAAATACACCAAAATGAACCTACTTCGTTAAAACAAAATGTGATCTTTCATTCTCTATACAAACAGTAACTTAACAGGCTAAATTCGGTCCCTTTGGTCCCAAAAGGCTTCACTCAGCACGCCCCTCAGCTTCAAATTGAAGAAACCCAAAACGCGAATTCGTCTCAAGCTTTTTAATTCTATTTTTTAGAACCTTAATCAAATTCTAATTCAAAACATCATATTAAACAAAATCCAAATCAATCAAACTTGCTACTAAAAATCAACAATTTCTTTTAAATATCACCAACTGAACGCTAACAAAATATCACATTATGCGTCAAACGAAAACCTCAGCCGTTATTTCCTTCGCGGAATTTTCCTGCATTAAGGTAACACTTTCAATATATTAGGTTTTCATTTATTCTTAATAATGAAAAGAATAATAACTCGAACAGAATAATAAAGTTGACAACGTCTCGGTTCGCGTGATAAGTCAACATTTTTTCGGAGATGCCGGAAATTTGTCGAAATTATCGAAATAACGAATTTCAACTACGATTTCCAAATAATTAGCTCCGTCTCTCAAATTGGTGGAGATCGTTTAGGCCTTATCACAATTGTCGTCATCCTGATTTCTACAGAACAAATTTCATTATGCTTTTTGTCAAAGTCATTGAAATTATTACAAAATTCTACTTCAAAAGCTTGCAGAATGCGATGTATCGAAAGGCTATTTACAAAAAAAAAAATTTCCGTTCGACTTCAACCAAAAATTGATTTCAACTTTTAAAAGTTGATGTCCCAACCGTTGAAAAAACCAATTCGTTGACGATCTTCACAAAAAAAATTTTCGGTTTTTCAATATGGCTTTTTGTAGTTAATTATATTTTCTTCTTCTCCCGTTGAAATTGATTAAAAATTAGAGACGTCGACGGAGACTTCAACAAAAGCTGTGAAATCTATGTTTTGCGTCGTCATTTGCGAGTTAGTCTCCAGGGTGCTCGGGGCAGCTGCGGTTAACGTCGAACCATCGATCAATGCAACTGAAACAAAAGTGTTGAAAATGAGTCTTTAAACGGGCAATATCAAGTACATATCAACATTCTATCGATTTTACAAGTTAATCGCAAAAAAAAATGTCTTCAGGACTTTTCCTTTTGGAGGCTTTGTTTCAAAGTTATTGACGATTTAAGATTTTTGTCGTTTTTTTAACCTGACGTCACTAAAACGGCCATAACTCCCTTAATTCACAAGATATTTTCAAATCTAAATAAACTGTTGGAAAGAGCGTCAAATTTCCCTTCTGATCAACCCCTCAACGTCACCAATAATTGAGTACTGGTATTCACTAATTAGGCTTCAAGTTAGTTAATGAACGAAGACGCAAAATCATGTCCACTTTCAGCCAGGTAAAGGAAACGTTTCCCCCGGAATAATTCCTCCGTTTATTCGTGGAAAAAACTCCCCCAAAATACTAGTTTTTCAACGGTATATTCAAGTTTACTTTCGTGGCACAAGTTATGGGTGAAAATGACGTCTCAAGAGGAAAGAAATGATAAATTTAAACCAAAATCGTGGTTTTCTTCCCTTAGACGTCATTTTTAGAGTTGAAAATGAGTCTCATTACTATAATTAATACTCGAAGCGGGCAAAATCAAGTACATATCGACATTCTATCGATTTTACAACTCATTTGCAACAAAAAAAGTCTTCAGGACTTTTTCATTTGGATGCCTTGATTCAGAGTTATTGACGATATAAGATTTTCGTCGTTTTTTCAACCTGACTTCACTAAAACGGCCATAACTCCCTTAATTTACAAGATATATTCAAATCTAAATTAACCGTTGGAAAGAGCGTCAAATTTCCCTTCAGATAGACTCCTCAACATCTCCAATAATCTACTACTGGTATTCACTAATTAGGCTTCAAGCTAGGAAATTAACAAAAACGCGAAACCATGTCCACTTTCAGCCAGGTAAAGGAAACGTTTCCCCCGGAATAATTCCTCCGTTTATTCGTGGAAAAACTCCCCCAAAATACTAATTTTCCAACGGTATATTCAAGTTTATCTTCATGGCACAATTTAAGGGTGAAAATGACGTCTCACGCGGAAGGAAATAATAAATTTTAATTAAAATCGTAGTTTTCTTCCACAATTTTGGTAAACATTTCTCATTTTTTTCTCATAAACGTCATTTTTACACTTACATTTTATCACAAAAATAAATTTGAATGTACCGTTAAAAGGGTGGTATTTTGGGGGTGTTTTCTCACGAATCGCGGGCATTTTTCAGGGGAAAATGTATCTTATACGTGGTCGTATGTTGACAAGGTTTTGAGTTTTCATGAAAATCTTATCTTTAGCCCAAATTAGTGAATACCTGTATTAATTATTAGAGACGTTGAGGGGTCCATCAGAAGGGAAATTTGACGCTCTTTCCAACCGTTTATTTAAATATGAAAATAACTTGTGAATTAAGGGAGTTATGGCCGTTTTAGTGACGTCAGGTCGAAAACACGACAAAAATCTTAAATCGTCAATAACTCTGAAACGAAGCCTTCAAAGAGAAAATTCCTGGAGACACTTATTGTTGCCAATAAGTTGTAGAATCTGTATCAACCCCTAGAAGGCAGTCAACCCTAAATACACTTTAAATACCTCTTATGGTAGATGCACAGACACGGTAGCCTTGCGATCGTATCTCCCTGCGTCAAATCCTCCAAACAAATAACGCACTCGCCTTTGTCTTCGGTGAGTACGTCCTCTGTGAAACACAATAAATAAATGAGAATAAATGCCAAGTTTAAGAGCTATTCGATGAACAGAATTCTGGAAATACACTCACCATTATATATCAGTCTCGGTTTTGTTAGGCACATAACAAGATGACATTCAATATCATCAGGGAGGACAAATTTGGAGCACACTGGGCATTTTATCCCTGAAACAGAAGAGAAAAAAGGAAAGTGATAATTTGTGATAGAATGCAATGGTTTGTTGAATTGGCATCATCGCTGACAAGTGATAACAGCTGCGTACACGTTGGCCATGTCGTACGATACAAGAATGATACCCAGGTTTGGTATCATTTGAATGATCCACATGTCCACAAGCAACTGATTTTGATGGCTCCTGATATACCATAAATTCTTGCACAAAGAATAATGCTTGGAGACGTACTTTTATTATTCAAGCTCAAGTATGGTTATTTTATTTCGGCATTATAAGCTGTTATACGATGGAAAAACGCTGCAAATTCTTCCACAATGATTGATTATTCCTTGGGATAAGATTATGGGGGAAACCAGATGGTGTGGAGTGTCCTCCATGGACTTATTACAATAAGTTAGCGTCCAAAATTTAATGGAAAATGATACCTCACACGCCTAGTTTCTCAAAAATCGAGTTCTCAAAGACACGTTTCCACATTTTGGCCCATACCCTCCCCGAATTTGGTTCAAATGAGCTGATAAGTTTCAAAGTCGAAGAAGGATCGGAAAAAGGTCCTGACAAATATTCTGGTACTTTTACAAAAATCGGGAAATTTGACGATTTTCCCGCAATTAATTTGCAAATTTTAGAGTTTTTCTTCTTCGGAACCCCTTCTTTTATCACCTGCAATGGATTGCTACAGGAATCCCTTCATAGAAAGTAGTCGTTATGGCTGAATAATGGATTATTGTAAATATGCACGACAAAGAACTGAGGAAGGTAGTAAGGGAGTGAGAATTATCTACAATTTGGTTCGGTAGAAATGTTGTATATTGTTTTAAAAAAACGCTGCAAATTTAGTGGAAAATGATACCCCACACGCCTAGGTACCAGAAATCTCAAAACCGCACATTCAAAATAGGTAGAAAGATACCCATTTTGACACATAACCTCATCCAGTGGGCGCCAATTGTTCCAGGACCCGTTTTAATGGCTTCAGCGTCCTAAATTTAGTCAAAAATGATACCCCACACGCCTAGGTACCAGAAATCTCAAAACCGCACATACAAAATAGGTAGATAGATACCCATTTTGACCCATAACCTCTTCCAGTGGCCGCCAATCGATCTGGAACTCGTCTCATTGAATTCAGCGTCCCGAATTTAGTCGAAAATAATACCCCACACGCCTCCTGTCAAAAATTCCAAAATATTTTGAAATACACATTTTGACCCCTATTAGGTACCGCTGAATCAACGCCCCTGCCCAAATATCTAAAACAAAATGTCCGTCCGCCGTCCACATGGATTTTGGTAGTAGAAAATTTTCTAAAAAGCTGAAATTTGGGTACGATTAAACCAAATTTGGGGAGATAATAGGTAAAATAATGTATTCTTTAAGGCTCAAATTTTGGGACTTGTTGTTAACTAGGCGTGTGGGGTATCATTTTCCACTAAATTTTGGACGCTGAATTGATTAGAATTATTCCGAGACGAAAATCGCTGATATCAGAAACGAACTAACTAAATTCATCTACAAGGAAAAGTTGAATTTAGTTGATGTTTTACTTTGATAATGTTGTCGAGCAACTCTACTGAAACTGATCTTTTTATAGATATAAAGCCAACCTACTATGTCCAGACTCCGGTTGATCTTCCAAGAGAATTTCTTTCAGTTCGGGGGCCATCTTCATCAAATCGCTCATGTCAATTTCAGACATTTTGATTCCAACAGAAGAATTGTTGTACAATTGAATTGGAAACGGGTAAAATCGGCTGCGTCGAGATATTGTAGATTCCTCTATGCGAGCCTGGCGTACAACAAACTACTCAAAAATCGCGATCAAATTGCGGAAAAGGAATAGATTGACGATAAAACCTTTCGCGGAAATTCTCAGACAGAATCCTGCCATCTTGAAAGTTCTTTCTGACGTTGAAAGTTCAGACTACTGTAGTGGCACATTATCCCCTTTATACTGCTGTAGTAGTCACTATAACCACTAGTGACGTATTTCCGGTTGATGACGGGAAATGTCACTTCATACTTGAAGTTTAACACGTTCGCTGCGGGTCACGCGCTCAGCGCGTGAGCTCTGTTCCAATGTGTGCGTCGCACGCGCCTGGCGCGTGAAGGCAGCTTTCACTTCAGATCGCTCCTCCAGTATACCGGAAAGTGAAATGGAATATATTTCTACTTCCCGCGCCAGCCTTGAACCTTCTGAAGGTACTGTAAACGTCGGAGTCAGCTGGGGTGTTGCTAAGATGGAAAAAAAAAAGTCCAAAATAGAGGAGTTTTCTTGCCATTTTGCATCGTTTTCAGTGTTCCCGCCTCAAGATTTCTTTCAGTGCTTCGCTTTAGTACACAAAATACTTCGGTGAGTTTACTCCAAGGTACATATCTCATGCTATAGCCGCACTGGGTTAGGAGCTCGCTTCGAATCTCATTCCACATGCGGCGCACGCACCTGGCGCGTTCCTATTTCAGATGACTCCCGCACAGCTGCTCAAACGAGCTCAACAATTCCGCAGCGAACGTGTTAAAGCTCACATGACAGCACT
This sequence comes from Cyrtorhinus lividipennis, assembly GCA_019603395.1. Taxonomy (NCBI): domain Eukaryota; kingdom Metazoa; phylum Arthropoda; class Insecta; order Hemiptera; family Miridae; genus Cyrtorhinus; species Cyrtorhinus lividipennis. The sequence continues at coordinate 4,376,730 of CM034008.1, forward strand.
CACATGGGTGTGGACACAGGTGATCCAAGTGGGCCAATTAACCTTTTGGTTGATTATTCCTTAAATAATTAATCTGTTTTCATGTAAAAAGTCAATCTCTCCGATTCGGCCAAACATTTTCTGGGCGTTTCAAGGTGTCTGGATCAAAATAAGCTAACGTCCACGCCGACATTGGTACTATTTAGAGAATTTTCTAAAAATCTGAAATTTGGGTCAGGGGTTCGTTCCCGGCTTTAGTTGGTCCTCAAAACTTTTCAGCCGGATTGGGTCAAATTTGGGGAGGGGAGGGGTAAAAATATGTATTTCAACAAATGAATTTTCGACATTTTCGGCAATCAAGGCGAAAGGGGTATCATTTTCGACTAAATTTTGGACGCTGAATCCAATAAAATGGATCCCGGAACGACTGGCGCCCACCGGAAGAGGTTATGGATCAAAATGGGTGTCTATCTACCTATTTCAAATGGAGGTTTTCGAGATTTCTGGCACCTAGGCGTCTGAGGTATCATTTTCCACCGAAAGAAATCCTTGACAAAATATTTGGGTTGTTCTACAGAAATCGGAAAATTTGACGTTACGATTTTCCCGTTATTATTTGTCAATTTTAGTGTTTTTTGGTTGGTAATTCCTTGAACAATCAACCTATGTTTTCATGCAAAAAGGTCAATCTCCACTTTCGGCGATCTAGGCGTGTTGGGTATCATTTTCCACTAAATTTTGGACCCTGAATCGATTGGAATGAGTCTCAATGCTCCTGGTCCGAGTAATAACCAACCCCTGGGAAATAATTTGCAGTTTTGTACTCTAGTCGTTGGCCTATGCAAACGTTTCTACTTTTCACAGATAAACTGCGCAAATTTCTCAGTTAATCGACCAGTTTTGTCAGTTTTTTTTTTTTTTTTTTTTTTTTGGTATTCGTGAGCCTCTACTGATTCTCATCCCTTCCCCTGTTCCCATTAAAAGTAGCAGGAAAAAAGCCCATCACACCTTCATTGAGGCTTACCGCGATTTGCCTGCAGCAAGCATGTTGAAGAAGAATACTGAGAAAATTCGGGAAAAAACTGTCGTACAGTGTTTTACTAACTTTTTTCGCTCGGTCAAAGTGAACATACATGGTCCCCTCATGATTTACCAACAGCAGGCCTCAGCCACCCCATGGCAAGTACCTCTGGCCTAACATGGTCTGGATATGGCATGAATCCTGGCCAGGGGAGACACGGTGAAGATGGACAATTCTTATCCAGAACCTAGTTAATGCACTAGAGAACCGATCACCGGTAGGTATTTCCCGTTATTTATCACAGTTTCAGTCAAGTAGCTCATTCTGACAACAGGAACCATTCAAATTTACGTATTTTTCCATGAATCGTCCCATTCGTCCAATTTTCAATCATTCAACTGCCTGTAGTCGCACGGTGAAATACTCAGAATTTCATTTTTGAAAGAAGTTTCCTTTGGTTTGGGAGATGTATCGTTTGATCTGGAAAAAGTTTCATTTGTCACGACAATTCTGTCAATCAACAAAGTATCATCCATTCAAATTACAGCCAGAGAATCTGGAAGCCCTATCGCTTGATAAACTGCTTTGTTGCCAAAACTCTGTGATACAATGTCATATAACGCCACAACTTGCTGGCTAGGATTTTGATTTCAAGACAATACATTTTTTTAAATTAGAAAAACATGTACCATATAAAACTCGAGTTATATGCAGAAGATCGTCCTGAGGAGCGGGTTGGTCTGGAATGCACGTTCCGACTATGGTGCCCATGGTCACCCCCTCCCCTAAGCGAGGTCTGCGCTCGTCGTTGACGTCACGTAATCCCCATTTCGGCTAAGGGCGACGCTATGGAAATCGTTATCGTTATCACCTGAATTTCCTCAACCCATGTATCAGCGTACGTCATGTGTCAACCTCAGAAATCGAAGGACGAAAATTTTTGATGTTTTACAGTTAGAAAATTGACGTTTGTGTGTGCTCTGGTCCGATTTACCTTAAATTGTACTTTTTTTAAAGATAATTATAATTAAAAGATCTTAATCTCATAGATATGTAGGTACTTATGCGCTAATCGAATACCCCACCAGCTCAGTGAACGAATGACATCCATTGCCTTATTCATTTTTGTGCCCCAAACATGATAGAATCATACTTAATTTAAATCTTAATTTCAAGCCGATTAAGAAACTTCGTTTTATTTCGGATTATTGTTATTACAACTGACAACTTGAGAGAACAGAACAAAGATGAATGCATGGTTTCATTATGGGTACTCATCAGGAGATACTTGTCAAGAGGAAGATCAACGAAGGAAATGTTAGAATAATGAAACTCAACATTTCAGCTAGTGGAAATGAATCAACAAGGGCCAATTCACGTAGTGACGTTTAGATTGTTCTAGAGTGTCCATCATCAAAATAATTTAAATTTGATGGGAGAGAAGGAGAATGGAAGTAGTCTCAGTATTGTACTTTCAGAAGTACTTGATTCCATCGGGAAGCGGGTGGGGTGAGATTGACATCTATCAATCGGACATGAGTCGTTCCGTATGAGGAGGATTAGGGATTAGAATGTCTCACGCTGGCACAAATTCGTCAGTTTACGAGGAGACAACAAACATATCTGTTGGATTACCATTGGAAGGGCCAGAAAGGCGAATTTGTTGAAGCACGAGATGAGGAGAAGGCAGTTCGATTTCCGTCTCTGAGTCGGACGAACTGCAAACTTCTTGGCGATCTGACTCACTGTCAACTTGAATTATTTCTGCCGAAATCCGAGCACGAGCCCGGGTAACCGGAACATGCCTCGGTGTCGTCGGAGGTTCCCGACGTCGTCGTTTAGTCGCCGAACGACCGTCGGCCGAGACGTTCACGGGCCGTTTACGACCGGCCATCGAGCGATGACGACCGATAACCACGTCAAAAGTCGATTTTGAAAAAAAATTCGAGTCAAAATTTAGTGCGGAAAAACTGCGGGGTGTAACGAAGGTGGTGCGGGTTTCAATCGATTTCCACCACCGCTCGCCAGGAACCAAGCGAGCCGGAATGTCTTCGCGAAATGGCCGCAAATTTGGCAACACGAGAGCACATGGTTTAAGCGCGAACACAATTTCAACAACAAATGAAAGCAATCCGTTCGAAATTCGAGGTCATGTCTTCAAATCTACTTCTTCCATGTCTACAGGGACCGTCATCCTCAACACGAAGCCGACAACACTGAGTGAAACCTCCACTGGGACCCGTAGTGAGGGTGAAGGCCGCCAGGGATCGCGGCAGTCGCAAGAAATCGAAGGCAAGAGGCGCAGCTGCCCCGTGTACGGCTCATGCTGTACCAAATAGTCCACGCGAGGGGCATTTTTGATTAAATATGCATCATCGATAGCAAATTATCGATGTTCACATCAATAAGGAATGAACATCGAAATTTTAAATACCTTGTAAATACTAAAAATCCTAGTTAATAACAAATAAATACGTGCATAAGAGATGCAGCAAAATAAACATAATACGAAAAGAGTATTTTCATTAATCCTCCACTTATGACCACTCTATTAATGACTCCCCAACGCTCTCTAAAACTGATTTTTTCCCCTTAAGTGTTCTGCTTTTTGGTCAAAATGAGCTGTTTTTGAACGAAGTCGCTCAAAAAGCACCAAAATGGCAACAACCAAGTACATGACGACAATTCGAATGAATTCCGTTAAAGATGAGAGGATCTTATTCCAATATTTGTATTTTGACAAAATATGTCCGACAGAAACTTTTTTTTCCGTTTTTAGAAAAAAGGGATGGTGAAAAGCACAAGGTTGGTAAGGAAGATAAATATACTGAATAGACCAACAAACAAAGAAATCGCAGAATCCGAAACAATACACAGCACCCATACATCGACATCGGCTTCTAAATCGATGTTTCGATAATATCGAACTGTTCAACGTCAATGGAAAATGCGGGGATCATTTGGGTGAGAATATCGAAGAGCAAAAACATCGATATTTCGATAGTATCGAGCATCGATGATTAAACCTTGGCTGTAACTAAACGACGTAACGATTCTGGCGTGTTTTGGTAACATCGAATGGTTCAACATCAATGGAAAATGCGGGGATCATTTGGGTAAGAATATCGAAGAGCAAAAACATCGATATTTCGATATTATCGAGCGTCAAGGGTCATCCCTTGGCTGTAACTAAACGACGTAACGATTTGGTGAGTTTCGATAACATCGAATGGTTCAACATCAATAGAAAAATCAGTGAATATTTGGGTAAAAACATCTAAGAACAAAAACATCGATATTTCGATATTATCGAGCATCGATGGTTAAACCTTGGCTGTAACTAAACAACGTAACGATTCTGGTGAATTTCGATAACATCGAATGGTTCAACATCAATGGGAAATGCGGAGATCATTTGAGTAAGAACATCGATATTTCGATAGTATCGATGATCATCTCTGGCAGTACCTATGAAAAAAGCAGTGAATATTCGCGTAAAAACATCGATACTATCGAGCATTGATGATCATTCCTTGGCTGTATTTAAACGACACAATAATTCTGATGAGTTTGTAATAGATTTTTTTAAAAACCCTACGATATCGAGTACATTAATTATACCTGTTAGGTACTTCTATTTTTTGGAGTTCATTAGTTTTGCTGCAACAAATCATTGGTGAAGTTGAATCCTTGGAGCCCACGAGCAAAGAATTGCTTATAGGTAGATACTTAATGAAAATATTATAATTTAACAGTTATCTTATGATTGGCTATATAGATAATACGTATGTTTTTATAATAGATTCAATAGGCAATAGACAATCACACGTGTTTTTCCCAATAATTGTTTGGACGCTGAATCGATTCAGATAGGAAGCGTGGTTCCTTCTATTTGTAGGATGTCCAGGATCTACCGAGGAAAGATTGTATTTTATTTGTATTTTGTTTGTAATGATAATGAGACCGAAACCATACTTTTAATCATTTCTAATAATATTAATTAGTTGTGGCACAATTCCCTTGCATCGTCAGAAAGTACATGACTCGGTACATAATAGTTTTAGGAGGCGTCGACCTATCATCAAAATAGACAGTGAAAACCCACAAACACCTCGCAACCTTCACCTTAGCCTCGCGTCATCAAGTCGATGTGCAATTCAACCCGACAAATCAATAATTGACCTGCGAGAGCTCTCATCAATATTTTTCGGAAACAGTCCCGCGACTTCCACCACATTCATATTTCATAGGGCAGCCAATCGACTCATTTCCCCTTTCGTCGGATAACAACCTCTAAAAGAAAATTTTCTCAAATTGTGAACATTCAACGTCGTTTTGGGTCATACTGGATTCTCATACCGAATCCCAACTCTATCAAAAGAGATAAATAAATTAAATTCAAGCGACATAGTTTGTGACTGATTTGTGAATCTGAAATGCAGCACATTTATTCTCAAATCAACCAATTGGTTCCATCGATTCATCAGTCGACATTCCATACTAACTGACTCCTCAAGGTCCTCAAAAAACCCCTCATCTCAACCAGGACCTTCCCATAACGTGCGGCAATCGGCCTGGCGATTAGATATTGAAATAAGGTCGAATATTTGAGAGGTATTCCACATTTTTTAGGGCCATCATACACGCGCCGGACGGAGAAGACTGTAAATTATGGAAAAAATTGAACGTAAAAGGATCAAGTTTTGAGAGCAGTTGAGTTAAGTATTGCCGAAACAAGATTCCAACGTACATTCAAAGCAAATTCGAACTAAATGTTTGGCACAAACTGCTCATAATATCCAAGAGTTACGTTTTATTGAAATTTCCCTAATCGGCTGATTCCTTCAAAAGCAGACAAACTGCCTCTCCCTGTGAGTCGTCCACGTTGGAAATAGAACGTACAAATTCAGAGGGAGAGAACGGGACGAGGAAAGACCGGTGAATGCGCCTTCTATATTTATATTTTGGTTTCAGACGATTTCTGGGTGTCTTGGAAAGGTTTAAAGACCTTGAAGAGTTGAGACAATACGAAGAATACGAATTGATTTGGTTTTAGCTTTACTTTATTGTGTACTAACCTACAGGGTGAGCCACGCTGTCTTTCAGTGCCCAAAAATGAGCTGAAAAATGCTCGTACACATTTTCAGTATACGACTTTCCAAATTTTCATTATGTGGGCTTAATGAACTTTTACAGTACAAAAATCAATCAAAGTTAGTGTATTTTTGCCTAATATACAAGATAGTACAAGAAGTATAATATGAAATGAATGTAAAATACACTGCCAACAACAACTACTAAAGACAAAATGGCGCTCGCGCATGCGCAGAGCGCACCTAGTGCCCAATGAGGCTTACCACTCTCTGCCGACAGATAACGCTGATTCTAAGTCAAAATTTTTCACATTTTCTGGTGAAAATCTTTCTCGAGAGAAGACAATATACACAATTATACCTTGTCTTAGAACAATAATTGGAATTAACCATGAGAAAAGCCTTGAAAACTCTCCTTAATTGTTTATGGGGTTGATATATTGTTCTTCTTGAGATACACGTGGACACACGCCGCTTAATAACCATTGACGGACTCCAAAAGAAATCAACCATTTATCGGCTGTCGATACGGAAATATTAAATGTGCGTATTCATTAAATTTATGATGATTTAGAGGGTGAAACCACAGTATGCGGTGCTCCAGTCTAGGAGAAACCTTCTCTTTTATACTAAAACCTCAACAGAGGACCCATCGCAATTTTGGAATTTTTGTTCAAAAATAATTGAAAATTCTCTCTGCACCTACAATAAAGAGATAATCCCAAAGTTCGACAGCATTGCAGAGAGGCCAGTTAAACCATTTTCCTCCTCAACGAAACTGTTATTATTCACGATTAACCTAACGCCTAATGTTACTAATTTTAACTGCAACCATATAGGAGGATCTCCTCGTTAGTAACAAAGATGAAATTACAGAAAGAAACTGCATCAAATTATCTCAAATTTCGATAAAATATCAACTACATTGATGGAGTATAATCACATTAAACATATTTGGCATGAAACCAAAAAGATTAATCTCTAATTTACTTCTTAAAACGCCATTTTTCCTAATCCATGTCAAATATTACGTAGATAATCAAGAAATATTAAATAATAGATTATTAGTTTAAGGAAATTTGAGGTATCGATGACCATATATGCGCAATTGGAGTATTTATTTTTGATAGTGTACGTGTACTTACGTGGTGGGTTTCGTATGATATAAAAATTAAGGGTCGACTCATTTCGTATTAGCCGATTTTTACTATAATCCTCCCACCATTGGGCCAACCTTATAAAATTTGACAACTCAGTATGTTGTCGCATGTTTTTGCTGGATTTCTTGGAACGTGAAGATCCGAGATTGAGACTTATATGTACGAAGAAATCAGTTCTGATAAAAATTTCGTCGAGATTTCAATGAAATCAATGTATGAAAGAATATTCTTATCGCTATGAAAACACCAGTTGAGGCTTCGAGGGAAATAAGTTGATAAGTTGAATGCGATAAGTGGGAAATAAATTGAGGATGAGCACATGACGGACGCTGAATAAGTGGCATTGCACCCCCAGGGTTGAGGAATTAACTACGAATGATACCTGCTGACCAGGCGACGAGGGGTGGTTTCGATTAAATACCGTTTTATTGACAGAGCGCTTTTGAAATTTTCAAAACCGGACAAATTGTAGTTGGTGGATCGGACGAGGACAACAACAACAAGGCTACGGGGGTTAAATAGCCAAAAACGCGACCGGAGATCCGGGTTAATACTGATAGGAACCCGGTGGTGGCGGCGGGCTCCTACTAAGGGTTGCGATCGATAAACACCCCCTCCCCTGACTATTGTGCCCTCTGTTCGCACCTACGAAACCAGGGACGTACCAGAATGTGAAGGTGTACGTACGAGAGGGATTTCAAATGAAGTACGGTGAATAAGCAACACAACTATTAATGTCAGTTGTACGCTCCATCATGCTGTATGGGCTGAAGTACGCTCTGAATGTCAAATGCCACCAAAAACGGATGCTCACAGTGCAAAGAAGGGAGCTTCGCATTGTGAGCGCCTATAGGACAGTATCACAACCAGCCGTGCTCCTCCTGGCAGGAGTGATACCAATACATCTGCTTGCAAGGGAGAGGAAAAGGATGTACGAGCGACGGGAAGAGGAGCCATGGCCTCAATTAGCCAAACAAGAGCGGGGAACACACACTCGACTCCTGGCAGGAAATCTGGGAGACAAGAGGAAGATGGACGGCTCGACTGTTGCCCAATATACGTCCCTGGCTAGAGAGGAAACACGGTGAAGTTAACTATCAGTATCTCCGTAGGATGCGTATCGTGGAATCTCCAGGATGCCTACATTGCACCAACGGACAGCGCTCAACACACATTCTTCGAATGCGAGAGGTGGGAGAGACAGCGATGGCAGATTGCAAGGGAGCTAGAAATGACCAGCCCTGTGGATATGATGACCAGGATGCTCGAGAGCAAGTCAAAGTGGAATGCCGTGGCAGGGTACATCCAAAACATCCTGGAAGGCAAGCTCGTCGAGGAAAGGGCCTGGCAACGTGAACTGCAGGCAAACGGGATCAGTTAGCAGGCAGAAATCGGAACCCAGCCTGAAGTAATGTGCCAAACAGTGCAGGGCTGGGCCCCAATGTGGGAAAAGGAGGTGAGGTTTTTAGTGGGTAAAAATCTCCACATACCCGGGTCTTTGGTTGCCCCTTTGGATTTTCTGAATGAGAACCTCGTAACTCATCAAGCTGTAATTCAAATTTTGGCGGAATATTCATTTCCTGCTCTCTAGCGCCCTAAATGATAACCTTGGCGAAGTTGAAATTAACATTGCTGGTAGAACTGCACAGTTATTTGTCTCTCCTGCAAAATTTGGTATTTCGGAGATACGAAGTTATCATATGATGCCATCAATATGTTCCTGAAACATTTATATTGCTCACAACGCATTCTGCAGGATTCTAGAAAACCTGAGGACTTATCAGGGGTCTCACTATTTCCATAAATCTCCAAGTACCTGCACAATACATTTCGTGCAACTTATATCGAGTAAAAGGTTGGTAAATATAGAAATTTATGGGAAATCAGCTGAATAGATATGATTTCAGATAGCTGACCGTTGCATATAACGATTAGTGGACATTAGGATAGATGCTTTCGGCCAAAAAGTATAAGTACCGAATAAAGCCGATGTACAACCACATTGTGCCAAAAGTTATTTTGGCTGGTTATACCTTGAATGATTAGGCTACATAATCATGCCCAAGGTCATCAGAGGTCAGACTCTTCGATTGGCCCCAAAATTTGACTGCGTTTTATGAAGTCTACGCCAAACGACTAAAATGTCCGTCCATTATGCCGTTTTTGGTAGTAGACAATTTTCTGAAAATCTGAAAATTTAGTCAGAGAACTCATTTTGGCTTTAGTTGGTCTCTGAAACTTTTCAGCTTGATCGGACCAAATTCGGGAAGGGTATGGGTAAAAAAACGGTGTTTTTTGGTAGGTTATTCCTTGAATAATCAACCTATGTCTTCATGCAGAGAATCAATCTCCCCTATTGGGCATAAACAATTTTTTTTTTTTTTTTTTTACGTTTCAAGGTGTCTAGGTTAAAACGGGCAAATGTCCGTTCGCCGTCCACACCGATTTGGTAGTAGAAAAATTTCTAAAAATTTGAAATTTTGGTCAGGGGTCCGTTCATGGGTCTAGTTGGTACTTTAAACTTTTTCACCCTTGACCGAATTGGGTGGAGTCGGGTCAAAATGTGTACTTCGAGATTTTTTTTGAGAATTTTTAGGTTGTGTGGGGTATCATTTCCCACTAAATTTAGGACTCTGAATCGATTGGAATGGGTCCCGGACCCGCCACACCCACTGTTTCCACCATTTTCTCCATGTTGAAGAAATGATTCACCATGCTCCTGGTCCGAGGAATAACCAACCGGTGTAAGAATTTGCAGCGTTTATACCATAGGAAATGAGAGAATATTGATGGAGTTACGGTCCTCTTCACTTGCCAGAGCTATGGCAATCAGCATTGATGACTCCCTCTCAACTGCCACTTACAACTAACATGATTCGCTTCGGAGCTCTAATGTCCGGTCACTTTTCCGGTCCCGATGACCGTTCCAATCGGTCAATCAATCGTTTTTTCCGTTCGAAGGGCGAAAAAGCTCTCGGGTGAAGCAGGTGAACGGTTTTTATCGACCGAGTTCCGTCAAGTTTCCACCCTTGGGCTTTGACGGCCGTCAATATGGTTCAATCCTGCTGAGCTGCTTGTTCTCACGATTTTTTGCTGCCTGAAGGGTAAATCCGACGAAAAGGATGGTTTAGAGCTCTTTGAACGGTCAAAATCTCCTGGAAATACGTTGAATTGTTTCAAAGTAGACTAGACTAAAGAATTCCAGTGGAGACGAACCTACGTCCAGTTTGGTTTACTCAGCACAAAAAATAATAACGAACAACATCTTAAAAGGAAAAATACAACATGATCGAGCTCTCAATCCTAATCATACGTTATACTGATGGGTAATTGAAGACACGACAACCAGAATGAATTAGATCGCCATTATAATTAGCGCAGTTCAGTACTTTTGAAATTATTTTTGGTTATGCCTTGAATAATCAACCTGTTTTCATGCAAATTGTAGGGTATCATTTTGATTAAATTTTGAACGCTGAATTCAATTAGACGGGTCCCAGGATGATTGGGCCTCCCCGGAAGAGGTTTTGGGTCAAAATACTTGAAAATCTACATTCGAAGTAGGGTAGATAAATACCTATTTTGACACATAACCTTTTCCGGTGGCCGCTAATCGTCCCGGGACCCATCTTATTGGATTCAGAGTCCAACATTTAGTCGAAAATGATACCCCACACGCCTTGGTATCAGAACACTCGAAAATATACATTCGAAATAGGTAGATAGATACCTATTTTGACACATAACCTCTTCCGGTGAGTACCAATCGTTGTGGGATCCGTCTCATTGGGTTTAATGTCTAAAATTTAGTGTTCAATGATACCCCACAAGCCTAGGTATCAGAAACCTCTAAAATCCACTATCTAATCAAATGAAATGAGAGGTTATGGGTCAAAATAGGTACTTATCTACCTTATCTATTTCGAATGTGGAATTCTGAGAATTCTGATATCTAGTCGTGTGGGGTATCATTTTCGACTAAATTTAGGACGCCGAATCAAATTAGATGGGTCTCGGAACGATTGCCACCTACTGGAAGAGATTATGGGTCAATATGGGTATCTATCTACTCATTTTGAGAATGGGCTTTTGACATTTGTGGTACCTAGCCGTGTGGGGTATCATTTTCCACTAAATTTTGGGCTAAATCGATTTTAATGAGTTTATATGCTTCTGGTCCGAGGAATAACCAACCTCTGTGAAAGAATTAGCAGCGTTTTTTGAGTGAACATTCAAATTGTCAGATTGAGAGGGCAATATGGCCGCTTCAAGGTCACACAAGTCGACAAATCAGAACGCGTGTTTCAAGGCCACTGTACCTGCCTTCTGATTGGCTCCAATGTTTAGGGTGGGGGTGCGCTGCTGGAGTGCAAAATCCATGGATTTTTGTGGCTTAACCTCTATAATTGTGACCTCTTTCACTTCATTCATTCTTTCGTTCATTTGGCTCCATCTGAGTCATTGCATAATATGTAGAAAATTATGTGCTTCACGTTTTTTTTCTAAATCAAATTATTTTAATAGCTCAATATCTTCTCCTTTAGTTCTTCAAGCTCCTTCATTAGGTTTATTTTTCTTCCAATTGTTAAGAGACAATGAAGTGAAGAACTGATAATACGCCAATATATAACTATTCAGGAACAATTTAATAAAATACACATAAAACCATTTATGAAGAGCAAATCAAAAACGGGATTCTGTTTCAAAAAATTACTGTAAAAACCCAGACTGAATTAATTCGGGTTTATTTTATTTGAAAAGCTCATCTGCGATTGAGGGAATTTATCAGTAAATCAGAAAATGACAAGGTGGCTTAGTTAGTTTTTAGTTACAATATTTCTGATTTTTTTAAGGTAGGTACCTGAGTTTTTCCGAATGTGATAGTAGCGCCTAGTTTCATAAAGACGGCTCATGTTGGCGGTCGTCGACGAACGAACTAAAATCCTTTAAATTTGCTAGCAAACTGCGAACGGAACTGTATCTATAAACAGACAAACCGGGAAGTATTCGGTAAAGGAACCCGAATGTGTGACGGGCATCAGCTGCCTGCAAACTGCCGATGATAATTGGAGAAGTGGGAGTGGCTCGAAATAGAGATGCGAAAGAAGTAAATTTAGAATCGCATTGAGGCCTAAGTTAAAATAGGCTGTACACTAGGGAATAACGGTTAAAGAGGGATTTTTATTGTTTAAAAACAAGTGCAGTTTAACGTATGAATTGCATCAATCAGGCAGAGTATCCTGCTTTTGTGATGTTGTGTCCGCTGCTGTTGGCATATGCAAGACGTGAATGATGGGGATGACTCTCCAAAAAGAATTTATGAGTTGGATTTGACAACAATGACGTAACCATGCCTCAGCAATAAGGCAAACGGCACTACCCAGCTATAAGAGCTAATAGTTGATACTAGTTGTTAGGAATACACACAGCACACTATGGCAAGGTAGGAATGAGGTGATGATGGTGAGTGTGATGATATTGAGCACACCTTAAGTTGAGGAAACCTTGATGAAACATAACCTTTACGACTGCACTCTAGAGGTAGTTGAACCAAAGCAGTGAGTCAAACCTGGACTATCATTACCCAGTCCAACAACAGGTCAACAGAATAATAGGAATGGACAGGGAGGGAAATATTTCATACGGATCAACAACTGGAAAATGGCTCATTTCAGAACTGACATATGCTAGAGTTGAGGAAATTCTTTCGGATCGATTTAATTCCGAAATGATACCCCACACGCCTAGGTACCGATCATGAAAAGACATTTGAAATGGGTAGATAGATGCTCATTATGACCCATAACCTCTTCCAGTGGGCGCCAATCGTCCCGGGACCCGTCTCATTGGATTCAGCGTCCAAAATTTAGTGGAAAATGATACCCCACACGCCTTGGTATCAGAATACTCGAAAATATATATTCAAAGTAGGTAGATAGATACCCATTTTGACCCATAACCTCTTCCGGTGGGTGCCAACCGTTTCAAGACCCGTCTCATTGGATTCAGTGCCCAAAATTTAGTCGAAAATGATACCCCACACGACTAGATATCAGAAATCTCTGAAATCCACGTTCGAATCAAATGAAACAGGTCCTGGGACGATTGACGCCTACCGGAAGAGGTTATGGGGCAAAATGGGTATCTATCTACCTATTTTGAATATATATTTTTGAGTATTCTGATACCAAGGCGTGTGGGGTATCATTTTCGGCTAAATTTTGGACGCTGAATCCAATGAACAGGGTCTCGGAACGATTGGCACCCACCGGAAGAGGTTATGGGTCCAATTAGGTATCTATCTACCTATTTTGAATACATATTTTCGAGTATTCTGATACCAAGGCGTGTGGGGTATCATTTTCGACTAAATTTTGGACGCTGAATCCAATGAGACGTGTCTCGGAAGGATTGGCACCCACCGGAAGACGTTATGGGTCAAAATGGGTATCTATCTACCTATTTTGAATATATATTTTCGAGTATTTTGATACCACGGCGTGTGGGGTATCATTTTCGACTAAATTTTGGACGCTGAATCCAATGAGACAGGTCCCGGAACGATTGGCGCCCACCGGAAGATGTTATGGGTCAAAATGGGTATCTTTCTACCTATTTTGAATGTATATTTTCGAGTATTTCGATACCTAGGCGTATGAGGTATCATTTTCCACTAAATTTTGGATGCTGAATCGATTGGAATGTCTTTTCGTGCCCCTGGCCCGAGAAATAACCATCTCTGCAGCGTTTTTTCAGTGTATTGCTACTGTTTTATGTGTCTGTATCTAGTACATCCTGCACACTCCCTCCAGTTTATGAAGCTCTTATCAAAGCGCGATCTAATCAATCCTGCGAAACAGACATACCGGTTTCTTATCACTCATCAACAACGATATTGTCCAGTCTGTAGCAACCTTGATGCTAGAGAATCATAAAATTAGGCCATTTGATGGTCGACAATAACAATTTAGACCCTAATTTTGGCACTTTGGTAGGAAAATGGCCCGTGTAATTCATTCGATGTTATCAAAATCCGAACAAAACTATTTTTTATGATAAGAACGTATATTTTCCGACTAATTTGTGCAAACAGAGAACAAAGTGAACTGATAGCATAACTATATTTTGTACAGCATCAAATTTCTAAGAGTACACAGGAAATAAAGATTGGTAAATTATTAAACTAAACGATGTATTTTATAATATATTTTCGTGTCCGCTTCTTTAATCCTACGCCAGAGGGCGCTCACGGCTTGTTATTTCCAATCGCCATGGAGACACGCCGTCACAACATCCACCGAGAAAATATCAAGCCTCCGGTGATAAATCAAGGCCAAGTAAATTATCCGACTTTTGATTGGTTATTCCTTGAATAATCAACCTGTTTTCATGCAAAAAGTATAAATCTCTCCGATTTGGCTAAAAAAGGGTTTTTCTGGGCGTTTCAAGGTGTCTAGATCAAAATTGCCGATGTGTGGAAAATTTTCTAAAAATCTGAAATTTGGGTCAGGGGTTCGTTTTTGGCTTTAGATGGTCCTCGAAACTTTTCAGTACGATTGGACCAAATTTGGAGAGGACAGCGGTTAAAATGTGGTTTTGGAAAAAAGGGGTTTCGAGATTTTGGTCATCTAGGCGTGTGGGGTATCATTTTCCACTAAATTTTGGACGCTGAATCGATCGGAGTAAATCCACATGCTCCTGGTCCGAGGATAACCAGCCAATTTTGACTCCGAAAACAAAATTTCAACATAGCCAGAAAATGGGCTCAATTTAACACACACTTTTGGCCTTTTTTAGTGATCTGTCAGAATTGAGATTAAAGATCAAATGACTTGGTATGGAAAAATCTCATTAAAATGCAAAATAAATTGAATTTAAATGGTTTTATAGCCGTATACACTTATTGAGAAGTTTTCAAATAAGATATTACCTAATTGTAATTTTCACCCAATTAGCGAATATTGAACGTGTTTAATAGAGGAATTGAAGGTGGGTTAATCAATTTTGACCTTATTTGGTTAACGGCATCAATTTTTTGGAAAAAATAGTATTCATGTAAATGAAGGAAGTTCAGATTATTTTAAAATTCGGGGATTAAGGCGTATAAAGAGATAAGAATATCGAAAGGGTGTTGACCACTAACGATCAAACGACCTTTGGTGTCATTGAGATTATCTTGGGAAGGGGGAGACCAATTAGGGTGACGAAGAAGGTGATTGAGGAATCGTGGATGAAGAATAGGGAGCAAATAGGGGTGAAAAGAAGAATTTGAAGGAAAAAGAATTTAGGAAATGAAAAACCAGTACGAGATTTTGGAGGTCATTCGATACGGCGTAGTAGAGGGTATTTATGAGAACGATCGATTCCGTGGGATTAATTTGTAAGATTTGCGAGGCGGGTCGTGTAAAATGGTAGTTGCGAGTTGTGACGAAGGGGGTGTAATGGGGGGGAACACCCACTTGGTGGGGAAATGGGGGGAACGAAATCAACCGATTGGGAGCGAAGGGGGAAACACCAAAGGCGGTACGAGTAGACTCACCGTTCCAAGAGAATATGTGTGAATGGGCCGTGTAGAATCTCGGTTGATTGGCGCCCAACGGCGAGTCCAAATGTTCTTCCGTCGAACTGGAATCTGTTTCCAAGGATTCGGACAAGTCGAAACCTGGCTCCCCACCTCCGGACAACTCACGACCGTCGGAGCTGCTGAAAGACCGCCCTCGCTCCGCCGCCCCCAACCCACGAAGGATATTGAAACCGGGGTTGCCCCCCATTTCTGAGCCCGAACTCGTCGAAAAAGTCCTTTCTCTGGCGCTGGGCGGTTCGCCGTTGGCTGTGCTCGCTTTCGCGCCCATGTCATCGAAATCGGGACGTCACCGAAAGCGATACGTATCTCTTTGTCCACCGTACGCGCTTTCGATGGGTCTTTTGGCGACGCTGCTGTTTTCACTTGGCTGCCCGCCGCCACCTCGAGATTCAAACCAAAAACAGAGTAAACACGAAAGGGAATCACAACTCGAAAAACATCACCCGACGTCTCTCAACCATCTTGTCAGCCGAAAACGGAGAACGAACTGCTCAGCAAACTCGATTTTCAGCCATTTTTTCGTTCCAATCTTCCTTCATCTTCTTCTTCGCCGATTTCCACTGTCACATCTAATTCCTCTTCGAGCTCATACATCAAAGCGACCTTAAAGCTCAAGTTTTTAAGGTCGGTTACTCTTTTCAAACCAAAAAGAATATTATCAGTTTTTTTTTTTTTTTTAAATTTGATGTTTTTATAAATTTATTAAATTACTCAACTTACTTAATTGATGTTTCTCTCTTAAATAAATCACTGAATTTTGAAATTGTTGTCTACTATAACTCAATAGTATGGTTCGCTGTCAGCAGTGGCATCATGGGAATGGGATTGTATTTAAAAATATAAAAAACGCTGCAAATTATTTCAGAGGGGTTGATTGTTCCTCGGACCAGGAGCATGGAATCCCATTTCAATTGATTCAGCGCCCGAAATTGAGTGAAAATTTATACCCCACACGCCTAAATCGTCAAAAATATCAAACATGAGGAAAACAGTGGGTGTGGCGCGTTCCGGACCCACTTCAATCGATTCAGAGTCCAAAATTTAGTCGAAAATGATACCCTACACGCCTAGGTACCAGAAATATCGAAAACCCACTTTTGAAATGGGTAGATTGATACCCGTTTTGACCCATAACCTCTTCAGATGGGCGCCAATCCTTCGTGGACCCGTCTCAGTGGATTCAGCGTCCAAAATTTGCCAACTATTTTTCAGAAAATTGGACATTTTCTTCTCAAAATTTTGAATTGGTTTGCCAACACACGAAAAATACAATTTTTCTATAAATATCGATACATTTTTGCGATTCCTAGCATCGATACTCACCTCTAGAAGAAAGGACCAGAACTAACATGTTTCACACAAATCTTATGCATCGCCTGTACATGGACATTAATGCCAAATTTTTACCATCGATGGCATGAGTATACATTAAACCACACCCGTGTAATCTTTTGGCAATGTAACACCATCTTTGGTGACTTTAAGGAGCCCTGTTGGCTGCAAAACTAACTATCTTGTGGTCTGCAAGTCCTCTATGCCTAAAGGATGGTGCATTGTTTTATAAATAGCAGAGAATGGATGAATTCAAGTGTTTATTTTGGTCAACAGCCGGATCATTTAATTACAAGGCACTAATATGTTTCGTATTTCCCGCTCAAGAGGGCGACACAATTCGTTTTCTTGTTACTGATTCTTGTCGCACTTCAAATCTTGGATTTGACTTCGTACAAGTCGGTTCGGCGTTGCTTCATCACAGGAATTTGCTCTCTGATGTCCGAGCATGACTTGAGGTCCACGTCGACGTACAGCACGGTCTCTTGGTCCTCAGCCTGCGACAGGATCTTGCCCCAAGGGTCGACTAACATCGAATGGCCCCACGCGATGTAATCCGCGTTTGGATCACGTGATCCACATACGCCAGCCACGAAAACCTGGAAAAATACGGTAGTTTAAGTAAAGTATCAACCTGTTGATCATGCCAAAAGGGCAGGATCTGAAGCTTCATCCCACAACTGTTTTGAGTTGAAAAAACAGTGTTGCCAAAAACGCGATGGGAAACTAAGCTTCTAAGGTTGGTAGACCTGTTGGTAGAGAGGGAAGGAATGGGGAGCACAGCAGGGAATAGTAGTGCGCAGAGTTCAAGTTTGCACATGGCAAGGAGTGCTTGGATATATTGCGGCTACCTGATAAGTCCTGGAGAAATTAGTGAGCTGTTGTATCTATTCTTTTGGATTGCTGGTCCCACCTGATCTCCTTGGTTGGGTGTTACTTTCCTACTTGGTTTTACTAATATCTGTTGGGTCTAATCTAATCTAAGTGTGTCCATCCTGAGGCATGACTACTGACGCAATTATGGAGGTTTATTAACTGACTACATATTGGTTATTGGCACAACAAGGCTCTGTGAAACATTCAGATATGGCCTTTCGTTGACTCTTAATAATTCTGGACATTTTGATTATCTTTCCCCAATAGTTTATTGCCCTCTTGTAGGCTGCCACGTGCGGAGAACTCAGTCTCTATGCGCAGGGATTGGGAGTACTTTTTGCAAGAGACAGAACACTTCAAGAACTGTCCCTGCAATGTTGTCCCCGTTCAGAGACCCCATTTTTCATTATTTTATTTATTTTTAAGATGAGGAAATCGTTTGAGGCCAGGTGTGATGGTTTGTGGTTAGATACTAGGGGTGGCCTCCTCCAGTTATGTGGAAGTCCAATCTACTAAAACCAATGGCCCAACCTGGTACTATTTATCACATGTCTTTGGGTTGGACCTGGGGTCAGTCTGTTGGAGTAAGTCTTGTGCCACCACGCTCCTATGTAGATTGCCCTGCAGAACTTTCATCGTTTGATGCTTCTGACATATTGCTTCCAAGCCCATTGGTAAGCTGGACATTTGTCACTTCATACCTCATGTTTATCTTCCTATTTGTGCTCTTCTACAGTTCACACACCTTGTCGCCTCCTGTTAGGGGCAGTCCTTGGTGTCATGCTCCTCTGTGCATCTGGCGCAAGCAGCACTCAATCTGCACGTCTTGGCTGCATGACCATAAGCCTGACACCTGTAGGACCTACTATTAGTCAGCATGGTCCATGGCGTAGCAATGCGCAAACCCAATATGCAATGGCTTGTCGCCTATTAAGAAGTCCCTGATCTTTCTTGTTACTTGGTTTCCACGCCGCTGATTGCTTGCAACATGGCTCTCTGTCAAACTCTCATCCGAAGATTAGTAGGCTTCTTTGCAACCTTGGTCCTGCATGCACTCTTGTTTGTCTGCCTTCTCACAGTAGTTTCTTCCCTGTCCTCCAACCTGGGGTTCTATAGCTGGCTCCAATTCCGTTCTGTATGTACTAACTATCCTTACCACTCCTTGCTGTTGTCCTGCAATTAGTCGCTTCCAGTAGTGTGCAAAAGATAGTGCAACTGCCCCATACAGCATGACCAAATTGGTCACTGACATGAGTAGCTTCACCATTAGCCTGCTGAGTGCTGCTGTCATGCGCGATGCTTTGTCTGCGGCTGTCCTAATGTGTTCCCAGAAGAGTCCGTGACCTGTGAGGAATTGTGTGAGGTAATAGCATACCTCGCGATGTGGCCTCTCCAGCCAGCCTCTCACTTCTGGTACTAGTCTCGCTGATTGGACCATAAAGTTGAACAGGGCAGTCCCATAAGTCCCACTGGACCACCCTCGTCTTCACAAGAAGCTCCTCTTCTGCTTCCTGCTTCGTTCTCCATTGATCACTAAGACCTTCAACTTTGAGGAATTCAGTTTCAATTATTGAGCAGTACTCCAGGAACGCATTCAATTTTGTTCGTGCTCCAGGGATTTCTACAGAACTATCCTCATTAACTACTCGTTTAATCTAAAGCATCGATTGCCATCTCTCAGGCTGTAAAATTTCCCGTCCATATACCACCAAGATCTAACAGGTATCTACAAGAGCAGTTGAAGTCAAATTTAAATGTTTTTGGGTTTATTTAGGGTCACCAGTCGCTGAGTTAAGTTCTTTATGCATCATTCTGTTGTTGATTCGTCTGAAGCCGTGCCAGCATAATCTTTCTATCATGTAACAACTGCTAATACGATCGCCTTCTCCCAAAATCTGACTTTGAGCACGTGGATTTGACTAAATGTTTGCATCTACTAAGCCTGTGGCTGTCTGTATCCATTTCAGAAGAGAAAATTGATGTGTATTCTCCATTGGCGTGGCGGGTGAGGAGTATAGATAAATCTGGTGTAGAAATGGAATACAAGCTAAATTCTTCCCCTTTTTCGAGTCTCATGAAGCAGAGTGAAACATTCAAACTCACTTGGTTATCTACAGCTCTGGCACGAAGAAGCAACTCCCAATGGAGAGGACCAGTTTTCATGTTGAAAGCTCCAGGATAGAGGATCATATCAACGCCTTTCGTTCTGTAAATAGCCGCCATTTCCTGAAAAATTTTGTTTGTTCCTGTCACAAACTCTACCAAATCCCGGATAGTTTTACGCCAAGGCAGTTTATAACCAACCTGGAAGCGAACGTCGTAGCAGATGCCGATGCCCACTTTGCACAGACCAATATCAACGACTGTGAAGGCATTGCCGGCCGTCAGAACGTCCGATTCTTTGAAGGTAATTCCACCAGGGATGTCAATGTCGAAAAGGTGAACTTTCCTGTGGGAAGCAACCAGGCAGCCTTGAGGGTCCCAGATGGTGCAGGTGTTGAAAAGAGAACCTCCAGATCGCTCTGGAATCGATCCACCAACGACGAACAGTCCATTTTCCTTGGCAGCTGAAACATTAGAGAAAACTCGGTTAAAATCTACTGTAGGGGCTGTTGGAGGTTATGGAGTATATAAATCGATGTCGTCAATCAGTCAGATGTTATCATTGTTACCTCTCTTTTTTTAATATTCCGCCATTTTTAGCAGTAGAAAATTTTCCAAAAATCTGAAATTTGGGTCAGGGGTCTGTTCCTGGCTCTAGTTGGCCCTCGAAACTTTTCAGCCCGATCGGACCAAATTTGGGTGGGGTAGGGGTCAAAATGTGTATTTTGAAAAATGGATTTTCGAGAGTTTTGGCAATCTTGGCGTGTGGGGTGTAATTTCCCACTAAATTTTGGACGCTGAATCCAATAAAATGGTTCTTAGGACGATTGGCGCCCACCGGAAGAGGTTATGGGTCAAAATGGGTACCTTTTAGCACCATTTCGGATGTGTGCTTTCGAGATTTCTGGTACCTAGGCGTGTGGGATATCATTTTCCTCTAAATTTTGGACGCTGAATCGATTGGAATGGGTCCCAGTACCCGCCACACCCACGGTTTCCCCCATTTTGGCGACTTTAGGTGTGTGGGGTATCGTTTTCCATTAATTTTTGAGCGCTGAATCGATTGGAATGTGTCTCCATGCTCCTGATCCGAGGAATAACCAACCCCTGCGTAGGAATTAGTAACAGTCGTTACGCAGGGAAAATAATTATTGTCCGTAATTGGTACACTTACGCAATAACAACGCACATAACCCCATTCTTTTCAACCCCACTCAATCCCGGGCATTTTTCCGAGTCATGGGTCACTGCCATGGAAAGAAAGCTTATTCTTCCATGGTCACTGCACTACTACTTTACCGAGGCACTGGCGAGAGGGGACTTACTTTAGTGTACCATTCTAGTGTTGTCCTCGTCCAAAAACTCTCGAAAGTTGTTATCGTGTCTCTAACTTTCTGGAAACGGGAGTCAGTAACACGATTTCGAATGCCAACGTACGAGCGAACAGGTTGCCACGCCGTGATAGGAAATATATAATATTTTTGCAATGTTATACGCATTTTCAATTTCACCTTTGCTGAGCGCTTCGCTGGTTGGTCCTCCTGGCACTTCTTCGGCGTATTCGTTAAAATATTTAGTTCCGTACGGGCTGTTGAAACATTCTGGAAGCACGATCATTTGCGACCCCTTAGTTTTGGCTTCCCCGATAATTTTCACTGCTCTAGCCACGTTTTCCAATTTGTTTTTACCGACTGACATCTGAGCCAGGGCTACTTTGAATACTTTTGACGCCATGGTCAATGATAGGCGATGAACCGTTGATGTAAAAATGAGTTGTTACTTTCCGGTGACAAGTTTTATGGGAAACTGTGAGATTTTGATAAGCCAAGGAGATAAATTGTGGGGAACCGAAACCACCATGTTACCAGGGGCGGTTTCTGTTTTCGTATCACAACTGGAGAGAGGGAATCGACCTTCCTTTACACAGATAAAAATTATCCTTTAGCCAATTGAATAACTAAAAGATGTTAACTAGTTGATACTGAAATTTATTGATAAGGTGACATTCACTTCACTGTTTACCAAACCAAAGGTAGTAAACCGAGTAGGTTGATAATGATGATGATGCTGAAGAACTCAACAACCACAACTCATGGTGGTGCAAATTTGTTTTCTCTCGACAGAAACTTCAGATTTTACTATCTTCCTTCTTGACGATTTTAATAACGATTTCACTTGACGAACATCGATAACGAAGAGTTATGGCACTTGCCTATAGCTCAGATAGTAATAATTATATCAAATTTAGAAACAAGGTGGAAATATATATCGATATTTCAAAACATCGATGTTCTCCATCAGACATCGAATGCTTCTTCTCAAAATTTCTTTTATTGGTAATTTATGTAAAAATTAGATAAAATAACACACTTTTTGAGTTGAATAATCGATAAATCGATTGTTTGTGTAACCTTGTTGAATAAAAATGCTTACTTGATGTATTATGATCCTGTTTATTATCCATGAAGATTCAAGGAACATCGATGTGTTTGAATCGAGTTGTAGTATTGTGTATTGCGGATATGTATGAATATTCGTTGTCTGTTCTCGCGTGTCCACAGGGCTTTCTTCTTACACATTACATTTTCTTTTCAAAATACCTACTAAAATTAACATTCCGCTACATTTTGAAAGGATAAAGGAAAAAAATGAGGTATTATGTGTTGATGATTATTTGTTTTCTTGAAATCGATGTATCGAAATATTATCTTCTCAATGTTTCCTTTCTTTTCAATGTTTTCTGGACAACAAGATTTTGTATTTGAAAAACATCGATGTTATGTTATTTTAAATTGGTACATTGCGAATATTTTGGTTGTGTTTGGTGAGATTTCGACTTACATCTTCTTAAGCATCAACGTTTCACCCAAAAACTGGGATATTTGAGGGTTTTATGGTTGGGTATGGATAGGTGGCCCTAAAAAGTTGGCAACAACAAACCTTCTCCATCTAGCCTGGAGACAACAAAAGAGTTTCCATGGAAACCAGTGACAGAACCGTGATGCTTTGAGAGTCCACAGCTTTCAGCTCGTGTTTCTATGGTCAACAGCACGTAAGTAGGATGATTCCCTGTATAAAATGTATCCTAATGTATCTAGTAAATTCTTTTTGGGTTTTTGAACAATTTTAGCCCCATTCCGTAATTCCGGTCGATCGATTCAAAACAGTTGTGAACAACATAATTTCATTTGTTTTGAAAATGCATGTTTTGTGGAACATATCGAATGATATAGGTCTGTAAGAAGCGACTTTATTGACTAACGACTCTCTTTTCTCCAGGAATATCTGCCAGAAGGGCTGAACAAGATAATTATAAAATTCACCATGCAGCTTAAGCATCTGAAAAATATTTCCCAGGCCAAGGTTTGCATTATTTTCCTTTCTCGGCATTCCACGAGTGCTCCGCATGTATTTTACGATTACTTACGATTTTTTCAGGACGAACCTGCCAGCATAATGGCCATGGCTTGGTCGCCTAACAATTTAAAACTGGCCGTTTGCAATAATGAAAGATGTATTGTCCTGTACGACGAAGAAGGGGTCAAAAGGGATAAATTCCCCACAAAACCAGCCAATTCCAAAGCGAGTAACAATTTCTTTTCGTAGGTAGAATTATATCTTTGGTTCATTGTTGTCACATGTTTTCAAATTTGGTAATTTTTGTAGAATACAAGGATGAGCTACATGATCAAAGGTCTTGCCTTCTCGCCGGATTCGACTAAGATTGCTGTCGGGCAAACTGACAACATTATTTACATTTACAAACTAGGAGAAGAATGGTGAGTGATACTTCTATTATTGTTGAAATGCACTGTCGGGGGCCCCTTGATAACACGCTTGATAAGGCGTCCAAATATCGATTTCGACTTCGAGATCACTGTATCGATGTCTGTCCAGGGGTGGGAGGGTGGGGGGTGATTTACAATAATTTGTCAACACGTCACTGCAATCATACATTATGATTGGCTATTGTCTAAATAAGTGGGTTTTATTCGTGATTTTTGAATAATTTTATTGGTGTTTTTATTGTGAATTATAAGGTTATTGTGACGTCACAAAACTATCGATTATCTCGCTTGACAGGACATATCGATATATTAGGACGCCATGACAGGGGCCCCCAACTGTGCATATGTACCCTATTATTAATTAAATTAAATTTATTTTTAATTAAAACTCTCCTTTCTCAATTGATTGACTACCTAAAGGCGTTCAGTGATATGCCAATGACTCCTCACAGAAAACTAAATAGGATGAATCCACTCGGCTTCCAGTAATGACCTAATTCAATGTTTTTTAGGGGCGATAAAAAAGTTATTTGCAGCAAATTTGTACAACAGTCGCCCATCACTTGTCTTATCTGGCTCAGCGAAGGGCCCATTATATTTGGTCAAGTGGACGGAAAAGTCCGTGCTGCTCACACAGCATCGAACAAAGCGCAAACTTTGTATGCTACTAACTCTTATGTCGTGGCTGTTGCTTCAAAGTGAGTTTTCTTCGAATAAACGTTGTCCTATAACAATCTCCTGTACTTGATGGTGTACAAATTGTACAGAATTGAATATTATTCAGCGTTCGAGGAACTGGTTTTATTTCTGGTCATGCCGACGGCAGCATAATCCGATACTACGTTGCTGAAGACAACGCGATGGAGAAGCAGGTAGGTTTTCTTCAGCCGTAGATTCGTAGATTTGCTAAGTAAGCCCATAAAATAACAGATAACATTTACAGTGTCGCGTTGTCATCCACCCAACGCCTCCCTACTGTCTGGCATGGCCTTCTGGAGGTTTCCTCATGGCTGCGGGCTGTGACCGAAAAGTAATTTTCTACGACACCGACGGCCATCCGTATAAGCAGTTCGACTATCCAAAAGAGAAGGAATTTACTGTAGCCACGTGTAGCCCGAGCGGTCAAGCTGTTGCGGTGGGCAGTTTCAATAGGTAAGAGTCGATCTAGAGTCGTGAAGACACATATTTTGTTTGTTTACGTCTCTAAGTTCATAGAAATCCTATTAAACGATACATCACCAAGTGGACAGGCCAATTTACTAGGATGTGGATCAGCTGAGGCGTAGAGTGAGCCACCAGTCTCATCTGAGGACTTTTCGGCAGTTCTTGGTTTATTCTTCAGGCAGGGCTGGCAAACCTTGATCTAGGTATACTTTTCGGCCAATTCACCAACGTTTTGCTTCATGTCGTCCCGTGGAAAAGCTAAATCGGTTTCTGCTTGACTTCAGTTCAGGAAATCACCCCTGGTGGCAGCATTTATGCGTAAGAACCAAAAACGCTGCAAATTCTTTCACAGGGGTTGGTTATTCCTCGGACCAGGCTTATGGAGATTGATTTCAATTGATTCAGCGTCCAATGTTTATTTGAAAATGATACCCCACACGCCTAGGTACCAGAAATCTCGAAAATCCACATTCAAAGTCGGCAGATGCATACCCATTTTGACCCATAACCTCTTCTGGTGGATGCCGTTCCAGGGCCCATTTCATTGGATTCAGCGTCCAAAATTTAGTGGAAAATGATACCACACATACTAGAAATTCTCCACTGATAGCGATGCATCCCATTGCCCATAATCTGATGGGCGAGACCATTTCATTGGTTTCAGAGTGGAAAACATTTTGAAAGAGTGTTTCCATCATTGATGAACCATTTTAGTTGAATTATCATAGTTTTTTCCTCCATACTATTCAAAATAACAGCAATATTCTGAGTTTTGGTCTCAAATAAGTGAAATAATTTGAGTTCAAGTGGCTGGAAATCTCTGTAACCGGATTTCTACGAGTTGTGAATGTTCAAAATGTGTGTAGAACTAATCGTGGTTGGCATTAATTTCATGTGTGTGAATGTCACCATCACCTGTATTTGTTCCAGAATCCGTACTTATTCGTGGGCTCCACGGAAGATGACTTGGGAAGAGACTCCTCCGAAAGAAATTGAAAATCTCTATTCAGTGACAGCTCTGGCTTGGAAAAGAGATGGCTCTCGAGTTGTATGCGGCTCATTGTGCGGCTCCATTGAGCTGTTCGAATCCGTCATAAAGTGAGCTTCGAAATTGTTCATTGAACTTCTCACGCAATTACGCAATGATACGACCGTTTGAACGGTTCTTTTCACCACAATAGGCGGACAGTTTGGAAAAACAAGTTTGAACTAACGTACGTTGGAGCTAGTCAAGTCTTAGTAAAACCGCTCGACGACAACTCCCGTGGTGTTATCCTTCGTTCGAGGTTCGGTTACGAAATTGACGACGTTCGTATCCTTGGAAACGACCGGTATCTTGTCGCCAGAACGCCCGAGACTATACTATTAGGTGAGAGAGGACTTCAGTTCTATGATTATTGATTGATGAGCTCAAGCAGCCAAAATAACGGTGGTTCTTGCAAAGATCTGCGAAGCAGATTTGCCTAGTGTGACGCCGAGGCTGAGCCCTTGCATTGTTACAAGTCCAAACATGCACGTGAATGTACAGGGTAAAGCGTGAAAAACAAATTACCAAACTTTTTATTTTGTCCTTATGTAGCATTTCCAAATCTAATTCAACAGTTTCCAAACCAAATTCAACATTTTTCAAATTTAATTCAACATTTTACAAACCAAATTGAACATTTTCCAAACCAAGTTCAACATTTTACAAACCAAATTCAACATTTTACAAACCAAATAGAACATTTTACAAACCAAATTCAACATTTTACAAACCAAATTCAACATTTTCCAAACCAAATTGAACGTTTTCCAAACCAAATTCAACATTTTACAAACAAAATTGAACATTTTCCAAATTTAATTCAACATTTTCCAAACCAAGTTCAACATTTTACAAACCAAATTCAACATTTTACAAACAAAATTGAACATTTTCCAAATTTAATTCAACATTTTCCAAACCAAGTTCAACATTTTACAAACCAAATTCAACATTTTACAAACCAAATTCAACATTTTACAAACCAAATTCAACATTTTACAAACCTAATTCAACATTTTCCAAACCAAGTTCAACATTTTACAAACCAAATTCAACATTTTACAAACCAAATTCAACATTTTACAAACCAAATTCAACATTTTACAAATTTAATTCAACATTTTCCAAACCAAATTGAACATTTTCCAAACCAAGTTCAACAATTTACAAACCAAATTGAACATTTTCCAAACCAAATTGAACGTTTTCCAAACCAAGTTCAACATTTTACAAACCAAATTCAACATTTTACAAACCAAATTCAACATTTTACAAACCAAATTCAATATTTTACAAACCAAATTCAACATTTTACAAACCAAATTCAACATTTTTCAATCCGAATTCAACATTTTTTAATCCAAATAGAACATTTTTCAAATCAAATTCAACATTTTCCAAACCAAATTCAACATTTTCCAGAACGAATTGAACATATTTCCCTGATACAATTGTGCCTAGTACATAGTACCTGATCTTCTATTCCCCCTCATT
Organism: Cyrtorhinus lividipennis; assembly: GCA_019603395.1. Classification (NCBI taxonomy): domain Eukaryota; kingdom Metazoa; phylum Arthropoda; class Insecta; order Hemiptera; family Miridae; genus Cyrtorhinus; species Cyrtorhinus lividipennis. The sequence goes on from CM034008.1 coordinate 4,404,351, forward strand.
TCAACATCTGCAACAACGTCATCCTCATCTGTACTATTCACCAACGCTTCATTTCTTCCCTGGTTTCCCTGGTTTCCTCCTGACATCATCACTGAAAGAGGATGCCTTGGATTTGAGGTAGCTTTACAGGAAAAGGCTGCAAATTCTTCAAAAGGGGTTGGTTATTCTTCAGACCAGCATCATGGAAACTCATTCCAATCGATTCAGCGTCCAAAATTCAGTGGAAAATGACACCCCACACGCCTAGATCGCCGAAAATCTCGAAAATACATTTTTCGTTGGGAATCAGAAATGCTCGGTCCCCTTCCCCTCCACCATGACCATGAGCATGAAAACAGGTTCAAGATATAGCCAATCATAATAGCAGGAGGCTAAATCTGGTGACTGTGCTGGCCAGTTCATAACCTCTCATAGAAGATGAGGCGCTCAGGTACAGAGTAAAATAGTAGTTATACAGGGAGGAATGTGCTATACCCACAGGGACCCCCCCCCCCCTCTCAGGCAGTCAGTTTGCCAGGCAATCTTCAAGGCAGTGGCCCAAGGCGTTGGTTGCGGGATTGACTCACCGAAGCCCACTCTATCTGTGATCATTTAAACTAAAAACACGGACCAATACCTTTTAGCTGAGCTTTCAAAGCCCTGTGCCTGGGGAACCTGTCAAAAACTCCATCACTTTTCCTGGTGTGTGGCCAGTTGCTCTGTCCAGCTGAAACCAAACCTCATCCCATTCAGGTCCAATAATTCCATTTCTCGAAGTGAAGAGGTCTCTGGTGGAGCTCTCAAGGGCTACTGACGCATCCAGTGAGGTGGAAATTGGCCTCGATTGAGAATAAAACGATAACGTCTATCGCTTTAGTAAATGGCTTAAATTCAGGGTAATCAAAATGAGGAGGTACTCTTCAGTTACGCTGTTCAAAACCAAGTAAATTTGAACCTCCAATGCCATCGTATAATGACTTCACTGAATTCACCCAGTGGTGTTCGGATGCTGGCCTTTCCCTCAACCCAGACAAATGTTCAGTTATGACGTATCACCGCCTGCTAATCCCTCATATGCACCCCTATACCATCAATGGTGTTGCCCTTAGACGTCCCTCTGTGGTCTCCGATCTTGGTGTTCTCATGGACAGGCAGTTGACCTTCAACGAACACATTGCCCAGGCCTCTTCTCGAGCTATGCGTGCCCTCGGGTTTATAAAGCGAAACACCAGGGAGTTCACCAGTACCACTGCCCTCGTTGCCCTCTATCGGGCTATTGTCCAGCCTCACCTGGAGTATGCTTCCGTCGTCTGGTGCCCCTCATACGAATGCCATGTGGATCAGCTCAACAGGGTGTACCGTGCGTTCCTACGTTACCTGGCCTTCAAGCTTAGGGTTCGTCGGGAGGACGTGGACTACAGTGCCTTGGGCCGGCAGTTTCATCTGCTCAGCCCCTCTGCCCGCCGGGCTCTCGCGGACATGTCCTTCATGCACGGCATCTTCTCTGGGCGCATTGATGCCCAATCTTTGCTAGCCTAGTTTGGCCTGCGGGTGCCCCGAGTAGGCCTGCGCTCTCTTTGCTGTGCCATTCTCACCTACCAACTACATGCGTTCTCGTCCTCTCTGCCGACTTCCCAGAATGGCTAACCTGCTGTCGGCTGAGCATGACATCGACCTGCTCTCGATATCCCTTCGCTCTCATCGATCCTGTCTCGCCGAAGTCTTCTCACTCCACTGACTATCTTCGGTGCATTTACTGTCAGTAATCTCATTACTGTCTCTGATTCATGGCATGCGTGCGAATGCATTTTATTTTTCTATTTTCTGTAATTGGGCTTGTCCCGTTCTTGTGTAATAAATAAATAAATAAATAAGAAAGAACAACAATTGTTGGTCATTTCCCCCTCCCCCCCTATTTTTAAAATATTTTTAAATTGATTTTCTGTCCTTTGCGCTCCACCCTGTACCTGTGATTTGCTGTTTTTCAACTTTCCCCATCACTGTGTTCATATTTTCTGAAGTTTTGGGGTTGAATTTCTTGCATATTCATCTTGGCACGTCTCCTAACGTCCGTATCGCAATTTAATATAAGTAAAAATCTCCAAATTTTGCGAGAAAAAAAACATTTTTATGTTGAAAAATGTACTTTTTCAGGAGATTTGCAACGTAACCTGCTCAGCGAGGTGCCCTGGCCCGATTCGGGGGGTCAAGAGAAATTCTACTTCGACAATCCCAACGTCTGTTTGATATTCAACGTTGGCGAGCTAACACTTGTCGAATACGGCAACAATGACGTTTTGGCTTCTGTACGGTATGCTGAACAGTGCTGAACGTTTTTCCTGCTCCTTCATTCAGTTGAGAGAGATTTACTGTTGATTATATTGTCGTAGGACGGAATTCATGAACCCCCATTTCATCAGCGTGAGGCTTAACGAAAGGAAGCACTCGAACTTGGCTGAAGACAACAAGAAACTGGCTTATCTCATCGATCGTAAAACTATTTGTATAAGTGAGTTTCTTTCGAGCACACAAACTCATCACAATCGACGATTTTACAGGACCCAAATCAGCTGTGTAAGATTTTTGATGCTTCAGGGCCGTTTGAAGCGTGCTGAGGGTGAAAATGTGTATGTTTTAAGGGTTGGGAGATATATGACGACCTAAAGACCGCTGATTCCATGTGGAAAAATTAACATCGTTGGTTTATAACTCGTATTTTTTCAGTGGATTTGGTGTACGGGATTCCGCTCATGCAGGTGACTCATGATTCGAAAATTGATTGGCTCGAGCTGAACGAAACGAGTCACAAACTTCTCTTCAGAGACAAGAAAATGAGATTGTCACTGCTTGACACGAGGACTGTCGAACGGCAAGTCATCCTCAGCTACTGCACATACGTTCAGGTGGGGAATATTTAGTTATTTAGGCTTTTGGAAGCGTATTGATTAGTTATTGCTATTATGTAATCATGGCCAAGGTCAACCTCTCCGATCGGCCCCAAAATTTGACAGTTTCATGTTGTCTAGATCAAAATCCGTCCGCCGTACGCCGTTTTTAATGCCCAGCAGACATGTTCTAAAAATCTGAAATTTTGGTCAGGCACCTCTTTGCGTTTTTAGTTGGTCCTTGAAACTTTTCAGCCCGATTGGATCAAATTTGGAGAGAGTATGGGTAAAAAATGTATTGTTCGAAACCCGAATTTCGGGACATTTTGCGAACTAAGCGTGTGGGGTATTATTTTTCGCTAAATTTTGGGCGTTGAATTCAATGAGATACGAGTTCAGAAGCGATTGGTGCCCAACGGAGGTGGATTTAGGTCAAAAAGGGTACCTATTTACCTATTTAGGGATTTTCGGGACCAAATTTGGAGAGATTATGGTTTTGGGGTACCATTTAGAGGACTCAATTGGTCATAGAAACTTTTCAGTCCGATTGGACCATATTTTGAGTGGGTATGGGTAAAAATGTATTATTTGAAACACGATTTTCGGGGCGTTTTGGGAACTAGGCGTGTGGGGTATCATTTTTCGCTAAATTTTGGGCGTTGAATTCAATGAGATACGAGTCCAGAAGCGATTGGTGCCCAACGGAGGTGGATTTAGGTCAAAATGGGTACCTATTTAGGGATTTTCGGGACCAAATTTGGAGAGAGTATGGTTTTGGGGTACCATTTAGAGGACTCAATTGGTCATAGAAACTTTTCAGTCCGATTGGACCATATTTTGAGTGGGTATGGGTAAAAATGTATTATTAGAAAAACGATTATCGGGACATTTTGACAACTAAGCGTGTAGGGTATCATTTTTCGCTAAATTTTAGGCGTTGAATTCAATGAGATACGAGTCCAGAAGCGATTGGTGCCCAACGGAGGTGGATTTAGGTCAAAAAGGGTACCTATTTACCTATTTAGGGATTTTCGGGACCAAATTTGGAGAGATTATGGGTTTGGGGTACCATTTAGAGGACCTAGTTGGTCATAGAAACTTTTCAGCCCGATCGGACCATATTTTGAGAGTGTATGGGTAAAAATGTATTTTTCGAAACCCGATTTTCGGGACGTTTTGGGAACTAGGCGTGTGGGGTATCATTTTTCGCTAAATTTTGGGCGTTGAATTCAATGAGATACGAGTCCAGAAGCGATTGGTGCCCAATGGAAGTGGATTTAGGTCAAAATGGGTACCTATTTACCTATTTAGGGATTTTCGGAATCAAATTTGAAGAGATTATGGTTTTGGGGTACCATTTAGAGGACTCAATTGGTCATAGAAACTTTTCAGTCCGATCAAACCATATTTTGAGTGGGTAAGGGTAAAAATGTATTATTTGAAAAACGATTTTCGGGACATTTTGAGAACTAAGCGTGTGGGGTATTATTTTTCGCTAAATTTTGGGCGTTGAATTCAATGAGATAAGAGTCCAGAAGCGATTGGTGCCCAATGGAAGTGGATTTAGGTCAAAATGGGTACCTATTTACTCATATATGGATTTTCGGGACCAAATTTGAAGAGAGTATGGGCTCGGGGTACCATTTGGAGGACCTAGTTGGTCATAGAAACTTATCTGCCGAACTACATTGGACCGATCGGACTACGTTTGGAGAGGGTATGGGTTAAAAATGTATTTTTTAAAACTCGATTTTCGGGATTTTCATGAAATTAGGCGTCATTTTCTGACTCATTTTGAACGTTGAATCCAATGAAATACGGGTTCTAAAGAAATTGGTGCCCGATGGAGGTGGGTTTAGGTCAAAATGGAGACCTATTTACTTATTCCGAACGTGGGTTCTCGAGATTTTCGGGTACCTAGGCGTGCTGGGTATCATTTTCCACTAAATTGTGGACGCTGAATCGATTGGAATGAGTCCGGGACACTCCACACTGTTTTCCCTATAATCCTGCTCCAAGGAATAACCAACCATTTTGGAAACATTTGCAGTTTTTTTTTTTTTTAAACATGAAGTTTTCTTAAAAGTTGATAACCCGTATTCTCGTAGTGGGTTCCAGGCAGTGACGTCGTTGTAGCTCAGACTAGAAACAACGCTTGCGTCTGGTACAATATCGACACTCCAGAAAGAGTGACCACATTTCCAGTTCGAGGTGACATCATCGACATAATTCGAGAGAACAAGAAGACCGAAGTAAGACAACACGCCATGTAATAGTACTCCACATTGCTTGCTAATGCAGGTTTTCTGGCTGTGACACGTGGCTTTTCTTTTCTTTCAACTAGATTGTCGCCCAGGAGGGCACTCACCGAGTTGGCTATGAGCTTGACGAAGGTCTGGTCGAATTTGGTACAGCTGTTCACGACTCAGACTTCGGCAGAGCGATTCTCTTCCTGGAGTCACTCGGCCCCAGTCGACCAGAAACGGAAGCGATGTGGCTTAACTTAGCTGAAATCACTTTGCAACTCAACAATCTCCGTGTCGCTCTGAGGTAGGAGAGTGCAGAAGGTGCAATTCGAAAACCATGAATGATCGATTGTCGATGGGTAATGCGTGCAGAAGGTTTGTCTTAACGAAAAATCAATTTTCGTGGTTTTTGGCGATCTAGGCGTGTGGGGGTATCATTTTCCATTAAATTTTGGACGCTGAATCCAACGAAATGGGTCCCGGAACGATTGGCGCCCACCGGAAGAGGTTATGGGTCAAAATGGGTATCTATCTACCCATTTCGAATGTGTGTTTTCAAGATTTCTGCTACCTAGGCAAGCGGGGTATCATTTTCCACTAAATTTTGGACGCTGGATTGATTTGAATGAGTCTCCATGCTCCTGGTCAACTCTTGTGAAAGAATTAGCAGTGTTTTTCCTTTGAACATGTATATATCGTTATTCTGGAGGTCTCAGAGATGCGCTTTCCCATCAAAAAACTACATTAAAACCGATATGGAAGCAAATCGCGCATAAACGCTGCATGTTCATTTTATTTTTGCTGTCCCATCGACCGAATCAGATTAAGGAAGTTCATTTCTCTTTCAGGTGTTATGCCGCCCTTGGAGACATCCCCAAAACGCATTTTCTCGAAGAAACTCTCAAAATTGCCGAAGAAAACGCTAAATTGAATGGTTTGTTTAATTTATTTGGTCAATTTTTGGTGTTTGGATTAGTTCTTCCCTTTAAGATGTCCGTTTATTGTTTTATATTGTTGTTCGTGGACAGATATCTATTCAACCATTTCTGTGTTTCAAGAAGAAGGAAAACCCTTTCTGTGAATCCCCCTCAATTTTTCTCTACTTTTTACTTCCATAGGTGGCGACGGAATGGACTGCCCAGAAGTTTGGGCTCGCATGGCCATTTTGAATAAGCAATTAAAAACCGCCGAAGCAGTTTACTTGGAGCAAAATCAATTGGAAAAGGCGCTCGAAATGTATAAAACTCTTCACAAATGGGACGACGGTTAGTTTTGTCTAATTAATAAAACACCTTTTTGGCCGCGACGTTTTAATTTTAATTAAGTTTGCTCTTACAGCTCTGTTATTGGCTGAAACGAATGGATATCCGAAATTGAACGACCTCAAAGAAGACTACGTCAATTGGTTGATGAGAACGGGGCAGCATGAAAAGGCTGGACAAATCAAGCAGGAGTCGGGGCAACAGATGGAGGCTGTGGATTTGTATTTGAACGGTGGACTCCCCGCAGCGGCTGCAAGGTAACAGAGCTTTTAGCACGAGTAAGACTCAAAATGGCGGCATGCAATCATGTCATGGAGCGTTTTGCCCTTGTGAGATTGGTCGCAGGGGTAGCAATTGGAATCATACTTACTTACTTACTCCCTGGCGCTACAGCCCGTGTAGGGCCCTGGCCGCCTCAACAGCAGTCCGCCAATCAGCTCGATCTTGTGCTCTGGTCCTCCATCTTCCCGCTCCTGCTCCCCGGAGGTCGTCCTCGACGTCGTCCAGCCATCTCTTCCTCGGCCTTCCCCGCAGTCGGCGGCCTCCCAGCTTTCCTTGGTATACCCTCTTCACGGCCCGATCTCCGCTCATCCTCTCCACATGACCAATCCATCTTATTCGGTTCGCCTTTATTTCGGCGACTATGTCTGGCTTTCCATACAGCAAAACACGCAACTCGTGATTTGTGCGGATTCTCCAGCGACCATTTTCACATCTGGCGCCAAAAATCTTACGGAGGATTTTCCTTTCGAATCTTCTCGAAAATTCCTCGTCGGCGCTGGTCATGGTCCATGTTTCTGAGCCATACAGTACCACAGGCCTCACCATAGTTCGGTACACCATGAGTTTAAGGTTTCTGCTGAGGGCTCGGGCTCGAAAGACTCTTCCCAGGGCAAAACAGCATCGGTTGCCAGCTGCAACACGTGCTCTTATTTCCTCTTTCATGCTATTGTCCTCAGTGAGAAGAGTTCCCAGATATTTGAAGGTTGAGGTGCGCTCATACGAGGAACCATTCAACGTAATGCGGTTTGGTTTATGCACCTCTTCCCGCCTCGTTGAGAACATGTAGTGGGTTTTTTGCAATTGGAATCAGCATGTGTCCAAATCCCCAATGTCGACACGTATTCAGCCTTGGTGAATTCAATGTGGACAGCAAAGGCCATCCATAACGTCAAGTAATTTAGGCTGACTTCTCTCAGCAAGAAATTATACTGTGCCATTTTTGGCGTGCGAGATGAAAAGGTGCGATTGCCTGGGGATTGTTCGCCTCACCTCGATGTTGAGTCAATTGGGACTTTCCCATGTCTGTCGTGATTTTTCATCAATTTCCTGATACTACTCAGTTCTCTGCTAGAGTTTTCATGGATTAAAGACAACCACAAGACCCAGACAAAGAAAAAGTGAAGGCTGAGGCTGCTCTCGAGCGCAGCCCAGCTGAGGAATGTGAATCGTGGATCCTGGCGATGTTGAGATTCTATTAGAACCTCCGCCACGTAGCCTGGCTGACAGAGAAACGTGGCTGACGCATACTTATTCACCTGCGATCCACCCAAGGCCCATTTGTGGGAGCCCAGAATAATCAGAAACGGAATGAAATTAACTAGGATGGCCAACAACTCTGTGCCCGTCACATTTCAACACAACAAACCGTATAAAAATAAGATTTCCCCTTTTTTTCAGGCTAGTCGTGTCTCAGCCGGCTCTTCTCCTAAACCCTGCTCTCGTGAGAAAAATAACCACCGCTCTTACCAATTCCGAGCTATTTCTTCAAGCGGGCCAAGTGTTCGAAGCTGCTGGAGACACGGATAGCGCCATGTCGAACTACCGAAAGGCCAATTCCTACAGTACCGCTCTCCAACTGGCCAGACACACCAACCCCAAGTGTAAGTCTCTGCTAGTTAGAGGAATTTTTGTACTTTTAGCGTTGGTTTTAAAGCGTGGCTTTGCCTTTATTTTTAATAGTCAAGAACATTTCCTCTGCCCCTGGCCACAAACATCATTTTTTGGTTTCAAAGTACAGGGTGGAGCAAAAGGTATGATCCGGGTTTTGTCTGGCTGGTGCTCAGCTTGTGGTGGTGGGCTGGGCCTCGCTAAAGACGTCGGGTAGTTTTCAGCAGCAACCATGCTTTGGAAGAGAGAGCGTCGTGGATTCGCAGTGAAGACGTTTTTTCGAAAATGGTCGATTTCCCAGGCCCATTTCCACCTGTGTAGAGCTGTTAATAAGCAGGATTTTCGATATTGGACTGATGAAAACCCAAGGGAAATTCACCAAAGGCCACTTTATCCCTCTAGTGTGACTGTATGTTGCGCAGTATCCTAGTTCGGGAATATTGGTCCTTACTTTTTTAAATGAGTGAACCATCACTGTCCACCTGGACGTTATAACCTGGGCGACATTTGGTTCCAACAGGACGAGGCAACATCCCAACACTGGTAGGATTTCAATGGAGAAATTGAGGCAAATGCTCCCCCTGCGCCTTGTCTCCAAGAGGGGTGGCCTGGGCGGTCACCAGATTTGATCTTTTGTTACTTTTTCCTTTGGGGATACCTAAAGGAAAAGGTATTTAAACATCGCCCACATACCCTGAACCAACTTAAGGACAGAATTCGGGAGGAAGTTACGACAACACCGAGCGAATTGTGCAGAAGAGTGCTAATCGGCTAATAAGATTGCTAATAATGTGCTCAAGAACTTCAGAAATCGCCTTCAAGAGTGTATCGCTGTTAACGGCCATCATCTTTCAGATACCATATTTAAAACTTGGTGTAAAAAACTAGTTTATGTACTGATTTATTAATTACAAAGGTAATTTGGGTAAGTTGAGTTGTTTTTGTTTTACATCCCTTTAAAACCGATTCTTACCTTTTGCGCCACCCTGTATAAAGATCCATTTTGCTTGGAAATGCTTTGCGAGGAAGCAGGAAAGCAGCGGAGTATGCATGTGGTTCTGTCGTCTCTTTATGGCGGATTTGTTTCCCCTTTACGAATCATCCTGAGTACAGCTTTGGACGTCCAGGCAACACAAAGCGGGAATCCCGTTGCTGCTCAAGACATAACTTTTGCTGTATTTATCCAATGAATTACTGATTTTTGTTGTGACACTTGCAGTGATCACTGAATTGGAAGAGGAATGGGGAGATTACCTCGTTGAAACCAAACAACTCGACTCGGCCATCAACCACTACATCGAAGCCGGTAGGACGCTCAAAGCCCTCGACGCGGCAATAGGAGCCCGCCAATGGAAAAAAGCCGTACAAATCGTTCAAGTTGTCGAAGATCTCGACCTCGTTCGCACCTACTACGCTCAACTTTGCCATCATTTCGCCTCCGTTAGGGATTTCGCCGTCGCTGAAAAACTCTACCTAAGAGCCGAAATGCCCGAAGAAGCGATCAAAATGTATTTCGACGCTGGAGAATGGGAAAAAGCGTTCAAATTCGCTTCGGACAATATCGATAGTGACTCGATTGTGGACGCTTTTTTGAAAAAAGCCGAAGAATGTGAGAGTGACGGAAAGTATCGAGACGCGGAAACTTTGTACGTGTTGTGCGGCCACGTTGATTCTGCCATTGCCATGTACAAGAACCTCAGACAACACGATCAGGTGCGTACCTGCTGAAAAATCGTTCTTTTTTTACGTCTTGTGCGCTTACTCAGCTCCGAAGGAAGTCTGAGCTATTTTGGATCCTTTTCTTCTTATGAATGACGAAGCTAAACGTTTATATTGCAGATGCTCCGACTTGTCAAAGAGTACAGGTCAGATCTTCTCAGCATCACCAACCTTCATTTGGCCAAACAACTCGAAGAAGAAGGGAAAATATTGGGTGAGTTTGAACAACCCGATGCTTTCCCTTACGCTTTGTCGGACATCCAAACTGTGGAATAGAGAATTTCCCAAGTCAAATTAAGAAATTCCAACGCGTTTTGGGAAATTCCGGATCTATGAATGTTTCATAATTACAAAAAATCTGCAAATTATTACACACGGGTTGGTTATTCCTCGAATGGGGGAAACAGTGGATCTGGCGGGTCCCGGACCCATTCCAATCGATTCAGGGTCCAAAATTTAGTGGAAAATGATATCCCACACGCCATTCGTCCTAGTCTAGATTAAATTCGTGGCGCAAGTGGCTAGCGCGTTCGGCAGAAACCGGAAGGTTCTCGGTTCGAGCCCCCAAGGTGGGAACGAATATTTTTGTTTTCTGATTTACTAGATTTTTTTTTACCCATAAATTGAACAATAAATTGACCAATGACTTCTTCCAGTGGGTGCCAATCGTTCTGGCACCAATTTCATTGGTAGTCCAAAATTCAGTGGAAAATGATACCCTACTCGCCTAGATCGCCCAAAATCTCGAAAAATCCATTTTTCAAAAAACACATTTTGACCCCTACCCCGCCCAAATTTGGTCCGATCAGGCTGAAAAGTTTCGAGGACCCGTCTCGGCCGGGAACAGACCCCTGACCCAAATTTCAGATGTTTAGAAAATTTTCTACTACCGAAAACGGCGCGGACAATGGACGGCGGACGGACATTGACCTTTTTTGATCTAGACACCATGAAACGTCCAGAAAAAAATTTTGAGCCGAATCGGAGAGGTTGACCATTATCATGAAAACATGGGTTGATTATTCAAGGAATAACCAACCAAAAGGCCGAATTTTTTTCAACTAAATTGACAAGTTGTTGAGCGTATGACGATCATTATGAAAAATTTTAGAATAAAATGACCTACAACACTTCTTCATGGATTTAACAACGCTGCTATGGTGGATTTTTGGTGATTTAGGCGTGTGGGGTATTATTTTCGATAGAATTTTGGACGCTGAATTCAATGAAACGGGTCACGGAACGATTGATTTGAGATTTCAGGTACCAAGGCGTGTGGGGTATCATTTTCCGCTAAATTTTTGACGCTGAACCCAATGAGACGGGCCCCAAAACGATTAGCGCCCACTGGAAGAGGTTTTGGGCCAAAACGGGTTTCTATCTACTATTTTGAAAGTGGGTTTTCGAGATTTCTGGTACCTAGGCGTGTGGGGTATCATTACCCACTAAATTTCGGACGCTGAATCGATTGGGGTGAGTCCCTATGGTCGTGGTCCGAGGAATGACCAACCCCTGTGAATGAATTTGCAGCGTTTTACTCTTTGGGATCCATACTCAAATGAATACAACGTACGAAGGGTACAGCTCGTGGACGTAGCTAGCTTAGAAACAAAACACTTGATTTAAGCCTCTATTGATGCAGAATTTGGTATTGACTAGTTTTGATTTTGAACTGGATTAATCCAGCTTTGAAAATGAACGCAGACTTCTATAATTTTCCGAGGGATCTAACCCCTTTTGTCGAAAAAGAACCACGCCGTTAAAATCTTCCAATATTTGTGGATTTAATAATTTTATTGAATGAGAACTCGACCAGTTTTACAAGCTTACAGCTTAATTATTGTTCTTTCATTTATTTATAGGTCTTTCAATCGTAATAAAGATTACTAATACGCTCAACATCCATTTCGTTAAGAAAATGTCATTTTTGTGAAACATTCTTTGACTTGCAGATTATCAATTCGTCTTGGGAGAGTATGATTTGTCAATAAATAGTTATGAACCTCTTTTTTGGTTTCATTTAGACGCTGAAGAGTTATATTTGGCAGCCAACGAATGGGGAGCCGCAGTGAATATGCTCCGCAACAACCGCATGTGGGACCAGGCGTTCAAAGTGAGTGTTTTCCTTCAAAACTATTTATTTTGGTCATATCAAAGGAACTTCGGTTTACTTGTAATATATTATTTGCGCGTTAGGTTGCCAGACAATACGGTGGGGAACAGGCCAGCCGTCACGTCATCTACGCCTGGGCTAAATCCCTAGGAGGTGACTCGGCTGTGAAATTGTTGAGGCGATATGACCTCCTCGAAGGCTGCATCGAGTACGCATGCGACAGTAATCAGGTTAGTGATTATTTATTGTAGCTGTCGAGATTAGAGACAGCATAGCGTTGTGGTCAATGTTAAGATCAAAGAACGCACCCCTAATAATCAATAAAGGGAGACCCTAAATGTCTGTTTCGACAATCAAATCATCACCAGTCGAAAACGAGAAATCTTTGAGGGCCCCTCTTCATCCTTCATCCTTCAAACCTTCGAAAATTGAATTAAACGCGTCTCTCTTAGCGGGATCAGCTCCAAAAATGATTAGAAGAAAAAAGATAATGAAGAAAAAATGCTTAATGGAGTTGCTGCTACGATCGCTGCTGCATCTTAACGTTGAAATGCTTAATTCAATGCTTGGGACCTGTGGAAAATTGAATCCTAGACCCTGACAGGGGCGCATGCGCATTGACTGTCTTCAGAAAGCCTATTTTGATATTCGACCAAATTCGGCAATTCCAGGTTGAATAAGCTCTATAATTATAGCACTACCTTTGATAGAGGGAGCTCGGTAGTCTAGTGGTACAGACGAAGGATTGGTTTGGTTATCCGAGAGGCAAGGGGTCGTATCCTGGATAGAGCAACTTAATGTTTGTCTTGACCCTCATATTCGTTCTCCTCGGTGAGGCAATAAGCAGCCATGAGCGAAATCGTCAGATCAATTTACGATCCTCTTTGGAGGACGGCTGACGACGTCCGCGACACCTAACCAGGTAGTTGGACGAAAATCCTAGGGAAAGTCCTTGCTTATTTTACTTTTTATTTTTTCTTGATAAACTATAGAAAAGTGTTCTTTCTCATGTAAGTCTCCAGCACCAATGTCTCGACATACTGATTCGATACATCAAAAGTAGCGATATATCGATTATTGCGAGTGCTGATCTTGAGATTTACCGGTATTGTTATGCATTATTCAATAGGGATATTCATGGTCCTGCTAATTTGTCGTCAAATCGTCAAATATAGAAATGAGCAATTCAATCAGTGCACATGCGCCCCCGTCAGTGTCCACAATTCGATTTTCTACAGCTCCCTGGCATTGAATTGCGAGCTTCGACGTCAAAATGGTGCAGATATCGTAGCGGCAGCATTATTAAACATTTTGACGACCTACTTGATTGATGTAAACTAAACAGTGCAACCTTACGTTCTGGTTTGGAGCTAATTCCGCTAGGATCGAAGCGCGTTATTTGACTTTCCAAGATTTGATTGTTGGAATAGACCATGAATACACCTAATAGAGACATTCCAAAGGCATGTTGACATTATGATGGTCATGGAAGTTATAAACTAGAAAAATGATGAAGAATGAAGCTAATTGCACCTTTGTACCTCAGCAATTTTCGGATATTTGGCCTATGCTTCACTCAAATGACGATTCGCAGCTTAATAAACTTATTAACTTTCGCATTGTTTTTAGTTCGATTTGGCCTTTGATCTGGCTAAATTGGGAATGAAAGACAAACTATCGGCAATTCATCACAAATACGCTCTATACTTGGAATCAAAAGACGATTTGACATCCGCCGAAGAACATTTCAAGATGAGCGGCAACGCTAAAGATGCTGCGAAGATGTAAGTGCGAATTTTGATCGTAAATTGGTTGTGTGGTTCAGTCAAGACAATAAACGATTGAAAGCCATCAATTGGAGGAAACAACCCCTTTCAGGGATCTCAAAATTTGGCTATTTTCTTCAGGTATATGGATCACAAGAGGTGGGAAGACGCTGAGAGGATTGCTGAAACGGCAAATGACGAGCAATTTATGCAAGAAGTTCTCCACGCGCAAGCAGTTTATGAGTTTCGGTTGAAAAATTTCGACAAGTTTGAAGCTTTGAATTTGAGAGCTCGCAAACCTGAAGCCATCGTCCAGTTGTACAAGGTGATTTCATTTGTTCTGGTAGCATTGCCTAAGTGAATGAGAGCTTTTGGCTCGGTACACAGCACAATGGGTTATGGGCCGATTCGTAATGGTGGCGAGGTACGGGTGAGAATGGGTATTTTGAAAATCCGTCCTGTGGCCTAAGGTTAATCAGGTTGGGGCCTATCGCTCCATCGCCAGTGTGCAGTAGTCTGCCTGACCATCACAGGAGCTATGCATGGTACTACTACATCCGCCATGGAAGTACTGCTGGGCCTGTCCCCTACAGATATCCATCAAAGGAGGGGCCGGAACGACCTCTCGCAAGGCTGAAATGGAAGGAAACAACCCGTCAAGGTCATGCTACAATCCTAAGGCTGGCCGTCCACTGGACGCGAATTCGCGCGAAGAGGCGAAGTACGCGATTTCAAACGAAGAGTTCGCCTCTTAACAAACACTATTATTCGTATAGGACCCCGTCCACTGCAAGCGCCATGATCGATTTATCGATTTCCATCGCCAGTTCGCGCGTTTGGAATCAAACATGTTTGATTCTCTTCGCCTCTTCGCGCGAATTCGCGTCCAGTGGACGGCCAGCCTAAGAAAGATAAATACACCGCTACTAGGTATGGTGGCAGATGTCATGACCAGAACTCCCTCCAAACCCCACCAATATAAGTCGTTAATGACTTCAGTGGGGCAAAGGGACATACAATGATGTCCTAGTGACCTGATCTGGTACACTGATTGGTCCAGAATAAAAACAAAAACAGGTGCTCGGGTTTTTTTCTTGCTGGGTTGTATGGGATTAAACCTAGGTGGCTGACATTCTGGCAATCAACGCATGGGCCGTGGAGAGTTTGAGGAGAGGGTATACTAATGCACACCTCAGCATTCTCTCTGTCAGCCAGGCGTCGATAAAGGCCCTCACAGCACCCAACATCTCATCTAAGGTGGTGAAGGTCTGTGAACAGACTCTCTGTACCCTAGCAGCCCGCAATACAGTGTCCTTTGAGTGGGTGGCGGGGCACAGGGGCATTGAGGGCTACGAAAAAGCCTATGAGCTTGCCAGGAGAGGCTCCAAGACATCCTCCGTGGGCTCAGAGCCGGCTTCAGGTTTGCCCAAAAGTTCCCTCAGACCACTTGCAAGAACACACCGATGGCGGAATATTGCAGGACATATCCACAGTAAGCGTGCCGTGGAAAAACCCCTCCCATCACTCACCAAGGACCTTGTCAGACTTGGGCGCAGTGACCTAAAAGCGATATTTGGCCTATTAATAGGCATCGCTCCGCTGCATTTTCATCTGAACCGCATAGAGGTGACTCATTCGACAACCCTATGCAGGCTCTGTGAGGAAGCTGACGAAAATGCTACACTTAATTTTCCGGTGCCCAGGACTCACATCCCACAGGTATACCCTCTTTAATGCACAAACCCCAGTGAGAACCATTCCCTGAGAAAAGTTAGTCATCAACCTAACGACCCTTATCAAGGGACTGGGGCTGTTTGTGGACTAACAAATAGGACGCTCACGAGAAGCTCAACAAGCCATTAGGCTTCCGCGCTTGGGGCTTCCTCAAACCCCTCCTGTGTGTGTCTACCGCCATCCACCATCTACCATCTACGAGTGAAAATAGCTATTTTGAAAATCTGTTGTATGAAATTTGACGTACTTTCCTCTGGTCATTTTCAGGAGGCTGGTATGTGGATGGAAGCGCTTCGGGTCTGCACGGAGTACATGCCCGCCAAATTGAGCGCTCTTCAGGCGGAATATGAAGCCACTGCTGGTAACAGGAACACTCGAGATGTAGGTGTCCTTCTCAACGAGGCCCGCCAATGGGAAGGCAACGGACAATATTTGACTGCTATCAAATGTTACTTGAAGGTATGAGCCAGCCTAGGGCCTTTATGTCACGCTGTAGTCACAGGTCCGTCACTGCTTTGCTGAGTACCGTGCTTTCACAGTAATTTCCCTTTTAGGTGAACCGTAACAACTGTTCAGACAACAATACTATCGTAAAAGCGCTAAGCGAGGCGGCCAGAATTACCAACAATTACTTGGATGGAAGCGAAGCGTTGGGTGTTGTAAAAGTTCTTGGTAAGCCTGTTCATCTCTCGAGTCAGTTATCTCTGTAAAATGCAATTTGATGATACCTTTTTTTACTTTGGGAAATTCCCACAGGCCCGCGTCTTATTGAAATGCGGCAGCACAACATGGCGGCTCAACTCTTCATGAGCGCTGACTTGATCAAGGAAGCTCTGGACACCCTTATTGCCAATGAAGACTGGCAACGGGCTATGAAAATCGTCAAAGAAATCGAACCCAGGTCAAATAATAATTATCATTCTTCCTATCGATAGGAAATTTACGTTTAATATTTTGTATTTTTACATACGCGGACACGAGCCCAATATAGAATATACACTAAGATTCACTAAATACGTATCCATTAATGGGTACAGGGGGGAAACCACTAGGGTCCACTTTTTCAGATAATGACGCCATCTGGTAGCGTTTCTGGAGTACTAACGTCTGCAGTATTCATTGCGGGCCAAACCGAGCGGGTGGATTGTTGTGCGGACACTGCAGGCGGCACTGCACTCATTGCATGGCTGGTTCGTCGCTAACGAATTGCCCCTGGAAGTGGGCAGTTATGTATTTTTGTATATTTACCACTTCTATGCTCTGCGACCACAAGCTGAACGGTGAGACGGTCGCCAGGGTCGACTCCTACAGGAATCTTGGGATCATTTTCGACCTATGCATGACATTCTCTTCCCAAATGGATGATGCTTGTTCAAGAGCCGTCATGAATTTGGGCTTCTTGAGGCATCTTGCCAAGGTTATACCGATGTTGATGGTGCTTTTCAATGCACTGGTCTACTCGACGCTGGAGCATGGTTCCATGGTGTGGTCCCCAATTTACGCCAATGCCTCCGATCGAATAGAGAAGATTCAGCGCAAATTTCCCGTTTGTCACCTTTGGGCAGCTGGGCCGAGTTTGACCCAGCTTAGACGTTGAACCTTTGTCCCCTTACTCCTTTTGATCTTCATCGTCAGCGGAATCTAGTCAAAGCAGCTAGAATAATCCTAATACACACAACCCACCTGCTTACCAGCCTCGACAGAATCAAGAATGAACTGTTGCAGTGACAAAAGATTTGTGATTGTCGACCTACCCCGTAGGAATCCGCGCTGGTGCTCCGAGAAATGCCCAACAATTAAGGGTATTATATCTACAGTATAATCGTGGTAGAATATGAAGTTTATTTTATCGCTGACAAACAAATTATTAGAGGAGATGGCATTTTGTTTGTTTGTTATGACTGAGGAGTCACGATCAGCCATGTCAAAATGAGTTCTAATCATCCTTTTAAGAGACAGCTGTCCATTTCCCGACACCGCATTGGGTCATGAACGTAAAGCTCTATGCTGCAGTGCATATTTACTTTACTATAGTTAGCTCTTTGTTTATTCTATAAGTATTGTACCAAAATTGAAGTCAGCCTTTTCAAAAAATGGTCTGTTTCAGCTATGAGTCGTACGTTGAGACGCGTTACAAGGAGTCTTTGCGTTCTCAAGGGCGAGCGGATCAGTTGGCCGACGTGGACATTTTATCCGCTTTGGATCTCCTTTGTGACCAGGGCCAATGGACCAAAGCTTTGGACATGGCGCGCTCTCAAGGCCCTAACGTTCTCAACAAGTACATCGCTTTATACGCCGCTCACCTCATCAAAGTATGTGCTGGTACCCACAGTCAAGATTTCAACGATGATACCAATAAGACCATAATAGTCATTATAACCTAGACCGCTTTAGATATATTCTCATTCTCTTCATTTTCATTTAGACGGGAAGTTCATCTCGTGCTCTGGACATCTACATCCAACACGGAGCTCCAGCTTTACCGCAGAACTACAACATTTACCGAGCGATCGCCGCTGACGTCTTGTCCGTTCACAGGAGCAAGGAATCGTATAAAAATTGGGCCAAATTGCGCGACTTATTTTACCAATTGGTGAGCAATCAAATTGATAGGTGCGTCGGTTACTGAAACTCCTGAAATTGACTAAACCTGCTGTTGAATGTCTGCAGACGGAAGCGATGAACGGCACGTCAGATGCCAACACGCCGACTCAGACGGAATTTGAAACATTGATGTTGATAGGACACTACTACGCGCTTAGGTTTGCCACAAAGAATATTAGCTCTCTGCAGAAGATTTTGGCGAAAATATCGATATCGCTCCTACGATATTCTGACGTCATACCTGCTGACAAGGCGTATTTTGAAGCTGGGATGGACGCCAGGGTGAGTTGGAGGACTGAAGTGTACCATCCATCTTCTTTTCTTCCAAATGCGGCTTAATATTGTGGTCATGTTTCAGGCTGTTGGGCTGAACACGGACGCCTTCCTGTTCCTGAATCATTGCCTTGACATTTTGGAAGCGATGGAAGAGGGAGGCACAGTGTCTGTCGATCATTCCGACCTCCTGTCGACGGATTTCCCTCAACAGATTCCGCTACCGGAACAACCGTATCTGCACTCGAACGAGATTGAAGCTGTAAAGGAATGGGTGCTCTCCGTGTCGATGGATAGAAGCGTGGACGTGGTAAATACCCTGTTTGGATGTTGTCCTATATTATTACTGAGTTAGGAGTTTGGCGCAGCGCTAAAACAAAATTTGTCTCTGTTGTAGAGCTTGGCTGTGGACGATCGCGGTGTATACCCAGCATCCTTGACAGGCCTTTCGGGGCCACCTGCGACGCCATGTCTCATAACGGGGTTTCCTGTGCTCCAGAAAAGAGTGAGGTGAATGAATGAGAGTTTTTACATTTTAGCATGCGTTTTAACCTCTATCACCGTTCAGCCATGTTTCACGAAACATCTCCAGAGTACAGGGAAACACTTGAAGCCACCCTATTGCTTCTGTAGATGTGAGGCTCTTCCATCTGCCTCCTAATTCAAAACAGCTTGCTTCTTTTGGTGGCTCCTAGCCTAATCAGCACTGTTCGCCACCCAAGTTGATTACGAACGTATTTTGAATGGGGTAGCCAGCGAGAAGCAATCTCTTCAATTAACGACCAATCATGCAATAAGCAGATGCAATATAGACGCCATTCTTATCCCTTTTCACCATTCTTATTGCTCATTTGTTTGTTTATTATTTCTCGAATAACCAACCTGTTTTATATCAGAGGTCAATCTCCCCAAATTTCTCCAAAATTTGACATTTTGCGTTTCAAGATAGGGATCACAAAACCAAAATGCCCGTCCATCAAAACTGTTGGTGGTAGAAAATTTTCTAAAAATTTGAAATTTTGGTCAGAGACCTCATTCCGGATTTAGTTGGTCCTTTATACGCTTGGGCCTGATTGAACATAATTTAGGGAGGTTATGGGTAAAAAATTGTTTTGTGGAACTAGATACTACCAAAACGGCGTGGCCAATGGACTGTCATTGCGGTTTTTGAATATCAATGTATCTCTATTCAGAGAATAACGAACCATTGAGAGATCAGTGATGACTATATTTTACAGACAGTACGGATAATCAGTTATTTTGAGTGTATTTCACCTCTAGAGGACTCCAAGGACTAGGACTTTGTCGTCCACAAACCCATTTTTATGCACTACAGAACATAATATAAGATATTCGCAAACAACTGAAGACAGCAACACCTAGTTGGTACGTAGGAGGCAGTGATAAATGATAAAAATGGACAAAGCTGCCGATAGAGAGCGCTGTTCACTTATGCTCTGACAAGACTGCTCTGCTCTGCACTAAGTATGTGTATTATGGTGCACCACTCTACACTGCATTACTTTTACTCTACTGCACTTTGGAGAAGTAGTCAACACCTCGCAACAGCACCCTCGGCTAAATTGATCTTCATCCTAGTGTAGGTAAGTGTGTCGATTTGTTCATCTTTTTTGTTCTCCATTCACTCCTACCCTCGTCACTTGATTTATCGCATATCCTTCAAACCATTTGAATTACTTGGTTTGGTTGCAGATTCAAGCGAGGAGCGGCCAACTCTGACGACTGGGCAGCCCTCCAGATGGCTCTCAGGATGCACCCGACGGACAACAATTTGGCAGACGTCATGTCGTTCATTCATAAATGGGCTGGTCATATGAGCGACCCTGCAGCCATATAAGCACGAATTTTGACGTTCAAATGTTGAGTTTATAGTTACCGAACCTATTCTACCTTACTATAGTCCTTTTCGTGTGCGTTTTGTTCTGAAATGAATGTCGTATCAAGTTGTGGCATTATGAAAAAGTTGATCCCACAGAAACTGACTTATGAATGCGTAAAACCTACCTCCACAGGTTTTCGGCCCATGATTAAAAAATTCGTGGCTTGAAGATGCTTCCGACGTCCGGAAATTAGAACGGTTGGAGAAAATATCGTTTGTCGTTGCAAACCTACGATTGCTAAGGGTTGACAACAAGGGATTGAGTGCTGGTGGTTATTTTTTGCATAGCAAGATCACCTTACGATTGGCTGGGTGTCTCGCGGAGGTGATCGCACCAAATTTGGGAAGAGAATGGGTGAAAATGTGGTTTTTGAAGAACAGATTTTCGAGGCATTCGGCGATCTGGGCGTGTAAGGGTATCATTTTCATCATAACAGAGGGATGTGGGGTATAATTTTCCACTAAATTTTGGACGCTGAATCCATTGAGCCGTACGCCGTCCGTCGTTTTTGAAGGAGAAAAATAGCTCTTCTTCGGTGGGTGCCATAGACGTAGACCATCCGTTGGCGACCAGTCCTTCTTCCTCTTCTTCTTGTAGACAGCACGCTGTAATCTCTCAACAGCTCCAGTCTTGAGAGCGGCGAAGTCCCGGACGCCTGTCCATCTCGAATGCCAAGAGCTGGCATTCCGGCCTATTCCACGTCTTCCATGCATCTTACCATTCAGAACTTATCGCTGGAAGACATGGCGATCTCCCCTGAAGCTGTGACTGATGTACCCTATCTTTTGCCTGTTCACATCCTTGAAGTGCTCTCGATCCTCAAGGCCAGCTCGGTGCAGAATCTCAGTATTCCGGACTCTGGACCCACGAGACCCGAAACATTCTACTGAGGCACTACATATCAAAAGCCTCCAGGCTTCACTGTCCACGTCTCAATGCCATAGAGCAGAACTGACCAAACGTAGCACCGAAGCATTCGATAGCAATATCAAAGCTCAGTTGCTTATAGCAGAGGAATGATTTCATGCGGATAAACGCCGCTCTGGCCCGCTCAATCCTGGCAGGAACCTCGAACTAAATATTCCACTTTTCGTTCACGATCACTCCAAGATATTTGATGTTCTGAAGACGGTCCAAAGAGACGCCTCCAATGCCGATCCGCCCTGTACGGAGCTCATCGCCACGCGACCATCCATTTGGTCTTCGAGATGTTGACCCTCAAGCCAATTGACAGGCTCTCCTCAGCCGCGATGTCGGCAAGCTACTACAAAATAGTTCTAACATTTTGGCCAGGGACCCGTTTTTGGCTCTAGTTGGTTCTCAAAACTTTTCAGCCCGAATGGACCAAATTTGGGGGGTAGGGGTCAAAATGTGTTTTTTGAAAAGTGAATAATTTTGATATTTTTGGCTATCTTGGCGTGTGGGGTATCATTTTCCACTAAATCATGGATGTTGAATCCATTGAGATGGGTCCCAGACCGATTGGCACCCGCTGAATTGGGGTTTGGGTCAAAATGGATACCTGCCTACTTGTTTTGAAAGCTGCTTTTCGATATTTCCGGTACCTAGGCTAATGGGGTACCATTTTCCACTAAATCTTGGACGCTGAACCGAGATACGTCCCAGACCGATAAGCGCCCGCTGGAGGGAGGTTTTAGTCAAATTGGATACCTACCCATTTTGAAAGGGATTTTTCGTGATTTTCAGGTACCTAGGCTCCTGGTACAATAAATAACCAACCCCTATAAATAAATTTGCCGCGTTTTACCTTCTTATCAACAGTAGTAAGAACTCAATTGTTGGCCGTTGACCTTCAGAAGGTTGGCCGGCATCAAGTGAGTTTCTCCTCGAGACCCCTCTGCGTCACCTTGTCGTTCCCCTCAATGGATACCTCCCCCCTCATTTCAACTGGACATTTCCGGAGTGTGGCTCGATGGTCTCTTCATGGCTGTTACAAAGACAAATCTGTGATTAGAGTACGAAATATTGTTTAGATAGGTAACAAAATATCGTTGATAGAGCCAGAAACTCGTTGTAGGTATTGTTCACTATCACCAATCTTGGGTGCAGAATACATTTCGCTAAATTCTATCTCACCCAGACGTACTAGCATTTGTTTCTAATATATTCTCTGTTCTCTAGAACATTATATTCATACAATATTAGTCACGTCTAGAGCTGAACCAGAACAATCCTTGTAAAGTATTTTACAATCTCCACTGTGAAACATAATAGCTTTGGAAAAAGTATTTTAACAAATTAGCATGTGCGCTGATTGAACATCGATAAATATTGCATCGGATCTTGTTTGCATCATCCCTGAAAATCTGACTGCAATTCCGATCAACTTTACGGTATAAAATAAATTGAAATTACTACGTTATTCATTCGCTGGTACCGGTTATTTCTGGTTTTCTGAATGTTGAGCATGGCATATCATCAAGGTCACGAGCAAGCTCACGACTTTGATAGTTTTGATTGATTATTCCTTGAATGTTTTCATGCAAAAAGTCAATCTCTTCGATTCGGCCCAAAATGTATTTCCGGGCGTTTCAAAGTGCCCAGATCAAAAAAGTAAAATGTCCGTAGGCCGTCTACGCCGATTTTAGTAGTAGAAAATTTTCTACAAATTTGAAATTTAGGTCAGGGACCCGTTTCCGGCTCTAGTTGGTCCTCAAAACGTTTCAGCCCGATCGGTATAAATTTGGGCGGGGTAGGGGTCAAAATGTGTATTTTGAAAAATGGATTTTCGAGATTTTTGGCGATCTAGGTGTGTGGGGTATCATTCTCCACTAAATTTTGGACGCTGAATATAATGAAATGGGTCCCAGAACGATTGGCATCCACTGGGAGATGTTGTGGGTCAAAATGGGTATCTATCTACTCATTTTGAATATGTTTTAGAGATTTCTGGTACCTAGGCGTGTGGGGTATCATTTTCCCATTTTCCCCATGTTGAAGAAATGAGTCTCTGTGCGCCTGTTCCAAGGAATAACCAAACCCTGTGAAAGAATTTGAGCGTTTTTTCTCAAAGACAATATATTTCCAGTTGATAATTTTCTACTAAATTTCATTTACGACGCTGAATCCATTAGAACGAGTCTTCGTCAACTATTTTCCTCGTGATCTTGTTCGAAGGAATAACAATAATACAATAATAGCCAATGTGGAAGAATTTGCAGAGTTTTCGTTCTTCTTTAACAGTCCCCAGTGAGATTTCGATGTCTGGATTGATCGGAAGCCAACAATACACTGACAAAACCAAGAAAATTCCAAGATTTCCGTTCAAGAAAAGAATTATTTGTTGATGGTTCACGTTAAGTGGACGTGTTGATTCTGATACAAGGGTTATTAATACCGTCAACCATCGGTTATAATTAGATTTTAGGTCATTGATTCCTATGTACGTTCACTGATACATATTTCATACAAATACTATAATTCACCTGCTTGCAATGAAATTATTTCTATGCCGGAAAAAATTGGCATTTTGAATTGAGGGGTTTACGCGAGTGCAACCTTTTTCCGAGCCTTCAGAACAATGTTATATTCTCGTATTTATTTGTATTGTTCATTTAAATGGACGCTCTAGTGGAGTTTTGTTAAAAAATAAATAAATACGTGATTGTGCCATGTAGATTTGGTGCCCTAGGTTGGAAACAGATCTTAAGCGTATATTTTTTTCCTCTTAAAATCCATGTGACGTTCTGTAGTTCCCCTTAAACCACCTCCCCCCCCCAGAAGGGAATGTTCGTCCAATAGTGTGAGAAGAAGATGGAGGGGGTCGCTCAACTATGGGAGAAACCCAGAACGCGGCAAGGACTCGACCGTACCAAGCAAAACGCGTTTTTTTTTGTGTTGCCTGCGATAAATTCATTTCGTTCACGTCCCTTTTTCGGCGAGTCGATATATTCTTATCCATTTAATTTAATTATTTCAAACATTATTACCTCGGTAACAAGTCTAATTTTTGTCTCAGCCGCGATTATTTCGTGAAACGCGTATGTAGTTCGTCTTCATTTGCCGGTATCGCAGTCTGTAAAAGGTAAGATTTCGTCGTAAATATTTTTTGAATAACTTAAACACGAGTCAAACGGGGAATTCCGCCGATTTTCGTCGCACAATTTATCATTCTGACGCATAAAACGCCCTAATTATTTTAGAAAACGCTGCAAAGTGGAAATTGGTTTCTTCCTCAAGTATTTCTCTTCGTCTGTAACATGATCGCGAAGCAAAATGTTGCCTTAAGGGTGGGGCGAAATGTAGGTTTACAAAAATGAGCAATTTTGAGGCTTCTAGAAGTTTTTCTCGGCCGACGGAATAATTCTTTCTCCGAAATTTTCAGGGTTGATGTGAAATGAAATGAAATAAAGTTTATTCATCATTATCTTGATTTAAGTGTAGGAACCAAAATAAAATTCAAAGAGTTAGTCCTAGTTGAAATAGAGGGCGTGACCACTCAGGGGGACGAGTACCGGTACCAATCACTAATTATTCCTATTAAAAAACTACAGGGGTTGTTTATTTCTCCAGGAGATTATTTGATCGTCACGTTCAATTTTATGGAAAATTACCCACACCCACTCTTGAAAACACTTCGAAATGGGTGACTAGGTACCCATTTTGACCAATAATCTCTTCCAGCGGGCTCCAATCGTTCCGGGACCCGTCTCATTGAATTCAGCGTCCAAAATTTAGTCGAAAATGATACCCCACATACCTGGTTCGCCTAAAATCTCGTGAATTTTTTTTTCAAAATACATATAATATATGTAATATTATCAATATGCACACTACCCACTGCAAATTTAGTCCGATTGGCCTGGAAAGAGGACCAACTAGAGCCGGAAAAGAGTTCCGGAGCCAAATTTCAGATATTTAGAAAAATTTCTACTAAAAATCAGTGTGAGCGGCGGATGGACATTTGCTAATTTTGACCTAGAGCCCTTGAAACGCTCAGAAAAAAAATTGGGCCGAATCGGAAAGATTGACTATTTGCATGATAACATAAGTATATTATTCAAGGAATAACCAACCAAATCAGAAAAATGAATAAATACATGTTATACAAATAGGTAAAACTACTCATTCATTATATTCTTATTCATAATTTAACTCATTATTATTTACTAAAATTCCTATTAAAATTAAAAAAACATTACCAAAGTTCCACATTGAAAAGCTAATAAATATTCATAGACCTTTTGAAAATAGCTATTAATAGCTGTAATTGTATGGAACAATTCGATCATATCTTCATTTGACATTTCTCCGCTGATGGTAGCCCACGCCGCCTTTTCTGTAGAGATTTTCATTTGAACCACTGTAATGATACAGTATGACCATGATAGTGGTCACAAAAAGCGTGGGTCATTCCGATAATAATTATACAAATAAATCAGGAATGACTGTGCGGTGTTTTGTTTACGTTTGTTCGGTCATCTCATTAACCAGTAAACCAAGTTCTCTCTTGATTGGGTTCGTTGGAAGTTGGTGTATCATTTCACAAACTAAGAAAATATAAATGAATTAAAATCATTTTTTGGCACAATGTTAATTTTTCGTTTTGTCTTCAATATAGAGCCGAATTTCAACTAACTACGTCCATTTATCACACGTGTTTCACTCACTTTGGTTTATAATTCGTTCAATAATCATCAATCGACCTCTCCTATTTACTAAAAAATTGGAAATTTGGCGTTTCATGATGTTGGACTGACCATAAAACAAAATATCTGCGTCGTCCTCGAAACGTTTCAGCCCAAAATGCCTTAATTCCGGGAGGACATGGGTAAAATGCTGCAAATTCTTTCACAGGGGATGGTTATTTCTCGGACTAGGCGCATGGTGATTCATTCCAATCGATTCAGCGTCCAAAGTTTAGTGGAAAATGATATCCCACACGCCTAGGTATCATGAATCTCAAAATCCCTCATCCAAAATGGGTGACTATATGGATACCCATTTTGACCCATAACCTCTTCCGGTGGGCGCCAATCGTTCCGGGACCCGTCTCATTGGATTCAACGTCCAAAATTAAGTGGAAAATGATACCATATGCCTACTTTTCAAAAGTCCCAAAAATCGAATTTCAACACATTAGGTCGGTTATTTTTTGAATATCTATCTACCTAATTCGGCAATGGTTCTTCGAAATTTTTCGGGACCTAGGCGTGTGGGGTATCATTTTCCACTAAATTTTGGACGCCAAATCAATTAGAATGAGTCCGGGACACTTTACACTCTCTGTTTTTCCCTTCTCTGTTTTTTAAGAATTTGCAGCGTCTTCTAATCACTTAGCAGCTTTGAAAATTGGAAATCACGCGTCAGAATCTTCTGAAGTCCTCACCACTTTGGAGCAATGTGTCTCACACTTATCTCAAAATGAGTATCTGATCGATAAAGTCAGATAGATTGACACTGAAGCAATTAGAGTCGGCAATAGAGCTCACTATCGCGGCAATCTTACAGACCTCTCCTTTCTGTGATATTAAAGAGATCCAATTGTATCTACTACACGACTTACAATAATTATAGTATATTCTTAAGTTTATGCTCAGTTCCAACTGAGCACACGCCTACTGACTAAACCGATAGGTTGAAACATAGTAGCGAAACCGGTCAAGAAGACCGCTAATCAATGGTCAAGGTGAAGGCCAAGTTTGACAAGTTTAAGACCATCGAGCTATTCCAAATGCTCATTTTAGTCCACGCCCATCCTATTGAATTCACATAGATTTGCGCTCAGCTAGGCATGAAATTATTCTCAAGCTTCGCGTTCTTGGCCATAGAGATTGTCGGATTTATCCTTGGATTCAATCAACTAGATTGTTAACCGCCTTAAATGACGCGACCGTTTTGTCAAGAAGGACTTGATTTTTTGTTGAAGTTAGCCTGTTTTGGATCATATAAAGGGGTCCACGGCTACAAACTGTTGAATTAATTTCTTGGTAATTCGAGGTGGTCGTCCAATGATTGGTCTGCTGGAGAGCCTGAAGGACAGTTGTCCCTCCTTGTGGCCGTCTGTGTGGCAGGATAAAGCAATTCTTTTTTCATAATGGACCTGACTAATTCTTCGAGGCAATTTTCCTATTGTGCCCCCCTCCGCAGTGCTGCACTTGTATTGACCCCTTCGAGCTGGTCGTGCGGTCTTGAGACAGATTTCACTTACGACAATGCGGGAGAAGCGTGTTCAAATCGATGGTGATGGAAAATGATAGTTTTGATGAACCTAACGATACATAATATATCATTTAAATCTGAAATATTGCCAAAACTCAGCCGATTTTTCGCCTAGTGCAGATTCTGGGCTAAATATTTTATATGGTCCATAATTAAAAACGCTGAAAATGGTTGATTTATTCCTCGGAGCCAGAGTATGGGGGAAAAAATGAATGTGGAGTGTCCCAGACTCATTCTCACCGATTCAGGGTCCAACATTTAGTGGAATGATACGCCTAGCAACCCAAAAATCTCAAAAACCCACATTCAAAATAATTCCCAAAAATGCATTTTTACCCATTCCCCTCCAAATTGGTCCGATCGGGCGTACGGACATTTCGGTTTTATGATCTAGGCATAATAAAATGCGATCTGAGCCCAGATCATCAAACCGGTTCTCTGGAAATCAACTTTTGAAAATGGAACTAAACATCGAGAGACTCATTAACAACACAAGTTGTACATACTGAGCGTAATTTTGATATACATGGCATTTTCACGTCAAATTTGGAGGTTTTTCATTTCAAATTGAAAGTTTTACACATCAAATGGAAGGTTTTCCATGTTAAATCGGAGGTTATTAGATATTGGCCCACGTGGATTCTGAAAATACCTTCGCCGTGCAACACAACATGGCGAAGACATTCAATCTATCTCTCCCGAATGCCGTTCTTTTGAAGGTGCCTGTTGATTCGTCTCATTCTAGGCCTGAGCCTCTGCTGCAAAAGTTATTCATTATTTCTGTCCATTATGTTCATTCTTACTTATTGAATTTTACGTTTTCTCGCTAATTTGGGCTAAACTCCAGTAAATGTGCCCCCCTCTTCATCAGACCCATACTATCGAATGGGGTCATATCGATACATGCCTGCCTATCAAGCGACATCACCGTATTTCTGTAATATTTTTTTTTTTTACAGTTAATTAATTTTTTAAAAATATTATAAATGTTTATTTATTTATTCATTCATTTAAATTACCGCAATTTGAATGGCATGTTACGGTCGGAGATAGGTAGGTAGATCGGGTAGTATCGATTATTGATCGTTTTCAATAGTACAGGGCTGATGAACATATACTGGAATTTTACCCTCATTTGTTGTTATTCCTGTCCCTGAATTGAATAATGTATTTCTGTCTCCCTCCAATTTGACATGAAAATGCTACAGAGGGTTCAAAGCGATTAAATATTATATCTATTTTACACTGCAAGGTTACGCCATCACGTGACCTTCAAAATGTATGTCACATTTTACTTTCAGAAAACTGGAAACAACCGGTTCCAACACCAGGGATTTAACTAACGAAGGGTCCAAGTTGTATTACATTATTGTGCCCTTGAATATTTCGCTGCAATCGGATTACAGTTACGCTGAAGCCATTTTGTGGTACATTTTGCGGACAGTTATTGCTTACACGCTTAGTTCCCCCAAAATCCCAATAATCAATGAGTTTTATAATAACACTTTGTCATCTGTTCCTTCCCAAATTTAAGCCGAGCGGGCTGAAAAGTTCAAGTTGACAGACCTTTGTGGAAGAATGTGCTTTTTTGAAGAAGGAAAAATTTGAATTTTTGTTCATTTCAGCAGCAGAATCAATATTCTCGTACCTCGTGGGTCAAGAATACCATCTATGCGGACGTTACCACAACACAAATAGTTATTATGTCGAAGCTGCTTCAGAAATAAGTCAAGGTCTGAAGAATTTACTGTTGATTCAGAAAATCTGCCAACTGGTTTGATTTGGGGAAATGCCACTGAGCTCGAAGATCGCTCTACTCGTTACCTGTTTAGCATTTATTCATAAGGTAGCTCGAGGAGAAGCATGTTTTTTGAAAAGATGCTAGAGTCGGGAGTTTTATTATTTTGCTCCAACTACCGGATTTGGTTCAAACAGCTGATCTTGACTGAGTCACGAGGCTAGTCAAGGAAACTTTTTAATCGAAATTGAGTCGAACGAAGGTTGAGCTAAACAACCTGCAAGCTTTTAGGGCCTTATCACCTAGCTGATTAGTGTAATAATGCCTTTAAGATTAATGTAGCGAGTTTAGTAAGACCTGCTAAGTATTATTTTATCGTGGGTTTTAACGCGCTGAATGTCACCAAGTCTGGTCAAAAGGGCTGCAAATTATTCCACAATCGTTTTGGTTGGTTATTCCTTGAATAATCAACCTATCTTTTCATGCAAAAGGTCAACCTCTCCGATTCGGCTCAACATTTTTTTTCTGGGCGTTTTAAGGTGTCTAGATCAAAAAACCAAAATGTCCGTCCGCCGTCCGCGCCGTTTTTGGTAGTAGACAATTTTATTTAAATCTGAAATTTGGGTCAGGGGTCCCGGCCTAGGACGGTCCTCGAAACTTTTCAGCCCGATCGGACCAAATTTGGGTGGGGTAGGGGTCAAAATGTGTTTTTTGAAAAATTGATTTTTGAGATTTTGGGCGATTTAGGCGAGTGGGGTATCATTTTCCACAACATTTTGGATGCTGAATCCAATGAAATGAGTCCTAGAACGTTTAGCAGCCACTGGAAGAAGTTATGGGTCCAATTGGGTATATATATTACCCATTTTGAATATGTTTCGGGATTTTTTGTACCCGGGCGCGTGGGGTATCATTTTCCACTAAATTTTGGATCCTGAATCGATTGGAATGGGTCTGGGACCCGCCACACCAACTGTTTCCCCCATTTTCCCCATGTTGACGAAATGAGTCTCCATGCGCCTGGTCCGAGGAATAACCAACCCGTGTGTAAGAATTTGCAGCGTTTTTTAAATGTATTTATTATAAAGAATTCAAGAAAAAAAGAAGAGTTGAAGGTAACGACAGCCCAATAATGGCGATTAATTGTAGTGAATACGGAGAAATAAGAAAAATTAATGTAAGGGACTGTCAAAATGTGTGTGGAATGTTCATAAGAGCCTTCGAGACAAATTTGAGTATAGTAGGTAAACAATATGAGTTTAAAATGGTCTATAGACCGGCTTTTACAAACCGATTTAATTTAGAAGACGATAATGGAAAAGAAAAAAAAATAGTTTCGAAAAGAGGCTAAGTTGAGGAGGTATTGACCTTGCACTAGCTCCACCAGTTCGTCGATAGTTTGTGTGTTCTAAAACCCCGAAAAACGTGTGAACGGCCCAGTTTAATTCTCTCCCGACAACTCGTCACCTAGACAGGGGTTCATTTTCAAATTTACTTGACGAATTCTTCCGGTGACTCTCGACAGGTTCCGCCGAAACCTTTTTGCATGTTTGCTCGAACAAACACGATAACGTTCGTCTGTAGCTAATCTCGTTGAACGGGGAGTAAATACCAAATGGAGAAATAAACTCGAGGTTCGGATTATGTCATTCAAGGACGGCCCGGTAAGATCTGGTTTTATTGAATTTTCTCCTGTTTTATGCTGTTTTCTGTTCCCATTTCGAATGTCTTCTATTTCGTGTATTTGACAGTAAATCACGAAACGTATATCATATCAGCTTTCAAAGCTGTTAAGCGTCAAATGGAATATTAGCCCCTCCTTTTATTAATAGGCTTTTCACACTAAATGTTGAACTAAACACTGCTAATTCTTCCACCGTGTTTTCTTATTCCTTAGAGCTAGATTAGGAGGAATAAAGTCACTGTCCGGAGCTCATTCCAATCGATTCAGCATCCCAAATTCAGTGAAAAACAATACCCCACACGCCTAGGTCCCAAGAAATCTCAAAAAACGACTTTCGAAATAGGAATTCAGGTACCCTTTTTGACCCATATTCACCCCCAGTGGGTACAAATCGGCCCAAAGTTATTTAAAAAGATTTAGCGTCCCAAATAAGTGAAAAATGATGTCTAATTTGCAAATAATCCCGGAAATCGAGTTTCAAGAAACACATGAGCTCCCTAAATTTGGGCCGATTGGGCTGAAAAGTGTCAGACACTAAGTTTTCAGGCGCAGATTCAAGGGGGGGGGGGTTACGAGGGTCATGACTCCCCCCAAACCAGGTGGAATTTTGAAAAATTTTGAAATTTTGAGATGAACTAAATTTTTTCAAACCAAAAATCTAACAAAATGAAGAAATTGACTAGAGCAATTTTTTTGACAAAAACGAGTTTTAGTAAGCTGAAGAATTAGAAACTAAACAAATGACTAGACTCTTTTTTTCTAGCTTTTGATTTTACCCTGACCCCCTCCCAAAAAAATTTCTAGATCCGCGCCTGTAAGTTTTTTCACTATATTTGGACGCTAAATCCAATAAAATGGGTCCCTGAACGATTGGTAACCACCGGAAGAAGTTATGGGTCAAAATGGGTACCTATCCACTCATTGTGAATACGTTTTCGAGATTTCTGGTATCTTGGCGTGTATGGTATCCTTTTCCACTAAATTTTGGACGCTGAATCCAATGAAATGGGTCCCAGAACGATTGGCGCTCACTGGGGGCGGGTATTGCTCAAATGGGCACCTACTTTCCTATTTGAAAAGAGGGTTTTCAAGATTTTTGGGTACCTTGCAAGTGGGGATCATTTTCCACTAAATGCTGACATGAATGGAATGAGTCCATGCATCTCCGCCTGTAGGAATTATCACCATTACTACTCATGCTCTAAGGAATAATGCAAACATTATGGCTTGACGATTTAAGTTTGAAAGCTGACTTCGTGATATGAAAACAGGTTAATTTTCGTGTAAACACTATCTAAAAATGGTGGATCCAAGCGGTCGACGGACATTTTGGTTTTTCAATCTACAACATCTTGTACGTCAAATTTTAAGGTCATTCGGAAAGATTGACCTCCAGAATGAAAACACAGGTTAATTATTCAAGAAATGAGGGTTAATCATTCAAGGAATAATAACCAAAATGGGTGAAACTAGCCTGAAAATTGGGTGGAATGCCGCCAAATCCGCTTCCTGTACCGCATGGTACCTCTACATATTCCTATCTGCTAACATTATCAATGATCTACACTTTATCAATCTTCAGAACATTACATTTTCCACTATAAACTTCCTATTAGCAAACGTAGAGGATCTTGTTATTACGAGTATCTTATGGAGACTCCAAATTGGCTTCTTTCTACCTCAATTATACATGCAATAATGAATAGATAGTAAATTGTTATTTTCAAAGGTTCTATTGTTTTGCAAAAGAATCATTATTATTCACTTCGAAAATTAGTCGATAGTAGGTATAATAGCGTTGAATGGCCTCTTTATTTATTGGTGGATCTAAATGTTCATTTTTGCTTACAAGTCCAACAGAACAGCTCAAATATAATGTCAAAATGGCAAACTTTCTTCGCAAAAAGCTCAGCTGAGGGTTTATCGTGCACTTATAGAGGAAGGCGCCAGTGAATTATGTGAATGACAGGCGAGCTCAGATCCGGACTATCGTGTCAATCTTTCTGAGCCTTTCAAAACGTGCTCTAATCTGTTGGGAATGTTTGAACTCTCGTTAAAAAGCCGGTAGACGTCGGCTATTCACGTCTCGAATCGAACCTCTGGTGGTGTGATTATTTATCAGATTTGTCGTTTTATTTGTTGAAAATACTCGTAACAATGAGCGAAACGATGCAATATTTAATTGAATTATGGCGTTTCAATACAGTTTTGAATGCAGTTGGAGACCTCATCGTCTACTAGGGCAATCATTTTGTAAACAAGCAATCGCGATGCTCCTCTAATTCCATCAACGAGCCTCAATGGGCCAGGGTCGCGTCCGAACACTGTGAATGAGCGTGACGCCACGCCGGTAAATTATTCTGATTCAACTTTCTTACTAGCCTTTTGCCCTCTTGGTCCGTCGGACAACAGCCACACGCCCCTTGATATTCATGGCGTCCACCGTTGGATTTCCTTCAGGGCTCAAACTGCCTGACCTTATGAAACTGCCGGTCGTAGGAGGGAAGTGGTTGTATTATATGTCAAGTTCTTTGAACCAATTTGACGACAGCAGCCACAGTTTTCGGACTTGAATGAGATGTGGAAATCCTTTGAGGCCATGTAGGATGGATGCGTTGTCGTTAGATACTAGTGGTGGCCTCCTCCTCCCAGTTATGGGGGATGTTAACCCACTGAAACCTCACCCTACCAAAGGCCCAACATGGTAGATACTATTTGCACATGCCTTTGGGTTCACCAGGGGCCAGCCACAGTTGCCGGGCTCTTTTCCCCCTATATTTTCCTTCTGAGGAGTGACTACATATTCTGCAGTTTTCTTCCATGCTTGTTCGCTTCACAGTTCTTTGGGACGTGGAGAGTACAGATCTAGTTCTGTCTGCAGCAGTTCCCATGGTAAACGCCATCGCTCACAGTCAAAGGTGTGTTCCACGCTGTCTTCTCTTTCTGGACAGTTTAACATCCTGTGCTCTCCATGATACCCATCTTTCTTGAGGTAGTGGATGAGGTAGTATTTTACCTCTCCCATGTGGCCTCTCCAGCCAGCCTCTCTTCTGGTTCTATCCTCGCTGTCCATCAACCTCTCAATTCATTACCTCAAATGGTTTGCCACTTGTTCAATGTCTTTTCCCGTTCTTCCTTGATCTTGCATTCCTTGGATTTGCTCTTCTATCATCAGGCCTGGTTTCTTCCTGCAATCAGTAAGTGTATCGAGATGATACCAGCCAGTACAAGGACAGCTGGCTCCAATACCTATGTGTCAATGTGTCACTTTTGGTAGTATGCAGCAGCTAGTGCATCTACCAATGTCTCTCCTTCATACAGCATGGCTGGTCCCTGACATAAGCAGCGTTCTCTTGCAAGGTCTTCAGCCCTTGATGTTAGTCATTAGCCTGCTGAGTGCTGCCTTATCTGTGTCTGTACCAATATGCTCCCAGAAGGTGATCTTCGTATCTAGGATCACTCCCAGATATCTGGTGGCTGGCCTAGTGTGGGCCTCAGTTTCATTGGCAACTGAGTGTGGGTCCTCTTGCGAGTGAAAACCACCATCTCTGTTTTCTCCTATGCAAGGGTCAGTCTGCGGTCTTCCATCCAGCATGTTACTGCAGTTATTACTTCCGTTAACTGGATGTGTGTTTCTTCAGTTGTCTTGGCCAGGATCACAACATCATCCGCATACCCCACCAAAAAAAATTATATTTTTACTGATTTCAGTCCTTACATTATCTTCTTTTTCTTGAACAACGCAGCAACAGCCTCAGGAGCGTTTGGTTCATTCGAATCAGACTCAGTGGGTCCAGAAAATTGGGAACAAGAAAACACCTGAGAATTTCTAATATTGTATTGCAAAGTGCCTCTGACGCTATCCACAGACATGCCCAAGCATAAAGGGATAACAACACGGTTTGCTAGGGGAGGTTGATCCAATCTCCTGGCGCACGTGTAGCTTTCTACCACGGTCCTGTCCCTCAAAAGATCCACCAAAATTTGAGATGCCAAGGCAGTCAAGAAAGCAACGTGTCAGGGCAACGTTAAGAGAGATGCGAACGCCAGCTACATTAAGAGTATCAATCATGAATACTGCTGTTCTACTATGATTTTCTGCTCACTTGCTTCCCTCTTCTGTGCAGGAAGTGCGGATGGGATTGAGGACGCTCCTCGCGCAGTTGACGCTCCTCGGTGCTGTCTTCGCTTCGCAGGATGTCCACGACTACAGCGTCAACATGACGCCACAAGGTTAGAACGGTCTCTTAGATTAAATCCTTGATCAAATTCATCACGATTCTGCAGCCCATTGCCACCCATTGGATCGAAGATTGGTGCCGAACAAACAAAAACCTATTACTGACCGATGGCAATCTTTTATTTTTTAAGTAATATCAATCCATCTCTGATTCCCAACAAATTTCGAGGAACTAATTCTTATTCTCACGTTGTGAAACGGGAGAAATTATTATTGTATAATTTATATCAAATGTAGGCCCTTTTGGCTTTATTTTCATGATGTTTTTGTGACAATGATTTTCATTAATTTTTACATCTTAACAGAAACTCACTTTGGAAAAAAATGTGAACTCTTATTTCAGAAAGATGCAAAGGTGTCGTTCTGAGGGGCCCTTGTACGGATTGGAATCAAAAGTGGTACTTTAACCAAACTATTCAGGTAGGAATTCAATTTGTATTTTTATTTACTTTTACTATGCAGCTAATTTGTCTCAATTTTCACTTTCTTGCGTGTCAGAGCCTCAAAACCTCTTTCTCCCATTCTGCTTGTCTCATTAAATCATTAGTAGTACGACAAGCTCATTTTCAGTATGCGCTTGAGCAGCCATGTCACTATGATAATCTCTGACCTATTTTACCACAACCGGATTTTGAAAAATTGTATAGGAACTGGCGGGTAAATTCAAGCATGATTTGAACAAAATATGAAATGTTGGATGGAAGGGGTACGGATTGGTGGGTAAGGGTGGTAGGGTGGACGTTGCGCATGCGCTTGGGGTATTAGTTTGACTTTTTGCCGTCTTTTTAGCAGGTAGTGTCAATGTTCAACTACCTCTCACTAAGTATCTTCTATTTTTTCTGTATTGCATAGGTATGTTGTAAGCAGGGTATC
This sequence comes from Cyrtorhinus lividipennis, assembly GCA_019603395.1. NCBI lineage: Eukaryota > Metazoa > Arthropoda > Insecta > Hemiptera > Miridae > Cyrtorhinus > Cyrtorhinus lividipennis. Next base: position 4,440,440 of record CM034008.1, read on the forward strand.
ATTATTTATATATTCAGTGCACCAGATTAGATTATAACTTATCACCAATCATTATCCTCAGCTCCACATTTAGTTGCACAATTATTTGGATTATTTGATTTCATTATTGCTCAATATTGATAGGGATGTAGTCATAATCTTTGGAAGAATACCCCCAAAATAAAAAAAGAAAAGGCAAATGAGTTAGAAACTTCAAGCTGGCGCTGTGATTTATAGAAAGGTTTCTTCTGAGGCATAGAAGTATATTAGATGAGGCAACTGGGAGGCGGGCATTGTTCATAACGTGAGTTCTCTATTATTTGTATATGTTCTGATGAAAATCACGAAATTTGATTCAATTGGCAGGTGTGCAGAACGTTTGTCTATGGCGGTTGTAAAGGAGAAAATGTCTTCAACACGGAAGCCGAGTGTCTACACTACTGTATCGGCGGTGACCGTGAGTATTCTGGCAGTAAAACACTTTTCAAATTCCTTGGCGAGCCATTTCTTTCATCCGTTTCTTGTTTCAGATACACTCCCGCCTTATCTTTTACCGTCAAACGCGACCACAGAAAAAGAATACGATCGATGGCTTCCAACGACAACTTCGCGACCTCCGGTGCCGCATCATGAACGGGGAAAAGAGTTGACGTTCCCTGAAACAGGACATCAGAAGGTGTTCATGATGGCGCAAAGCAACGCTTTTATTCAGTTGGACGGTGTTCGCATCCATGCTTTCCAGCTGAGGTATTTTTAATACTAAATCTATTATGCAGGGCGTTGACGTTTGCAGTTGACAGCCTTCAACGGGTCAATTCTACAACATATTCGAGACAAAAAGGGTATCCAGGACTTGTCTTTTTAGGGGTTAGAGGAAAATGAGGACAAACCCTCGAGTCATTGTACCAAATGAGTACTTTTCGTGCACCGCAAGAGAGGAAAAAGCTTTATCAAAACGCATTTTTGGCATCAACTTGTCGTGAGGGGTGTCAATCATAGGGAATCAGCATCAATTTTTTTAAAGGTTGAAAGACACGTTGCCCTTGTGTGGGAAGAGTATTGTATAGGCAATAAGAGCACCAAAAACAACGAGAATGAGGCCATTAGAAAGAGTGACGTTAAGCGATGCAAATTCAGATCTAAACATCGTGATTGTAGAGATGTTTCCGACGAAACATGGCATGGCCCACTGCATGCTTTAGCACACGAGCACCATCACATGGGTACGTGGTTACAACGTGGTCCCTCAGTCCACCTCGCAAAATAGAGTACAAGGACTTGTCAGCCAGGCCTGGGGGCCGACGTTTCCGCCGAAACCAGGGCTTCGACAAGAGGGTGGTCTGTAAGTGGACTACATCAACTCCGGGGTTTGTCTGGGAATTCCTGATCTGTCCTGTTTAGGAGTGGACGTCCTTCTAGCCGTCTACGCCGGTCCGCTATGAGACCAGCAGGTGCAGACAGCCGCCGCGTTAAGGGTTACTGCCACAATGACAGAGCAAGTAGAATCATACCAGTTCTCTGCCAGCGGCTACTCCTCAGAGCCTGGCTGAGCCTGAGCCGCAGTAGGTGCATTCCAAAGCAAGGGTTCGATGCCATTGAGACACCATCGCCAAGCCCGGCCATCTCTCTATGCCTCTTCCAGTAAAGGGTTATTCTTGGCGGAGCTGTTACAGCTTTCAAAGAGTCTCTACCTCGCTACACAGCTGAGTTAAATTACCGATGACATCCCAACATTAGGGAAGAGAGTCATAGTTATTCCTGCCGTTGAAGAATGATCAAATACTGACCTACCTTTCGAAAATTGTTTCCGACTTATTCACGATTTAAGAATTTGTTTCGTGTTTTTGATTGGAAGTCACTAAAACTAACTCATTTAATTTACAAGATAACTTCCCTTCTAATGGACCCTTCAATGTCTCAATAACTGAGTACTGGTAGGCTGGTGGCCTAGTAATTATATTATTAGGCAATAATTTGGCCTATAGTTAAGAAATGAACGAAAACGCAAAACCTGGAACCAAAGGAAATATTTTCCCCAGAATTCCCTCGTTCAAACGCGAAGAAACTCCACCAGAATACCAGCTTTCTAACGGTATATTCAAATTTAACGTTGTGACATAATATAAGGGTTAAAAGCTGCAAATCCTTTCTCAGGGGTTGGTTATTCCTCTGACAAGCAGCATGGAGACGTACTAGAATCGATTCAGCGTCCAGAATTTGGTGGAAAATGATACGCCTAAATCGCCAAAAATCTCGAAAATCCATTTTTCGAAAAACACATTTTGACCCCTACCCTCCCTAAATTTGGTTGATTATTCAAGGAATAACCAACCGAAATGACGTTTTAAGGGAAAGTAAGTGAAATATTTACCAAAATCGTGGTTTTCTCATGAAAGTACAAATTCCACGAACGGTCGTATAGCAATTTACCGTAAATTGTATGATGTAAATCACTCAGACGAGCACACTCTAAAAATAACAGTCATTTTCCCCCTTTTTTCACAGAATGAGTCGTGAAATCTCCTTCAAATTCCGCACTCGCCTGCCGCACGGTCTTCTCGTCTATCACAGCATCAAAAATCGACCAGAAGGCCTCAACCCCTACGCTTTATACGTCATTGTTGAAAAGGGGCAGTTAAAAGTTGTACACGTTTTTGGAAAACATTCGACTTCCGTGATTGTCGGCGAAGGTAAATGGAAAATCGGTTGTTAATTGTACCCGACGACAGCAAGTTTTCTCTTTAAGATGCAATTATAATGTCAAATTTCATAGTGTATTATGTATGCAGTCGACAAGATGATTGAATAGTGTAGAATTCGCTTCTGGAAAGATCATTTGAGGCAATTTATAATCTAGAATTCTATTCCGTGTTGTGTTAATTCAAGTGAAATCCCAATTTTCGTGGGGGCCAGAACGCCGGGCGCCTAATTTGATTGATTAATTGAAACATTTTTATTTGATTACCTCGGAGGATAAGGCTCACTAGCTCTTCCTTCTTCTCTAGATAGAAATTTACTAACTAATTTCTGTTGTGTATAAAGTCCATTGAATGAACGGCAGCCATCTAGATAAGGCTGTAGTAGCCTTAAGAAATTTGTATGAATACGATGTTTGAATATGAATAGTTATAGCCAGCTCCTTTTTTCATCTTCAACAACTCCAATCTTCGATAGCCGTATTAATTCGCCAAATTTTGAACCTTCTGCCTCATCTTCTCCACGATATCCCCATTCAGATCGCCATATGCCACGTAGTTCACTCGAATAAATGTGAAATTTAACTCTATTCTACTCGCAGGTTTGAACTAGAGATCGCTGGCACAGCGTTACTGTCACCATCGACGTCAAAGAGAACAAATTACGAGCCAAAGTTGACGATCAGCGGCACGAAGTGAAAATTCAAGGAATGATTCGTCGAAACTACGGAGTAAATTCCGACTTGACATCAGTCGTCCTTGTTGGAGGTTGGTAACAGGTACAATCCTTTGCTGCATTTTGTAACTTGATTGTTGTTTTCTTGGTTAAAATTTGTTTTGACTGGTAATTTACAATTAATTATTGTAGAGTTCCAATATGTGAGCGATGCATCACATCAGAGACATTTGATACCTAAAATTAGCTGTTTGCTCGCTGAATTGCTACGTTATCCTCAACATTCTCCATGTCATGAGGAGTTCGTTCCTATTTAACCCTTTATAAGCCAATCAAATTGACTCTGGAAGTTTCAGAGTCACGCAGGTCTTAACCATTGTCTCTATATCCAAGGCGAACGGAAGGGATGCAACGTTCTAGTAATTCTTCAAGTAGAATTCTCGGACTTATTCCAGGTTTGAGCCCCGAAGAGAAATTGCACGGAGTAAAGTATATTATCGAATCGTTCGTCGGTTGCATCAAGGATATGACGCTGAGCGCTGGGAAAACTGTGAGCGATCTCGAACCAATCAAACCTCTTATCGCCACGAAACACGACAACGTACAAGAAGGGTGTATTGACAAGTAAGTTAGATGTAAAAACGTTGTTAGTTATTCCCTAATGGTCGATTATTCCTTGGAGCAAGAGTTGGGGGGTCCTGGACTCATTCCGTACAAGATTTAGTGGACAAATGATGACCCTATACGCCTAGGTACAGGAAAATATCGAAAAGCCGCTTTCGAAATAGGTAGGTAGGTATCCATTTTGAGCCATAGCCACCTCCAAAGTGCACAAATCGGTCCGAGGCACATCTCAATGGATTCTGCGTCCAGAAAGTCCCGAAAATTGAGTTTTAAGAACACACTTTTGCCCATACTCTCCCTTAATTTGGGCAGTTTGGGCTGAAACGTTTCGATTTTTTGACCCATACCCATCTCCAGTGGGCACCAATCAGTCCGGTACCCGTCTTAATGGATTCAACGTTCCAAATTTAGTGGGAAACGATACCCCACAAGCCTAGTTCTCTAAAACTCCCAAGAATCGAGTTGGAAAAAGTCATTTTTACCGATACCCACCCCATCGTCACTGGTTTCTTCTGCATTTTGTTCGGCAAAACATTGAGAATTAAGTGAACCCTTTTGGTCTCACATTGAAAATAGTCAGGTATATGATTCTGAGTCACTACAAATCTCAATAACCTGATTACGGTCGGTCGTTCAACTGTATATGACTCCCCTCACACCAAAATTATGTGGGTGCCGTTTGGTGTTCAATGTAATAAGGATTATGTATTTCCAGCAAGGACGACAAGACTCAATGACCTCCAAAGGGACTCAAGACGATAATAAAAACGCTGCAAATTCGTTCACAGGGGTTGGTTATTCGGACCAGCAGCATAGAGACTCATTCCAATCGATTCAGTGTCCAAAATTCAGTGGAAAATGATACCCCACATGCCTAGATCGCCAAAAACCTCCGATCGGGCTCAAAATTTTCGAGGAGCAACTAGAGCCAAAAACGGATCCCTGACCCTAATTTCAGATTTTTAGAAAATTTTCTACTACCTAAGTCAGCGTGGATGGTGTACGGACATTTGCTTATTTTGATCTAGACACCTTGAATCGGAGAGATTGACTTTTTGCATGGAAAAATAGGTTGATTATTCAAGGAATAACCTACCGAAATTGCTTATCCAAGTATAGAAGTTGGTAGAAGCTAAAATTCTTATAATTTGAACACATTTTTTAAATTCTAACGTCTGAGACTTCATTAAAACGCTGCAAATTCTTTCACAGGGGTTGGTTATTCCTCGGACCAGGCGCATGGAGACTCATTTCTTCAACATGGGGGAAATGGGGAAAACAGTGGGTGCGGCGGGTCCCAGACCCATTCCAATCGATTCAGAATCCAAAATTTAGTGGAGAAATGATACCCCAAACGCCCAGGTATCAGGAATCTCGAAAACATATTCAAAATGGGTATATTAAATATATACCCAATTTGACCCATAACTTCTTCCAGTGGATGCCAATCGTTCTGGGACCCACTTCATTGGATTCAGCGTCCAAGATTTAGTGGAAAATGATACCCCACTCGCCTAGATCGCCAAAAATCTCGAAAATCCATTTTTCAAAAAACCACACTTGACCCCTACCCCCGCCCAAATTTGGTCCGATCGGGTTGAAAAGTTTGGAGGACCGTCCTAGGCCGGGAACAGACCCCTGACCCAAATTTCAGATTTTTAAAAAATTTCTACTACCTAAAACGGGCGGATGGCGGACATCGACGGCGGACGGCATTGACATTTTTTGATCTTTGAATAAAAAAAAATTTTTGGCTACTTTTGCTGAAAACATAGGCGTTATTCGGTAACCTCCAAACGGTGGTAGAGAATTTCAAAAGGACAAAGGGTTTTTCTAATAAATTACTGCCGATTTGGGCATCAAGTTTTGAAAAATATTTCAGTTCGCAGGCAGTGGGGTAGGTCGGACGGGTTGAAAATTTGGAAAGGAAATCCTGACAGACGTCAAAATTTCATCGATTTTTGGCAGAATTCGTTGCCGAAGAATTCGGTTTGATCTAGACCTGAACGCCAGAAAAAAATTTGAGCCGGAGAGTTTTGCATGAAAACATAGGTTGATTATTCAAGGAATAACCAACCAAAATGAAGTAGTAGTAGTATTTGGAATTATACAAGAAGGACAAAGGGTTTAGTCTAAATAAATTAGGCTGCCGATTATTCATTCAAAAGCGTTTCATATTCAATATTTCAGGTGTCGCACCAAGGAAAATTTATGCTTCGTTGGCAGCATGTGCATAAACCACTACAATCACCTGTCTTGCGACTGTTTTGGTACTTACTACGAAGGAGAGCAGTGCGATATCTACAGTAAGTGTCTTTGTTCAATCTAATAGCGAGGGAATCCTACAAAAAACTTGCGAGTTGATGACAAGATCCGCCGTCTAATTTACGCCAAATGGTGATTGTTGCTGACCCTCGACTGAATACAGATTAGCATTCTAATTCGCGGAAGAGCGTGTCAGTACGAGCGCTGTCGCATTAGGGCAAACCGCATTAGGGATGTGAGCTAAATTCAGTGATGGAGTTGCTGCTCATGTGAGTTGACCTCGCCAAAGTGCTCTGACTGATCGAAATGACTTTGGTACTTGCAGCTGCTACTATTTTGACGCTGCGGGGATCTTCCTTCGTGTCTTACCGTGTGTATGATTGGAAGGATAGAGTTCATTCATCGGCGAACCGCATCAGTCTTCATTTCAAGGTATCTGGCTCGCCTTGAAGAAAACATTTGTCGCCTTTTGTCCCTAAACAGCTCACCTATGGCGGACTTTTACTGGTTTTTCAGACTCATTTTGACGATTCTGCCTTATTTTACGCCAGTGGAGAGTCTCCCAGCCATCACCACATCGCCGTTGCCATCGTCAATGCCACTGTAGCCGTCGACGCTGACTTGGGTGGCGGCAGCGTCGTGACCCGCGTTGGTGAAGAAGTTTTGGACAACCAGTGGCACAATTTGACGATACTTCACCGGAACAATTCCGTCGCTGTGTATTTGGACGGCAACGTCACCAAACTGGTTCTTCCTGGGTCTCACCGGCATTTGTATATCGACCCGGAGATCTACATTGGGGGAGGCCCAGAATTACACAAAAGAACAGGTGGGTTTTGTGGAGTGTCCAAAATTGCTACCTGATATCTGGAATATCCCTAATATCTTGTCTCCAGATGCAGGGTGGTGCAGAGAAAACGTATGTTTTTCAATATTGAATTACTGGGACACAATGGGTTGAAAATAATTCATACTAGTATTAAATGATAGGTTTTTAATGCAGTTATTGAAATTACGCACCATATTAAGGTTCGGAAAATAATTTCTTTGAGATGGCGTCCTTCTTGTTGGATTCAAATTTGGATTCTTTTCTGACATTTACGGACAGGCTCTCTTCAACACTTTATTCGGTACGGCTTTAATTTCCTGACGAATAGAATTCTAAAGGTCATCGACTGTGTGAGAATTGTTGATTTCGCTTACACACTACTTCAGTACACTTCTGATTTCATGTATCCCCACATATGAAAGGTATCATTTAATACTTGTTTTTGGTTAGTTATTTCTTGAACAATCAACCTATGTTTTCTTGCTCATGGTCACAAAGGGTCAACCATCTTCGGTTGGCCCCAAAACTCTTTCTGGACGTTTCATGCTCTCTATTACAAAAAATGCTGCAAATTCTTTCACAGGGGTTGGTTATTCCTCGAACCAGGAGCATGGGGACTCACTCCAGTCGATTCAGTGTCCAAAATTCTGTGGAAAATGATACCCTGCCCGCCTAGGTACCAGAAATCTCGAAAACATACATTCAAAATGGGTAGATTGATACCCATTTTGACCCATAACCTCTTCCGGTGGGTACAAGTCGTTCTGGGACCCGTCTGATTGGATTCAGCGTCCAAACTCTATTGGGAAATGATACCCCACACGCCTAGATCGTCGAATATCTCGAGAATCCAATTTTCGAAATACACATTTTGACCCCCACCCCTCAAATTTGGTCCGATCGGGATGAAAAGTTTCGACGACCAACTAGGGCAGGAAACGGGGCCCTGACCAAAATCAGTAATTTTCCTTTTCCAGTCCAAAATATGTTGTTTGAAAAATGGATTTTCGAGATTTTTGGTGACCTGGGCCTGTGGGGTATCATTTTCCACTAAATTTTGGGTCCACACCCACTGTTTCCCCCCATTTTCTCCATGCTTCCGGTCCGAAGAATGACCAACCCCTGTGAAAGAATTGGCAACCCATTGTGTCCCCGTGATTCAATATTGAAAAAAACATTCGTTTCCTCTGCCCTACCCTGTATCAAGCATGCGAAGATAATTCCAAAGACCTCCTGGTGACCATTGACATAATTTGGAGTATTTACCTGCTGCAAGATTGAGCAATCATTGGAATTAGAGTTTTCCTAAGCTCATCAATTCGTTGCAGGATTGTGTTCAACGAACAATTTCGTCGGCTCGCTCAAGTACGTCTTCTACAACGACGCTTCCATCTTGTACGAGTTAAACAAAACCAACCACAAAGTCCATTACATCGGTGTTCTTGAGCCGTTATTCCGCGAAGAAGATGTAAACGTCATCCCAATGACTTTTCCTTTCCCGTCGAGTCATTTCGTTTGGAAAGTCCTCAACCGTGACAACTTGACGATGGAGTTTGACTTTAAAAGTAGTCGGAATATCGCTGTTCTCGCGGCATCCTCGGTCAACAACGGTGCTGGCTCTTGGGTGGTAAGTAGGTAGTTTAATTCCTCAGTTTGCAATTATGTTAAATGCATTTAATTGGTTTCTCCCCCAATAAAAACGTTATCTTTTCAGCTGAGGGCGGTCAATGACGAACTAAGATTTGAACTGACGCCGGACTCAAATCGAAACTTGTCCCATCTCGTTGCTGTTAAGTACGAACCCGTGGGAGGATGGCATTCTGTGAGTTGACTAGTTTTTTTCTAACCACCAATGAAAATGACATGTGCGGTCTTGCTCGTTCTCATACAAGTTGCCCACTTGATAACTAACGTATCCGCTATTGGGTTACTGACTCATTCATGTGCCAGGTAGAGCTGATTTACGCCCGCGGGGAAGCAAGACTGGCTGTGGCCACCGGAGACAAAAACTGGCACAGGCAAAGGTCCAAAATCAACGGAAAACTTCATTTAGGTGACAAAATCGTCGTGGGCAGCACTTTTGCTGGAAAGTCAAATATTGGTAAGTTGAACATTTTTGACAAAATTAGTTGATAAATCTCTATTGTCCACAAAAATTGGACACAAAGAGGACACAGAGCAATTCCCCCAAATCGAAAAATCGTTGAATTTTAATTTAAAAAGCCTTAACTAAATGTTTTTTTAAAACGTTTTTCTTAACCCGCTTTCTTGTTTGTCTGTTTGTCCGCGAAATCTTTCAACTCAAATTTCGACCATTTATCGGCAATCTATAGTTCTGAAACTTTACATATAGATCAGAACCAGATGACAATGCAATATTATAATACTTTGATGATGATTTAAAGAGCTTCTTGAATTTTAATAAAATAAAATTATATATCACTAGGTTGGGACCCGTCAACAATGACGGGAGAAAAAAATGTAACGATAGTCCAAAGGTCGTCCAATCCCTCTAGAATGTGTTGGAGATTGAAAAAGGTAAACAAAGGATTACCCCCCCCCCCCGCCCGGGGGGAATATCTGCATTGTTCATCGAGGTTCTTCAATAAAATTTTACGATTACAAATTTCTAACGAACAAAACTAAAAAGTAGAAAATAATTTTCCTATGAGCCTGGCAGAATTTCTGAATAAATTGGTCACATTATGGTAACAGACTTTATAACAATTTCCAATTCTTATAAAACGAAAAACGTTGGGCGCATTTTGTATTTCAATTCCGTGAAACTGTATTAACTGAATATTATGTCAACTGAATTAATATAAGGAAATTTCATTTTATAGAAATGTGAGCGTATTAGAAAGATCTTGATGTTTGAGTACATGCGCCCAACGTTTTTCGTTTCATAAGAATTGGAAATTGTTATAAAGTCTGATACCATAATGTGACCAATTTATTCAGAAATTCTGCCAGGCTCATAGGAAAATTATTTTCTTTTTTTTTAGTGCATATGAAAAACGTTGTTTTTATAAAAGTTTTTTTATTCATGTATTTCTATGTCTTAACTAACTAACTATATAAAACGCCTCAAACTAATGTAGTTTTCTGAATATTTTGGACGGTAAACGCCTTAACTCAACGAAAATCGAGATAATGCCTTCAATATATGAATTCTGTTTTCCCTGAGAGTTCCTGTAGCGTGATAACCACAATTTTTTAGGTTTTTAAAATGTTGAAGCTTATCGAAGTGTGTGTGATAAGGCAAAAGAGCAGCCAGCTCGGGTAAATCAGCTAGAAGAGCGATGAGTGGGGTTGTGGATTTTTGCTAAAGCTGTATAAAGTTCAGTGGGTTTCTCGGAAGAACACTTTATCCACTGATACATTAAATAGATTCTTGAGTTAGAATTTGGTCGCGCATAAGGCTGGCGTGACATTGATGTCACAGTTGAATTCCATAACATACGGGAGGGACGGGAAAAACACATGGAAACCCTTTGAGGGTTTTTAGGTACATTATATGAAATGATCAGGCAGAAAACATAATTGCGATACCAAACAAGGTACATACAACGCCGACGGGTCAATATTTTTGAGGGTTCACTGAGCACGTCATTTTCAAAATAGCACTGAGATCTGATCAATAGTTCGATCGAGGGGAAAATGATGCGAACTTCAAGCCAAATACCCCCTCAATCGAAATTCATCATCAAACATGAATTTGAAGTCACCTGTTGCTGTTGCAAATATGTTACGCCAGATCATCATGGGTTAAGGCTCTTCAGCTTGAAAAACATGGTCAAAAAACACTGCAAATTCTTACACAGGGGTTGGTTATTCCTCGGACCAGGCGCATGGAGACTCATTTCTTCAACATGGGGGAAATGGGGAAACAGTGGGTGCGGCGGGTCCTAGACCCATTCCAATCGATTCAGGATCCAAAATTTAGTAGAAAATTATACCCAATTTGACCCATAACTTCTTCTAGTGGGTGCCAATCGTTCCGGGACCCACTTCATTGGAATTAGCGTCCAAGATTTAGCGGAAAATGATACCCCACACGCCTAGGTTCCAGAAATCTCAAAAACACATAATCAAAATGGGTAATATATACCCAATTTGACCCATAACTTCTTCCAGAGGGCGCCGATCGTTTTGGGACCCATTTCATTGGATTCAGCGTCCAAAATTTAGTGGAAAATGATACCCCACTCGCCCAGATCGCCCAAAATCTCGAAAATTCATTTTTCAAAAAACACATTTTGACCCCTACCCCGCCCAAATTTGGTCCAATCGAGCTGAAAAGTTTGGAGGACCGTCCTAGGCCGGGAACAGACCCCTGACCCAAATTTCAGATTTTTAGAAAATTTTCTACTATCAAAAATGGCGTGGACGGCGGACGGCGTACGGCGGACGGACATTGACCTTTTTTGACCTAGACACCATAAAACGTCCAGAAAAAAAATTTGAGCCGAATCGGAGAGGTTGACCATTTGCATGAAAACATAGGTTGATTATTCAAGGAATAACCAACCAAAATCGGTTCAATTTCATTTCTCCGCCTGAAGTAGAGCAAATATTTTGGTTTCAAAACCTTATTTTTTCAATTTTTTTTGTCAACTTAAGCGCATTATCGATCTGCATTTTAAAAAAAAGTTGATAGAACAAACTGGAGGGGAACTGCGGCCTGATTTTTATAAGAAATTTGAGAAGCGATTTCTGAAATACGTGGTTTTTGGAGATAAGGCGCTTTTTCTTCAAACGCCTTCAGAATTATCCAGACAATTTTTATTCTCAAGTCACTAATTCTGATTGTTGTCGTTTGTAGGTTTAGTTGGATGTCTACGAGAAGTGACTATCAACGAAGTAGCAGTCGAGCCGCGATTTATAGTCAAATCCAACGTCTCCTCCGGTCAAATTTCTTTGGACAACTGCGAGTTGGTCGACCCATGTAAAAGGCCGAATGCCTGCGAGCACAATGGAAAATGCTCAGTCAAAGACGACAGTTTGATCTGCGACTGTACCGATACTGGTTACGCCGGGAAAAATTGCCATTTTGGTGAGTACTTATTTGGTAAATTGATCGTTTGTGTGGGCTGCTTGTGAGTTTTCAAAACTGAATCCGCTCTGTTTGGAAACAATGATAGAATGCTTGCCGCGAGATGATGCTCAGTGTGCCTTCATTTTTACTTATTACAGCCAAACATAGAAAAACTTGCGAAGAGCTGGCTTTACTCGGCTACACCAAACCAGACGTATACTTGATTGACATCGATGGGAACGGCCCATTTCCTCCAGCTCACGTCAAATGTGAATTCCAGTCTTTTGAAGACTCCACAAAAACCATCGTCGAACACAACCTTCCAAGTCAAGTTGTGAGTATTTACTCGTCAATTGACATTCCTCTACGATAGTTTTAACGTTATCAGAGCACGTTTTGTTACAGGATGTCCGAGGAGCTTCAGAGATGGACTTCAGCTACTCGATCACTTACAGAGAATTTACATCGGAAATGCTCAACGAGTTGATATCTCACTCGTTGTACTGCTCTCAGTATATCAAGTATGACTGTTACAAGGCACCACTCGAGCTCCACTCTGCAACATGGTTCGTTTCTGCTGCTAATAATGGCACTGTCGACTACTTGGGAAACGTCAAGAGGGGATCTTGCCCCTGCGCTGGTAATCTAGCCTATATTTCATCATGACCAGTGCCCTATTCCTAAATACTCTTCACTTTGCAACTTATGAAGAGTAGGAGAACTTCCCCTTTCGAGAACTTTTACTCCAAGTGTGTTAGTCTACAAAAAAACGCAGAGTTATAGGAGTAACCTATTTTGTTGTAACCTTCCTCGCGTTCCACGCCCTCTATGCTCACCACACTGCAATGGCACTTCATTTTATAGTACCAAATGAATGCCTGTAACCTCGTTTTTGGTTGGTTATTCCTTGAATAATCAACCTATGTTTTCATGCAAATGGTCAACCTCTCCGATTCGGCTCAAAATTTTTTTCTGGACGTTTCATGATGTCTAGATCAAAAAAGGTCAATGTCCGTCCGCCGTCCACGCCGTTTTTGGTAGTTGGAAATTATCTAAAAATCTGAAATTTGGGTCAGGGGTCTGATACCGGCCTAGGACGATCCTCCAAACTTTTTAGCCCGATCGGACCGGGTATTGGGTATATATTACCCATTTTGAATATGCGTTTTCGAGATTTCTGGAACCTAGGCGTGTGGGGTATCATTTTCCACTAAATTTTGGATGCTGAATCCAATGAAGTGGGTCCCAGAACGATTAGAACCCACTGGATGAAGTAATGGGTCAAATTGGGTATATATTACCCATTTTGAATATGTATTTTTGGGATTACTGGTACCTAGGCGTGTGGGGTATCATTTTACACTATATCTTGGACCCTGAATCGATTGAAATGGGTCCGGGACCCACCACACCCACCGTTTCCCCCATTTTCCCCATGTTGAGGAAATTAGTCTCCATACGACTAGTTCGAGGAATAACCAACCCGTGTTTACTATCGTGTTACTTATCAAAAAGTATTTTATAGTGACTATACCGCAATTGCGACTTTTTTTGCCTCATTCCTTCTGACAGAACGTTGCAAATTCTTCCACTATGGTTGATTATCCTGTGGAGCAACATTATGGGAGAGCCAGTGAGTGTTGAATGTCCAGGACTCATTCTAATAGGTCGCATTCAGCGTCCAACATTTAGTATAAAATGGTACCCCACGCGCCTAAATACCCAGGTTCCCATTTTGACCTATACCCACCCCCAAGAGGGCACCAATTGGTCCGGGACCCATCTCAATCGATTCGGCGTCCAAAATTTAGTGTAAACTAGGTAATGTACCTACTCTCAATACGGGGAATGTCGAGGAAAGAGATTAAAGATAAAACGCTGCGAATTCTTTCACAGGGGTTGGTTATTCCTCGGACCAGGCACATGGAGATTCATTTAAATCGATTCAGCGTCGAAAGTTTAGTGGAAAATGATTCCCCCCCACGCATAGGTACCAGAAATCTCGAAAAACCACCTTTGAAATGGGTAGATAGATACAAATTTAAACCCATAACCTCTTCGGGTGGGCGCCAATCGTCCCAGGACCCCCCTCATTGGATTCTGCGTCCAAAATTTAGTCAAAAATGATACCCCACACGCCTTGATCGCCGAAAATCCCGAAAATTCATTTTTTATAAAACATTATATTTGAAGAATACCTTACTATTTGGCAAAGTGATTGGGTACTCCGCAGAAAAATGAAAAGTCCTTATTTGAAGTGCAGAATATTGGCTATACATGTGAGGAGGAAGAGTTTCTTGGAACAGAACCCAAATAGGACACCAAAAACTCTGCAACTCATCTCTAAATCTACCTCTTCATAACACTGTGCACTTTCCCGGAACAAAAATTTGCTGTAGAGTGATGAGTTTTGATTTGCTGAGTGAAGAGGAGTGTATAGGAACAGGCCCTGTTTCAGCTCAAACGTCAAATGATTCACGTGATGATGTATTGATTTGTTTTCAGAAAATCGTACGTGCGTTAATTCTGACCAATCGTGTAACTGTGACATTTCTGACGCCAAGTGGCTATCGGACGAAGGGCATTACATCTCTCCTATCTCCCTGGGTATCACGCAGATGGTGTTTCTGCAGCAGAGCGACCTCCAGGAAGACGCTCAAGGCCGCATCACGTTAGGTCCTCTGGAATGCGTTGAGACGAGTAAGTAGAAGGATACCAATGGCTTCTTTCGAATCCGAATTCTTCCTTAATTTTCCTGTAAATACACAATTTTTTTTTTTTTTTTTTTTCCAGACACTCAAAAATACGTAGTAACTTTCACTACGAGTCAATCCTACATCGAAGTCCCCGGTTGGCGTAAAGGCGACATTGCCTTTAGTTTCCGAACGACAGGAGAAAAGGCCATCCTCCTTTATCAGCCTCCAATTCGTCCGCACCAACCGTCCTTCATGGTCGCTCTGACAGGAGGTGAGCTATGTGAACATTGTAAGCAGTGTGATTCTGAAGCAAATTGCGCGCATTCCCTTGCCAAAAGAGATCCCTGACCAAAATTTCGGTGTTCTTCCAGTCTAAAATGTGTTTTTTGAAGTATGGATTTTTGAGATTTTTGGCGATCTAGGTGTGTGAGGTATCATTTTCGACTAAATTTTGGGCGCTGAATCCAATGAGACGGGTCCTGGAACGATTGGCGCCCACCGGAAGAGGTTGTTGATCGAAATGGGTATCTATCTGGACCTATTTTAAAGGATTTAGCGTCCCCAAATTAGTGAAAAATGATACCCCACATGTCTAATTTCAAAGAATCCCGAAAATCGAATTACAAAAAACACATGAGCTCTCAAATGAGCTGCACTATATTTTGGACGCAGCACCCAAAATGATGGGTCCCGGATTGATTGGCGACCACAGGAAGTGTGTATTGCTCAAATGGGCACCTAACTTCCTATTTCAAGAGTTTTCGAGATTTATGATACCTAGGCGTTAGGGGTGTCATTTTCTACTAAATGTTGGACGCTGAATCCATTGGAATGAGCCCGGGACACACCACACTCACTGTTTTCCCCCATTTTCTCCATGCTACTGGTCCAAGGAATGACCTGTGAATGAATTTGCAGCGTTTCCTTACTATCAATGACCGTAACTCCACCAATTCTGAATTTTCCGGGTTATTATATTTAGTGGAGAAATGAAAAAAAAAAAAAAAAAATAATCTATTCTATCGAAGTATGATTCCAACTATTTATTAACTAACTAACTTCAATAGGTTATTCTTTGTTTCAGATGGCAGGCTGACTTTCAACTTTACGCTCAACACCGGTAAATCCAAAGAATTACAAATTCAATCAAATAGAAAACTTAATACTGGTGAATGGCAAAAAATATGGATCGATTATAACGAGCATCACGTACGATTCACCGTTAATGATCAACATGAAATGGACAATCTTCTGCCTGAAGAGGAATTCGGACCGTTCGAAGGCAGCATGTTCATCGGAGGAGCCACTGAGTAAGATTTGTAGCATTTAGTTGCTTTATTGCAGCGAATTCAGTATCGATATTTCATATTTTTTTCTGAATGTCTGCAGGGAGCTTCTAGAAGAGCGTTCCGTCCGTCAAGGACTCATCGGCTGTTTTCGCGGGCTCGTCGTCAACGGTGAAATTTTAGACATTTATTCTTACATGTCGGTTCACCTTTTGGAAATTATCAAAGATTGCAAACCTTCGTGCGACCCCAATCCGTGTAAAAATGGCGCTCGATGTAAAGAGTTGTGGAGCACTTTTGAGTGCGTTTGTCCCAATCGGTGGGCTTACATCGGCACTTACTGCGAAACGAGTGAGTTATTCGTATCTGTTACGGAAACATGCACGTTTCAAAACGAATTCTGTTTATCAACGTGTCGTCATTTGATTGAATCAATCCAGAACAAGGAACTTAATTGAAAATATCGTTTTTGTAAAGTATAATGATCCCGCTTATGCGTTCTCGAACGTTACAGACATCAACGAAATTGGGATTACGATAGTCGTGAGAGACAGTTTCATTCAGAAGAACTTCCTCATTGGAGACTCTTCAAACGACACGGACAAAAACCTGTTCAAACGTCTTCTGAACGAGACAATCCTCTTGAACATCCGAACGTACGACAACCATTCGCTCGTTCTCCACGCTAACGATCATTTGAACAACTTTGTTCAGCTGTTCATTCACAACGAGAGCTCTGTGGTGTTTTCTTTTAATTCCGTCGATACGATTCATAACGTGTCAGTTGACTACCCGGGTAAGTTCGAGTTGGTCTAGTAACTTGCATGTCGAAATCATTGAAAGGCTTTTTCTATTATATCGATTGTAGTACTTTGTACATCCTTGTGAGCATCCCGGTAGATAATCATGCGCAGGTCAATTTGCTGTCACATTTTCAACGCAAATTGGTTCAGTTAAGAGAATGTGAGACAGTGTGTTCAATATATTTCTCTCAGTCAAATGCTAACACAATCTCAACCATGGTAGAGGTATTCAAACAACAGAAATAAGAGTACTTTTCAGATAACATTGTGACTGCCTCTCGCCCACCCGATGGCCCCTGGCAACGAGAATGTTCTCTTTCACATTATAATTTATATATGCTCAGTTTGGGCCAGTAATGAGACATTGGCGGGTGAGGGGAAAGGCGGAATAGCGACCTTAACATTGGGCGCATTTACGTGCAAAGTCTCCCCGATGAACTGTGTACGGTAATCTCTTCTCGATGGTCTCGCTGATGAAGAACGGTATTCAAAGCAAACGCAGATTATTAACTTCATCAATTACGATGAAACGAATACTCACATATCTCAAACTTCCAATAAATACGGTTATTTTTAAAATCTTTCCTTCTTAATCATAATACATCCCCCTCCCCCGTAGGTGCCTTTGCTCCGGCGTGAATTCGACTTAAACTTGTTATTCAATTTCACTGTGGTTACCGGAAGAGAACGGAACGTGTCGGAGAGTCACGTTGCCGTTCATGTCTGTAGTTTGGTTTACTAAGAATTTTGTCCGCTGATATATTTTTGTTTCCACGTCACGTCACGGCACGGATATGTGTGGATAGACCTTTTTACTTACTGATACTGGTTATTCTTTGAATAATCAACTAATGTAGTCATGCCAGGGGTAAAATTTTAGCGCAAATCGGAGACGTAGACCTCCGGCTTGATTCCATAGGTTGATTATTTGGAATAACCAACCAAAACCAAAATTTCTGGCCGCCATACGCCGTTTTTGGTAGTAGAAAATTTTCTAAAAATCTGAAATTTCGGTCAGGGACTAACCTATTCAGTCCAATCGGACCAAATTTGAGGAGTGTATAGGTGAAAATGTATTTTTTTGAATTTCGATTTTCGGTACTTATTCAGAACTAGGCATGTGGGGTATCATTTCCCACTGAATGTCGGACGCTGAATCGATTGAGATGGATTATGGGTTATGAAATTCCAAATCGGTTGATGGGCTTTAGATTGCCGATGGGTTCGGTTCATTTTATTGTTGAAATGTGTAGTCCTGCCACCTTTTTAAAGTGCGTTCTTTCTATTGTAAAGCTTAATGCCTAGTTAGCGATTTCCTTCACGACAGTGTCATTTTTCAGAATTGAACAACGGGAAGTCAGTTCAGATCGCCGTTGTTAGAAAAGACGAAGAAACGGAGCTTCACGTCAATGACAAAATGAACCGAGTATACGCCCCACTGAATCTTCTCACCAACTACTCAGACCGACCGTGGAATAATCCAGAAAATGGTATTTACCCCGAATGATGTGTCTTAATTTAATTTATTTGTTCCTTAAAAATGGGGAATTTGCATCATTTTTCGTTGGAATACTATATATTTTTATTTTTAACGCAACTGAAGAATGACGTATTTGGCCGCCAAAACTAGGGAATTTTCATGATTTTACATTGATTTACATGATTTCGACGTTTCGCCGGCGCCAGGCCGCCATCATCAGGACAAGCAACCATAGTCTCATTATTCATGAGTCTGAGTGCTACAATTTCATTGGTAGGTAGGGATATCTCGATTTCTTCTTGTTACATTTAGCCCATTGGAGGAAACTTTGTTTATGAAAATGTTTCTTATAAGTCACATTTTATCATTAACAAGTTCAACAAAATTAACATGAGCTTAACAATGGCCCAATATGAGCGTAAATCACAGGAAAACGGTTGTTTTTAACCTTTACCATGTGCAAGTACCTGAATATCATCAGTTTTCGTGTGATCTACGTTTATATTTAGCCATTGTCAAGTTTACGTTATTTTGTTAAACTTATTAATGAACAAAAGTGAGCTACAAGAAACGTTGTCTTACCTCCAATGGAAAAAATGTAACTAGAAGAAAGAAGGTGAACATGAAATTGAAACAAGAAACATGTACAAGAAAATGAACCACACTATAAGTGAAATTTTGGCGCTTAGACTCATTGGTAATGAGTAGTGCTTGGATTTATAAACTCGATAAAATCATCTGATATGCTCGAAAAAAATCATTTGCTCTCGAACTGAAAAACGGGTTCCGTGACCTGTCAAAAACCGGGAAACGGGCACAGCAATATAAATCATCATGTAAATTATATAATAAGCAATTCCCAAGAATTCAGAAATTACAGCAAGTTCAAGAAATATCGGACATGTTCGGACTTTTTAAGCCAGCGAAACTTTTCGACAGCAAGTTCGAGACATCGACATGGACGAGTTTTTACAGCAATTTGTTGCCTGTTCTGAATCAGAGGAAGATATAAGTGGTAAAGAACCTCTGGAACTCCTTCAGTTCATTCAAAAACTGAATCTTGGAATAAATTTGACATAAGCGATTAGTGTTGCAACTTGTGAGAGAAGTTTTTCGATGTTGATGCTAATAAGATATAACCTCAGATCTACTATGAGCTCCGTTTGAGTATCGAAATTGGCTATATATTGTCGATTGGACAAGAATTGGCTGCTAATATTGATTTTGATCAAGTTATTTCTGACTTCGCTGCTCATATGGCCCGTAGAATCCGCTTGTTGAACCCCTCATCCTATTTTACCTCCAACAAAAGGTACCCCATCGCCTGTGAAATTTAATTTTAATTAAGCACCTATAAAATGGGGGCGGCAAGATTGCTTCGCCACTGAAAGTATATTCCATTGGACTTTGGTGTATCAATTTACCATTAGTTGGATATTTTCTAGTTCCAACGCTGAGTCAGATTAATTCAACTTGTCCTACACCCTGCTTCTTCCTGCCTTTATTGTTGTCGTTATTATGTGTGTGCGATAGGCTTTGTTGGTGTCTGGGGGTGGTATTGTGCCTCTCACTCACTCAATATGAGTGCAGCATCTTTCTCAAATCCACACACTTGCCACAAACTCCCATAATTTTTGGGGAGTGATTTTGCGTGTTCGATTGCAAACCTGCATTTGTTATTTTACTTTACAAGGTGATTTCAAAGAAAAAACGTATGTAAATTCCCCATTACTGCTGGCGGTGACATTTTACTGGCATCTGTCACTAGGGCGTCCGCCCATACGGTTTTATTAGTCACAAATCTCAAATTTGCGAGCGATTTAATCGGAATTCTGAGCTCCGGTAGTACGTGCAGCACCCTGGACACGCTTTCACTGCTTTGACACGACTTACCTCCTGCAGAGGTTCTGTCTCCCCCACGACCTCCCGCTCCTCCGACGGAATACTTCCAAGTGAGTTTGGGTGGCTACAGCAACTTACTACCTGGACACGACAAGGAACCTCTCATGGGATACGTTGGTTGCCTTCGAGGATTGAAAATTGGCAAGAACATCGTCAACCTGACAGAATACATCGACACCGAAAATACGACCAGTGAGTCCAAAAAGGCAGTCACCCCTCTTCTAAAGAACTGTTCTGAAGTATTTTACATTGACGTAACACTTGTATTTCTTCAGCCGATGATGTCGTCCCGTTGGGAATGAAGAACGGCTGCAAGATGAAGTGCGATGAAAATCCCTGCAAAAATCAAGGAATTTGCATTGAAGATTTCCATAAAGGTGATGCTTCGTGTGATTGCGAATTCACATCGTACGAAGGCGAATCGTGTAACGAAGGTAAGTTTGAAGATCCGTGAGTCACCTTGTTTCAGCGATCAAACTTGATACTCGCTGAGGAGAATCTCGCCTGGTAGTCTAGGCGTGGAGGAACAGCAGACATGAGCTGCCATGTGCCATGTGCCCTCTACACATTATACTCGTAGATGATCCCACCTTGCCTAAGTACAAAGGCTGAATGTCCTCTGGACAGCTTTTGGTCCCTTATTACAGGTCTTTCTTGCACCAGAACAATCCATTTCTCAACGTTCATTCTTGATTAGGGCCGGTCACTTGCTGGATTCAAACATGATTGAAATAGCGTTCGTTTGCACAAACTGTTTGCGCGAAATCGGGTCCAGTGGATGTTTAGCATAAGAGACAAATTTCCTCCAGACAAATGTTCAATGATGACGTATCACCACTTGCTGCCCCCATATATGCAACCTTATAGCATCAACGGTGTTGCTCTTGTGCGTCCCGCCGTAGTCGGAGACCTTGGTATTGTTTTGGACAAGGCAGATGACCTTCAATGAACACATTGCCCAGGCATCTTCTCGAGCTATGCCTGCCCTTGGGTTTGTAAAGCGCAACACCAGGGAGTTCACCAGCACCAATGCCCTCTATCGGGCTATTGTCCAGCCTCACCTGGAGTATGCTTCCGTCGTCTGGTGCCCCTCATACGAATGCCGTGTGGATCAGCTTAACAGGGAGTACTGTGCGTTCCTTGTTACCTGGCTTTCAAGCTTGGGATCTGTCGTGAGGATGTGAACTACTGGTCACCGGTTTCACCTGCTCAGCCCCTCTGCCAGCTGGGCCCTCGCGGACATCTCCTTCATACATGGTATCTTCTCTCCCAATCCTTGCTTGCCAGTTTGGCCTGCCCCGAGTCGACCTGAACTCCTGCGATTTTTGCCATTTTTGCCCACCAACTACATGCGTTCTCGACCTCTCTGCCGACTTCGTAGAATGGCTAACCTGCTGTCGGCCGAGCATGACATAGGCCTGCTCTCAATCTCTCTTTGGTCTCGTCTCACTGATATCTTATCGCTCCCCTGACTTGTCTTTGGTGGTTTCCCTTTGTGATGTGGGCTCATCCCTTCAATATCCAATCAATTAAGAGTAGTTGGCTGCTTCGCATAGGAGTTTTATGGAGGTATTTGTTATCATGAGCATCTTATGCCTGACATTCAGTTACTCATTTTTGTTACTTACTACCTCCAGAGGAGATAAAGGGCAGGGGCTTGCCAGAGTAGGGGAACTCCTCACACAAACTCTGGAGGTACTTGTGAGGGAGTATCCCTACTCCACTGGAGGTAATAAATATCCAGCGCACTCTGTCTCTGTATCGGTATTACCTTGTTGTAGTAGCATTCAGCTCATGTACTCACTCGCTCACTGCCTGGTCAAGTTTTGGGTTACCATCCATGTGCGCGAGTGTCCAGTTTCAAGAAGGGGGATTTAGAGTAATTACTGTTGATCCAACATTCAACGTCTGCCAACTTGTGGCCTCCCCAACCTCTTGTACATGTGATGTGCCAGCCAGGCTTCGTTAGGCTGGTTCATCCAGCTTAGCCCGCCTGTAACTCACACATAGGTGCTCTAAATAGTACTCTTTTTCCAGAGAAAGGAGCGGATTTTGGCGGTGAATCCTGCCTCATTCGTAGATTCGACGTCCAACCTGACGGAAACATCCACAGAATTAAACTCCAACTCGCCTTCTCCAGTTCAGATCAAAGGGCTCGGGACATGCTTCTCGCTCTTCTCCAGACAAACAGCAAGTGAGGACGGTTCGTAGAATCCATTATCCGGGCAGTTCCCCGATAAAATATAACGTTAAAAATTTGTTGACGCAGTTACTACATATTGATTGGACTCACCACCGAAGGCCACTTGAGGTTCGTTGAAGACAGAAAGGGTTCTCCTATCGGGACGACCATTATGGACCGGTCTTTCTTGAATGGAGCTCGTCATTCCATTTATTACCGTAGAGTGAATGACTCTGCTACGCTTCTGGTTAGTTTCTGTCAATCATCTCTTGAGATTTTTTATAATTTTCTTGAACAATATTGTAAATCCCATTATTCAAGTGAAAATGATATTTCTTCAAAAGAGGTTAGTCGTTGGGTTTTTTGTCCGTTTGTAGATTGATCGGCAAGAAGTAGAGCTCGGCCCAGTTACTGTGTTGAGTTTGAACGAAGAGCCCGTCAAACATGGAAGTGAAATGCAGATCGGTGGTCTCAACACGACGGATCCAAGATTCACGGCGTACACCAGTTACAGCGGATGTCTTTCCAGTAAGTTTTCTGCTGCTAATGTCAATCGTTTCTATTTGGAAAGAGACGATTTGGAATGATTGAAACTTGAGTGTTCAAGCCACTAATTACAGTTTTTTTGTGGTGTTTCAGACGTTCTAGTTGATATCAACGACCAAGAAATGAAACCATTAGAAGAATATTTCGTCTATACCAAAACAAAAACGGGAATCAGCATCTCAGTGAAGAATTCTCACGGGATTCGAAGCGCTCAGTGCTCATTTTTTGAGGCGATGAACAAACCACGTCCCGGACCAACGTTGAATTCAAGCTCTAATGGAGTAAGTGTGTTCAAAAATATTTCCCTTCATTTGAATATTGTACTTAAATTCATGAAGCCAATCGTAGGATTGGTTTTCGCGTCGATGATTATTGGCTGTCCCTTTATAGGGTCAGGAAGCGGAAGCATGGACGATGGATCCTCCCTTGAAGATCCCCTACAAGTCTCTTTATTCTGATCCATCAACCACCGAGGAAGGAACTGGACGAAGTAAGTTCAATCAGTGAAGGCAAAAATGCTGATCCTCCTTATTGCCGTACTACGTACCATGCAGAACAGTAGTTGGTTAATCCTTCAAGCAAGATTATGGGGAAAACAGTGAGTGTGGAGTGTTCCAGACACATTCTAATCGATTCAGCGTCCAACATTTAGTGAAAAATGATACCTAACACGCCTAGATACCCAATAATCTCCAAACCACACATTCGAATGAGGTATGTAGGTAACCATTTTGGCTCAAACCCGCCTCCAGTGGGCGCCAATCGTTCCGGAACCCACCACATTGGATTCGGTGTTCAAAATCTATTGGAAAATGATACTCCACATGCCTATCCTCCCAAACGTCCTGAAGAAAATACATTTTCACCCATACCCTCCCCAAATTTGGTTCAATCGGGCTGAGAGGTTTTCAGGTCCAACAAGAACAGCAAAACAGGTCCCTGACCAAAATTTCAGGCATTTAGAAGATTTTCTTCTACTAAAATGGCATACGGTGGCCTGACATTTCGGTTTTTGGTTGGTTATTCCTAGAATAATTAACCTATGTAATCATGCCCAAGGTCATCGGAGGTTCAACCTCTCCGATTGCCCCTAAAATGTGATAGTATGCGTTCAATGACGTCTAGATGAAAAAGGCGGTTTTAATAGTATAAAATGTCCTAAAAATCTTAAATTTAGGCTAGGGACCTTCTTTCGGCTTCAGTCCCGACCAGACTGAATTTTGGGGAGATTACGGGCAAAAATGTGTTTTTTGGATAATTGATTTTCAAGATTTTTGGTGATCTAAGCATGCAGGGTATCATTTCCTACCTAATTTTGGACCCTGAATCGATTAGAATATGTCCGGTACACTCCACACCCACTGTTTTCCCCATTCTCTTGCTCCTAGGAATAATATACTGTCCATTTTTTTGCGCCAATCGGAGAGGTTGAGAGGCATGATTGCTTATGTTGGTTATTCGAGAAGTAACCAACCAAAAACCATTGTGGGAGAATTTGGAGTGTTTAGTGGGAAATGCCTATTAATTGTAGAAATGTGCTAATATTCGAATGAATGTATAACTGGTGGAATATCCAATGCGGCTTCAAGGAATAACTAAAACGAAACAAAATTAATAATTTCATTTTATCGATAACAATGCGTTATTTTCCATCTAACACTCCCTGACGTCGTTAATAATTCGTTAATCAACCATTGTGAAAGAATATTTGGGGGTGGAACGTAATATGACCGGCTGGGGGTGGATGTTGCACATAAATATAATAATCAGCTCATATAATGGCGCATCGCTCTCTGCTCAGAACCAGCTGATTTCTGAGGCCCAGCTCGCTAATATTCACCCTTAGTCCGTCTCCTGAATATCAATTATTGTTCTTTTTCTCGCCTTTTCAGTCCTATTCTTCATCGCCGTCAGTATCTTCAGTTCCATCATCACCGGTACGCTCTACCACGTCTACAGGACGCATCGAGCGTACAAGCGACGAAAAGAAGCTCAGACTTCGGTACTTTGGCAGAATATAAGCTATCAAGAACCGCCCCCTATCACAATCACTGTTCCACCACCGATCACCAAGGCTGTTCGATCGAAAAGCGTAAGTCGCTCCAATAAGTTGCACTTTTTCCAAAATCAATTAATATTTTTTTCTCGTGGAGGACAGTGCTACGACGCACGCGTAAAAGTCACACACGGTACACTGCCATCATGTCCTGTTTGGTTAGACTATTATAGTATTCTCATATTCAACGAGCCCTACTGAAAACCTATATTCAACTATAACGCCTAAAATGTGGATAACCGTCTAAGGTTTGCGAGACTAACCTGTACGTATCGGACAACGGCCGCCCTGTCCAATACCAGGAGCCACTTCGCCCCGCCATCAAGCTCACTCGATCCAAAAGTGTGAGTAAGCTTGTAAGTAAGCTGGACGTCGTTCTTGGTAAATGAGGAAAATGAAACGGAATGTCCTGAATTGTCTAGAACGGTCTGCGGTGTCGAGTTCATGTTTTATTTGCATGTCTGTATCGTGTCAATGTTTCTTGTTTATTCGTAAAGTATTTTATAGACAAGGAAGGAGGCTTTATTCCTGCATCCCAAGCCGCGAATACTCAACTCATGTACGAGTAGAAAATAATATGAAAGGATGTGTTATTTTGAAGACACTCCATTGTTCACATCAGAATGGCCAGTCGGCTCATTCGGACGAAGGAAACGCCTCTTCTACCCCTTACTGAGTCTACCTTGGTATTTTTCACTTTTCAGGACGGATATTTGAAAACTTTTTCCTTCTTCTCCTTGCCTAGTGCCTCACTTAGCAGAATAGGGCCCAGTCCGATTCCTTACAGCACCTTGGACTTTGGGCTCCCGTTGCCGCTCAGGGTGCTTTTTCCCAATCTGCCTTCCAACAGGATATCTTCAAACTTGCAATGGCAGACTGTGGGTCTGAGCAAGGGAGGTGAGAGGTGGCAGTGTTGCTACCAAAGTTTTCCTCCCTTTTCCAACAGCTTAGCGACCCTTACAACAACAACAAAAAAACGTTGCTGGACCTGCTGCCTGTAGTAACCACATTCCTCTCTGTCAAGATTTCAGCATTCTGTCGAGAATCCTAATGAGGAACGTTAACGGTTTTTAATGGTTTTCCAACGCCGCATTAACGGTTTTTAACAGTCTTCCAACGATGCGTTTGAACGCAGATGAAAAGACAACAGATCAACTAGTCGCTCTCTTGATTATTAGAGGGATTGTAAGGATTATGGGTCCAAATGCAGGTTTTGTCGTCAAATGCGAGGATTTTGGCGAGTTTGGATGAGCAGTCGACTGACCTTAAAACTCTTGCCGGGTTGTTTATTTATTTATTTAACAACAAAACGGACACAAGGTCCAATGAACAAAAGATAAAAAATATACATGCTTTATGAGATGAACGAGGCTATTTCGAGGAGTACAAAGGCATTATCTGTGTCCTTGAAAACCCGAAATTGTTGCCCTATAGGCTCGTAGAGAGTCAGCAAAGAGGTCACACGACGAATTTTGCTGCAGTAAATTCGCTTCTCGCAGAACTCTGAGGAGTGGGCGGTCCCTTAGGTAGTTGGTGGGCGCAAATGGGACATGAAACAATGATAGCGACCGGGTGAAGAACTGCGGAACGTTGAGGGAAATGCAACTGAGCAGAGAGGGGCAGTCGATCTCTCCATTGAAGAGTTTGTGGAGGAGGCACTGATCGGCCATAAGACGACGATCCACCAATGGAGTGAGACGACAGGCGCGCAAGATGGAGTCATAGTCGACCTGTTGTTGTTGGATGCCCATCTTGAAAGCGACATACCTCAAGAAGATGTGTTGGACAGTCTCGATCTGGTGAACGTAGGTGGCATAATGGGGTGACCACACGATGGATGCATACTCTAAAATAGGGCAAAATAGGGTTGTGCTCAACTGATGTCCCCAAAAATGTGTCCTCGCACAGACAGCTTTTATTCAGCACATGGCCATGAAACAGAACAAGAAATAAAATAGGACAAATCCAAGTCGTCAATATTGGCTAATTATCAGCTGAATTATGGAGTAATAATATTTCGCATTGTGATTGTTCGAAAGTGTTGAGGAATTCTCAAATGATATTCCGGTGTTTAATAAGTTCGTTTCATTCCAAGATCGTCGGTAGTTCGTAGTCCGCTGAATTTAGGATGCTTAGGACGAAGCATGAAGGTTGTGGGCTGCATCGTGAGATGTTACTGTGTTGCTAAGATGACGTAGATTCTCGCCCCTCTTGTCTTTCCATCTACTTTGATTCAAACAGACTCTAGGGATGAGTCAGAATGCGAGGAATCTCAGGATTTTATTCCAACATCTCATACCTAGTATAATCAGGAGCCTGCCATGTGGCGGGCTGATCAGCAAATTATATGATCTTCTATTTTTCTATGAAATTAACAAACTACCTACTTCTGGATAACAAAAATTAATTATTTCGATTTTCAGTTATCTTGTACTACTGGTTAGAGAATACCTGATCTGCTTGCTTTTGAGGATCTTGTCAGTGTGGTGACGTTGAGGCTTCTTTAGGGAATTTTGGAAGAGGATAGCCCGAGTTTTAAGGTTATTTTTCGCAATTTTTCGGCGACTGAATGTAGTAGACAGCAGGACATATTTCTTGGTAAATACCACGGTGAATACTCTCTTCTTGTTTTCCACCATATCTGCTAGTCGGTTGAATCTTCCCCTGTGAAGTCCATCTGATCCCCTCCGAAAACAACTGAGCATGCTCATTTCTCACCAACTCCAAGCCGTTTTCCGTTCTGTTTTGTAAAACTACGTTGTGGTCCATCTCTAAGTGACGTCGGGATGACCCTCGGAGCATTGCATTTGGATTTGTATGAGCAACTGAGCACATAAGCCTGCAGAAAAGGTCTCACATAGACCGATGTCAAGCAAGGATCAAATTCTGAACCGCATTTTCCGTAAATTTATTGCATTCAATTGGCGTCTTATGCAATTTTGCATTGTTTTGATTTGTCTCGCCTTTTTTCCAATTTGATCGGCATGGGCATCGTACGTTTCGTTTGGTGCTTCAACAATTTCACTATCTCTTTTTCATCATTTCGCTGTACTAAAATGTTTATAAACCTCACAGCAGGATGACTCCATCAAGGTCAACGGCACGGATCTGAAGACAGTGTACCGATCATCTCCAGTCACCCCGACACCAACTGTCAGGTTTTTAATCCCTTCAGACGTCCACATCAAAGGTAATGTGACACATTGATTTTAATTTAGAAATTTACGTTACCGACAAATTTTAAAAGAACCCGTTTCGCCCGGTTTTGTCTCAGAAAATGGCGTCGACGATGACTCCCACCACGACGAACCTTCAGAATCGGACGAGTTGATTCGCAATGTAAGTATTTCTCCACGTGTAGGCGCCTTACGAAATCACTCCAGACGATTACCTTGACTTGATATACGACGAAATGTGGTTTCAGCACGTTGAACCAGTGATTAAACCAGCTGTAGTCGCTAACGATTTACTGACGAAAGCAGCTCCTGACGTAATGACGTATACGATAGACGAAGATCACGACGGAGAATTGGAAGAAGAAGAGGAAATGGCTCGGCAGCAGAGACCAAAAAGCGTCGATTTCAGCCAAAATGAAAAGGTCAGATGTTAAATGGAATGGAAAATATTGTGTCGTCAATTCATTTGTTTGTCTATCTCATCGTTGTGGGGAGTACGTCACTAATCTGTTCAAAATAACGATTTTATTTGAGGTAAACGATTTACGACCCGCTTTTCTGGTGGATATGAAAACAAAATTTGACGTTGGAAATGCTTTTACAATGGTTTATTATACACAGTCTTCAAGGGGTCGATTTTACAACTCATTTCAGGATCTCTCTTTCATAATTTTATCTGTCGTGACCGAAGTCCAAACTGCCCTGTATCGCCAAGCCGTCCCCCCACCTCAAGTTTTATTTAAGTAATTTTAAGGGAGGGGCTACTTGAGAGGGTCACAACTCAATTCAGCTTGAAAAATAGTTCAAAAAACAGCGCTTTCAAGTTCGTGGAATTAGATTCATATAAGAGAAAACCACAATTTAAGTTAAAATGTCTCATTTTTTCCACTTAAAACGTCATTTTCACCCGTAAATTGTGCCTCAAAAATAAATTTGATTATACCGTTAAAAAGGTGGTGTTTAGGAGAAGTTTTTCCAAGAAAGAACGCGGGAAAAGGTTTCTTTTTTGACAAATTTGACAAGGTTTCGCTTTTTCATGAATTTCCCAACTTTAGGCTGAATTAGCGCTTACCAGTACTGAATTAAAGGAGACATTGAGGGGTCGATCAGACGGGAAATTTGACGCTCTTTCCATCGGTGTACTCAAATTTGGGATTATCTTGTAAATTGAAGGAGTTATGGCCGTTTTAGTAACGTCAGCTCGAAAACCCGATAAAAATCCTTAGTCGTGAATAACTTGGAAACGAAGCCACTAAAAAGATGTCTTCGAGACACTTTTTGTTGCAAATGTGTTGTAGAATGGACTCTTTAAAGGCTGTTAACCTAAAACGTTAACACCCTATGTATGAGTTGATGATTATTTCTTGATTGTGTGAAGAACTGTCTTCTTAGTCAGTGTGCGCCACTGGTACTCATTTCAATCGATTTCACGTTCAATATGTACTAGAAAATGTTAATAATGCTCACCTAGGTCCCTCAAAGTCGTGAAAATCCAAAAATAATTATCAAATATTGACTCGTACCTCTCATTTAGTGTGCGCCTCTTCGATCTATCGTACGAATTTATTGAAAAATTCTTCTTCAGTCGTCTTATTGTCCCATAATCTAGTTATTCACCTTTCGAAATTGCATCTAAGACCTATAACTCATCACCGGTGTGTGGAAATCGGCTAGGGATCCCACGTGCACAGGTTCCCAAAACCAAAAACCCATTTTGGACACAGACTACAGACGAGAGACGAAACAATTAGATCTTCATTTTTTGAAGAGTTAAAGTTGAGGTTTGGTAGAGAGAAGAAATTTTCCTTTTTTCAATACGAGGGTGTATTGTTTCAGTATTAATAATAAACCAAAAGATAACTGCAAACAAAACCAGCAACAGAACAAAAACAAAAGTGGTGTCTTAAGGATTTTTTGAAATTTTCTTCCTCTTTCCGATTCAAAATATTGTAATTTTATTCAAAAATATTCAACGAATCTCATAGAAAGCATGTATTTTCCTTTCTCAAACTCCATCTTATTTACATACCTGCATGAGTGTTTTGTTTCTCACGCGTCTGGTGGTGGTTCGATTCTTTTTTTAGGTGGAAGACAACGTGAAAAATAACAATGACATCTCACTCGTAGATGGAAACCTAGAGTGTCCAAGTTGAAGTAGTACGTACTTGGTAGCACGTTTCATTTTCGCATGTTTAATTTTAAATGAAGTAATATCAACGCACGAATTTCGTTGGCTTGTGGCAATGCTGATAAATTATGCTTTTACTTACATGTAGGGTATAAAACTGACGATATATTAGTTTATAATATTGTGATATTAGTAAGTAAGTGTTTATGTTGGATTTTAAAGAAGGTGTACTCCTAGTGTACTCCTTATCTGATACCTAGAACAACACTTTTGGCTACTTAACTGTGAAAATGCAACACTTTGGCCACATGGCGAGCTTGGCCACAAAATGGCTACCTACTATATCATCAGGGAGTAGTGTTGGACATTTCAGAGCTTCTTCTTGGTGCTTTTCATAGCCGAAACAAGTCCACTGTTTATAGTAATGGTGGACCACCTCTGGCAGCAGCACTGTAGAAGTAGATGACAATTTGGACCAATCAGCTATCAGCGTTTGATCAGCCTCATCGCCGCCATGTTGTTTTTCAGACTGTTTCATGACTCACAGAATCCAACAGCAATCACAAGATTTCTGCAGCAAGTGAGCTGTTTTGTTTGGAAATCAAATCCTAAAATTAACTTTTGCTGACTGTGTAGTTATTAATCTGAACCAACTATCACATCAGTGCATCTGGCAGGTTATCTTTAACTAGGTTATGTCGTTAGTAAAGTTCCTTGCCCTTTACCATCCATTCTTCTTATAAGCATTCCAGCAGAACCGTTCAAATGTCCATTCACATTTATCACCAAAGGATCCCAATTGGGAAAACAAAAGGCAGCAATGCCTACAAAAACAGATCAGTCTATAGAAAATCCATACAAATGACAACTGAAGAATACTGTAGACCACAGACACTGAGTTAGTTACAGAGGACAGCCACCAGGGTTGGTGCAAACCATGGGGGAGGTTACAATGTTGTGTGCATTCTGTCTGCCTGATACCTCATGTAGAGGAGCCCCATGCTTGATCAGGTGGATGAGCTAGCAGATTTAATATAAATTTGTGTGTCACATATGTGCATTTATTGGAAGGTTTGTAGTTATCTACTTTATGAAATTCATAGAAAACTTGGCTATGCAAGCTTAATTGAAGTAAGTATGTTAGTTCTCACATTCCTACCTGCATTTTTTGTGAAAATTTGTGTAGGTAATTTGTATTGCTTAGAAAAACTGCATGAACTACACTTCTATACTCTTCTGTATATTAATTGATATCCTTTTTTGTTTACAGGACAGTCCTAACTACGATATGAACTCTCTAGCTTCTAGTATTTCTTCTATATCGTCTGCAGGTAAATGATAATTTTATAACTACTGGCACATGGGATGCAACTTATTCAGATGCCACCACATAACTCGGTAGTGTTTTGGTTTTGGCCCAATGCCACCACAAGCGTCATTGAGTTGCTTTGAGAATTTAAATTTCAAATTTGCGAGAATTTTATTAGTGTTTACTCTGAGAGATGCAACTAGTTTGGATGCCACCACTCAGTAAACACTAAGATATTTGAAATTAGCTTGACTTATGCTTGACAAGATTCCACTCATGAGTGAGGGCGACCTATGGGTTGTAGTGACAAGCCTTTGAGGAAATACTGCACCAGGTACCAAAGGAATCCCAACCAGACTCCTGAAAACTTTCTTTTCTTTAATCTCAGGCCCTCTCCTTCATGCATGTAATTTGAGCCTCAGAAATGGTGTCTTCCCAGACGTGTATAAGATCGCAAAAGTTATCCCTCTCAATAAAGGTAGAGACAAAACTGACCCAGGAAACTTCAGGCCCATTTCAATGCTATGTGTGTTCGCCAAGATCCTAGGGAAGTGGGTGACAACAACGTCTTCCTAGATGACACCCAATTTGGATTCAGACCAGGGATTAGAGTGGAGGATGCTTTGCATCACTGCTGAGCTTCACGGGATAGGAGCGGAAGGTCAAAATGCCATTGTTGCTTTAATAGACGAAGCGAATGCCTTTGATTCCATCAACTGAGATATGCTGATCAGTAATCTTCAAAGCGTTGGAGTATAGGCGGTTGCGCTCAACTGGTCAGCTACCTCACAGACCACAGGCAGGATGGATACCAAAGTTCAACCAGCTTTATCAACTATGGCGTGATTCAGGGTTCCACTCTGGGGCCTCTCCTTTTTCTGGTGCAGGTTAACCGTGTTCTGCAGTTGAAGCTCCTGGCAAATATCTATCTTTGCGGACGATGCTGTCGTTGTGGTTTTGGCGACAGCATGGAGCGAACTGCTTCAGCAAACAAGAGTCCATCCTGAATCAAGTTAACGATTGGTACTCATATAATATGTTGACCCTGAGTACGAGAAGACAAAGTGCATGTTCCAACTGCGACTGTTGTCCAACAATTTAGGCCTACCTTACTGTTGGGTATTATTCAAGAAGGAAATCTGTTCCTTAATTTGATTACTTACGAATAAACTTACAAGCAAGAATGGGTTGATAAAATATAGTAGTTCAGGATAGTTTGGACAGATTTCAAGAGTGGATGTTAGAAAGCCAGTGTCCTGGCTTGGGGAGTGGGGATGTTTTTCTGCCCTGCCACTCGTCTTTCTCCCCTCCAGGTCACCCCAGCTTGGATCTTCTGTCTCGTCTCTCTTACCGCTATTGGTTGCTTGCTTGTTTCCCTCAATTCTACTTTACATGGCCTTATAAGCACCGTATATTTTCTTGTTTAAATCACCTCTTTGGACACCTCACATTCCAGGAAACCGCGGCAAATGGAGTCGCCTCCTGGGTCCGGTTTATCTCAACGACCGACTCCGTTCTTTCGGCAACCCTATCACATATTTGGGAGCTCCAATCAAACTTTTGAACCGACCTCGACAAAATCGAAGCAAAGAGTCCGTCATGTCTGTCGACTAGTGACGCGGTTCATGTGAAAAGACGATAGACGAGGACTTAATTCGTCTTTGTCCAATGACTGTGTTATTCGTGCAAGTCAATTAGTTATTCACTGTTGAGTCAGCCATGTGCTGGCCTCGATTAATTTGACTGTAGCATCTCTAAACGTAAGTTTGATGTATGTTGACGTTAGACGCCTTGTAAAAAACAAAATATTTTAGCTTGTTAAGTCTCAAAATAGGTAGGACGTGCTAAAATTAAGTTTTCCTAGGCTATAAAAAGATAGAAGACGAATTTTTTTTTCAACTTTTTATCATTTTTTCCTGGTTCTACGTCTAAAAAAACATTTATCTACGTAGTATGTGCATTTTCAATGCCCTTTATAGATAGCCTGGCACGAATTTGCGGATCTTCTTCATTGTGCGTCGTGCTCACCTTCTTCAGGTACTTCTCAAAGCCGTGGAGGATTCAATTTTCGAACGTTAATAGGTACGAAAAGTGGATTTACCACACCACTCCTGAAACAAAAAAATCAAAGCAAGGTGTGAAAATCGAAGGACGAGCCTGCTCCCCCAAAAAAGGCCCAAATTGCCTTTTCACTAAGAAGATTATGGATACAGTTTTTTTGAGTCATAAAGGTGGTACGGCAATCAATGCCTGAAGGTACTCTGAGATTCTCATTTTTCAATTTATTTATTTTCGTTGTACAGTACAGAGTTTAGCGACAATTCAATTGGGCTGTTCTGATCCATCCACCGCACTCCCCAGACCTTCGGATTTTGATTTTTGTTTTTCCCATCATTAAAGGGACACCTCGGCGGGCACAAATTCAGGAACGACGAGCAACTGAAGGCGATTTTAGAGAAATACCTGAATGAGGCACGTCGCACTCTGAATAAAGGAAACGATATCAAAAGTACGTTGAAAAAATTCAAAGACCTCGCACTCCCCGCGAGAGACATAGTATAGTCAACAGACAATTTCTAACTTTCAGAAATTTAATGCTACAAACTTTTAGTCTGATTTCGCTAGATTTTGACGCATGCGCAGATCCACCGTGACGATTTTTTGTTACATTTTACTCTTTTTGCTTCGCTTATCGTAGTCTGTCGACTACAAAACAACGGGGACTACGTAGAAAAAAGGGTTTTTATACGTAGAAACAGGAAAAACTGATAAAAAGTTGAAAAAAATACTACTTTTATTCCTTATAGCCCAGTGCCTTAATTTTGGCACTCCCCAAAACGTATTCTCTCTTCTAAACTGTCCTAAAGTAGCGATCAAGGGTGGAGTAGGTACGAACATCGATAAATTGAATGATTTAATTTGATTTGCCTCTGACAGACAGGGTTTAAAAAAAAACACTTTAAAGATTTTTTTTTCGGCTTTCAAAATATGCCAAATTTATTGAACTATACGTTAATTTGATCAGAGCCATAACAATATTTCAAATAATTGTATAATATCATGAATGATTTTCTTTCTAAACTTTTCGCTTAATTTTTTAAAGAAATATTTAAATGATTAATTTTTTTTTTTTTAAATCGAAAAATGGACAATTTTGGGGGATAACGCATCGTCTTAAATTGACAAATATGTAATACTGAACCATTCTTCTTTATAAAGACCCTAAACTATAATAGTCCTAAATCAAAAGAACAGGACCTATCATTCAATGAAGGTAGCTGGTATTGTACCTACGAAACATTTACCAATTTGAGAACCCGTATAACTCCTAATCCCCCCCCCCCGCCGCCACCCCCATCCCCTATCATTATTCGAAGGTTTAGAAAAGAATACTCCATTTTGCTCGAACAGGTGATATATCCTGCATATATTTACTACGACGTGTTTTCTACTTCAAGAAACCTCTTCTCTTTGAATTACAATACATACATAGTTAAGCGTAACAATTTCGCATTCAAAATGCCGAATAGGTAATTCGTATCCGTTACTTGTTGTGTAGGTGGGGGCAAAATTTACCATTTTGAGCATCTCGATTTTTCTCAGGCTCCCAAATGGTCCTATTGGTTCAAAAAAAGAATAGTCTTGTAGAAAGGGATCTCCTATACTCTTATATTTTTGGTAAAAAAATGGGTGAGTTCGCAAAATATTTAGACCCCCATTTTTACATTTTAACGGAAGGCGAGTATTGAAACTTTTGCTCCGTTTATCGGTTTCTCTATTGGAATAGAAAATTAATCTCCATGTATAGAGTCGAAATACTTGTATTCCATTCTTTGGCTCCACATTGTGTGGTAACTTTTACCTCATTTGAGTTTATATAGGTGAAAAACGGCCGCTTTGTTTTCAGGCAAGACCACATCTTGTGGATGATTGTGCAAGATCATTTACCACCCACATATGGGGAAATATTTTGAAAATTGTTCAGGCCTTTGTGTTTTGTCTGTAACTGCTCAAAAATTGCAAAAAATTATGTACAAAATGGGGAAAACAACTCACCTCATTTTCTTCGCTTGAGGACATCTGAACTTTGAGGTTCCACAGCAATAGTGATACAAAATGAACAAGTTCACAGCCTACTCGATTTTCATTGTAACTCTTCCCAATCATTTTCAAATGAAGGTGGAAACTTTTGCCCCCACCCAATAGATAGTTCTCTGTTGAACAGGAAACATTTTCAGTACCAAATTTGTCATAATTTATGTTTTTCTATTCGTCAAAAGAAACCAAAACGTACAATGTAACGTTAATTCCTTCTAGTATCATTTTGACCTTAATCTCTACATAGTCTTTGTATTTTCAAGTTGAAAATCGCTTGTAATGAAACCAAATGAGTTTTTAAATCGAGTATTATTTTTGAAATTAAGTGTAATTTCCTTGCCTAATTTATTCGTACAAATTTGTTGAATTTAATAGAGAAATACATTTTATTTCCCAATTTTATGTGAAGAGTTCTCGATTCATCGTCATTTATAATAATACAAAAAAACTTTATACAGAAAAGGTTTTGATTAAAGGCGGGAAAGTTTATATTGGTTTTGAGAACGAGGATATGAAAACGTGTTCGACTGGGGAAAACAGTTTTTGCTACGAATTTAACGAAACCAAAACGATTTTCGTGACGTTCCCTGCAATCGGGAAATTGCGTCCTAAAAATTGATTAAATGTCGGTTGAAATGCACTGTCGGGGGCCCCTTGATAACGCGTCTTAGTATCGATTTCGACTTCGAGATCACTGTATCGATGTTACTGTCATGATAAGAGATGACAGGTCTGACCTGGGCGGTGATTTATTTTTTCGTTTAGTTTAGTTATTTTTTCGTTTAGTTTAGTTATAGGTCGATGTCCGTCCGCCGTACGCCGTACGCCGTACGCCGTACCCCGTACGCCGTACGCCGTCCATCGTCCGCGCCCTTTTTGGTAGTAGAAAATTTTCTAAAAATCTGAAATTTGGGTCAGGTGTCTGTTCCCAGCCGAGACGGGTCCTCGAAACTTTTCAGCCCGATCGGACCAAATTTGGGGGGGTAGGGGTCAAAATGTGTTTTTTGAAAAATGGATTTTCGAGATTTTGGGCGATCTAGGCGAGTAGGGAGTCATTTTCCACTAAATTTTGGACGCTGAATCCAATGAAACGGTTCCCAGAACGATTGGCACCCACTGGAGAAAGTTGATGGAATATCTTATACATTCCATGTAACATACGAACTACATATTGCTCTCCTTAGACTGTTAGTGGTCATGAGGGTTTGCAGCTCTGTTCATTTAAGTCTCAAGTCACTCCTTCTTCTAGAGTTGTAAGATAGTGAGTACGAAAATATATTGTTCAAATTGTGATCCGCGAGTTATAATTCCCATTTTCTCACCAAGAAAGTTCAAGAGAAGTAATGGGTCAAATTGGGTATTTGTTACCCATTTTGAATATGTTTTTTCGGGATTTCTGCTACTTAGGCGTGTGGGGTATGGTTTTCCACTAAATTTTGGTTTTCCACTGAATCCAATTAAATGGGTCCCAGAACGATCGGCACCCACTGGAAGAAGTTGTGGGTCAAATTGGGTATTTATTACCCATATTGAATGTGTTTTCGGGATTTCTGCTACCTAGGCGTGTGGGGTATAGTTTTCCACTAAATTTTGGACGCTGAATTCAATGATGTGTGTCCCAGAACGATTGGCAACCACCGGAAGAAGTTATGTGTCAAAATGGGTATGTATCCACCCATTTTGTATGTGTCAGGATTTCCGGTGCCTAGGCTTGTGGGGTATCATATTCCACTAAATTTTGGGACCCTGAATCGATTGGAATGGGTCTGGGACCCGCCACACCCACTGTTTCCCCCATTGATTATTTTTTCGTGTAAGAGTTTAAGATTTTTTTTATTTTAGTTTAATTTTGTGTATATGGATTATCATTTATATCTGCGCATTTACTTGGGCAGTGACTTTTTGACGCGTTTATATGACGTCACAAAACTATCGATTATCTCGCTTGACATGACATATCGATATATTAGGACGCCATGACAGGGGCCCCCGACAGTGCATATGTACCGAAATGTATTGAAGTTTGATGTAAACTTTGCAAATGCGCCATTTTTTATTCCGTACATGAAGTTTCAACTACAGATTTCCAACTTTAGCCGCTTGATTCAACCAGCAATTGATTGAACACATTATCATGGTATCCTTTTTCACAAATCAGCTCGAATCAGCTGAAACCACTTCCTGATGGGTAGTGAGGGCTAGTAATAAACTCCGAGTGTCAATTCAATATTCACGATATACTGGGTAGTATAATTATGAACACCAGATTGGCTATTCACGCCATTCCCAATGGTCAGAAGGTCAACCGGGAAAATGGGAGGACATCTACCACTTTCATTTGGCAAAAGGTTTAAATAAATTTGTAAATGCAATATATCAGGTATTTCTGTGATCCTCAAAATTGATATGAAATGTTAACAACGGCTGTGATACTCTCATAGAGTTTTCAGTTTCGTGATGTTGTCGATTAATTCTTGTAATAGGAGTGTTAAAAGTGACTCCTTCCTTCAGCACTATGTGAAT
This sequence comes from Cyrtorhinus lividipennis, assembly GCA_019603395.1. Classification (NCBI taxonomy): domain Eukaryota; kingdom Metazoa; phylum Arthropoda; class Insecta; order Hemiptera; family Miridae; genus Cyrtorhinus; species Cyrtorhinus lividipennis. The sequence goes on from CM034008.1 coordinate 4,478,732, forward strand.
TGTGACCAGTATTATCACGATGAGTTGTCTTTATTTATGTGCGTCAACGCGCAGCTCGTTCTGAAATTGGGAGAATCGATGGGGTTGGCTTCAACGAGCTGGCCAGTGAACAGGTATTTCGCCCATAGAATGAAAGGGATACGTGATGTGGCGGCATAAGGGTTGAAGGGGGTTGGGGGTGGCTAAACCGCCGCAGGTGCGCCCTGCGATGATGTGGAGATTTCGTCGAGCTTGTTTTCACTTGTTGAGCCCAGGAGGACAGCAAAGGCTGATACTTGTTGCTCCCCTCCCCTTCCCACTCTTCTATTGTATGTTTGTGTTGGAACGGAGGGCGCTGAAGGGGATACATGCGGTTGAAGGGGGTGGAGAGCGGTGGATGAACGCCAATCGATTCTTTGTCCGCGCAAGCGCCGTCGGAATCAACCCTTCGGAGGCGGGCGGTAACGAAGGGGAGGCGGCTCGACCACTGTACCGAGGGAGGCTGTGAAACCAGTACTTATCCAGCACTCGTGGTAGGAAATGCGACTTACTGCTTAACCGCCAACAGGTACGTGCCTATCTCACTCCACATACCCCTAGGGTGCCGCCCCTCTTTACCAAAATTGGACCAGACCGTCCAAATTTTGACACATCACTCATTTGACGTCTGAAATGAATAAATTTCGCACAAATACTCATACACTTCCACTCATTGAAACATATAAATTTTGTGTTTAAAGTTATTCAAGAAAACCTACGTCCTTGTGGTTTTATAAAAAATAAAAATTTTCCACTCAAACTACCTCTATTGGCGCGGACATTGGACATACTACAAAATCCGTCCACCGTTAGGGCTGAGAAATCCCCGTTTACAATCGGTGCAAATCTGACATTTCGCCCACAGTTTCCTGTTTCACCATTTTTCGGCTCAACCCTTACCGAAAGGGAGGATCGAAATGAGTTCGTAAAGCGTTTTGGGTGCCTCAAAATTTAAAGTGTAATTTGTCAACGTCATTTTGGAACCTAAAACGGAAACAAAAAGAAATTTTTCGGCCATTTTTGCAGATTTTGTACGCAGAAATTTAAGGTATCGTTGGCCAACAAATTGCCACAAAACTAGGATCTAATTTATAATTATAAATCCGATTTAATTCCATATTCTTATAAAAACTTATTCTTGCAAATAAATTGTACATTTACTTGAGTAACAATGCAAATATCGTGGATTAGTCAGAAACGTTGCTTTTTCCATGTTTCTTGCACCATTCTGAAGATTATTTCCAAACGTCCTACTTCAGTATAACTCAATTAATTTACTTTTAGTTTTTAATTAAAACATATTTAAGGTGGAGTCAATTCGTGGGCAATAATTCAATAGGAATGTACCTATACAAAATGTGTTAGATGTCACTAATATTAATATTTTATTAAATTAATACAATTTTCGAATGCCTATCGCCTTCAAGTTCCATGAAGTTTTAAAAATTTTTGAAAGAAATAATATTGAAAATTCGTTCTCTGTCGTTCTATATTTTCAATTTCTTTCTTGATCAATGAGGGATTCGTATCCTCATTCGTTGTACGCCTCTATAACGCCTGAATCTGCTTTTTTCTTCATTTATCTTCTTATTTATAAGGAGAATTTTATTACAACTGAGTCTAGTTACTTCATTATCAACGCTTTTGAGAGGCAACAGCCCATCAGTCGTCCTCACGGCAATATCTATTCATACTTTTACATTAATTTAATAGTTTTCGTGTAATAAAGCAAAGGTTTAGTCGTGTCCAGTCGGTGGTCAAAGTCATTTGTGTCCGGTTGTTAGATCACCACAAATTTGCATTGAAAATCACGACACTATAGCACGATTAGGCTGGACTCTACGTGCAAAATGTTAGATTATTCAAGCATTTTAAAGGATTTTTTCGGCCACAACGGGTATTTTACGTATGATTTGTGTTGAGTCTCTTGGAAGTCCATCGGACGTTTTCGGGAAGATTCAATTGATTTGGACAAACTCTAGGTAGGTTTCAGGTATGTTTGAAGGTAGACTTGACGGACAAACGTCAATCGGTGCTTAAACTGAAGCTTATTTCATTTGCTACAACATTTCTCTTCATGTTTTTACCTGTAGAATGAGTATTTCCTCCGATTTCGGGGTCCAAAGTTGACAAAATCATAAAATTTCAGTTTTTCGGAAACAAATTTCAATTCTTGGACGATTCTACCTTGATAACTACAAAACCTACTGAGCTCCTTGTGGTCTCAAATTGTAGAAAATTTTGTCTACTTTAAAAAAGTATATAACATGTTTCAAGAAAAAACGCATAGTTTAGGAGATACAGTGAAAATATCGAAAACAGTGCCAATATTTCGTGGATTTTCGAGTATTACAAGGTTAGCTCTTTTGAAGCTGAACAGCCTAACTTTCTGAAATGTGTACTTTTGAAAGGTTTTTAATTGTTAACTAGACAAATACGAGGTTGTACAATACTAATTACAACAAAAATTTAAGACACATCAAAGATTGTTGGTGTTATTTTATTTTCCTAGTATTTTGAGTTGAAGCACTAAACACCCTTGCTTCAAATGAAGGGAAGAAGTTTATATGCTCAATGTACCTTAAATCAACCGTCAGAATAAAATTATATCCTATGATATCGTAAATTTCCAAAAATTTGTGTTAGAGTGGGGAACCTGGGGCGTATATTCCAAATACGGCGCACAACCGTTGGCCCTTGAGGGTCGAAAGGTCAGAAAGGTATTCGGGAACGCAGATAGGTGAGGCGGTTCATGAAGGTTTGAGGTTACTTGAGGTTGTTAGCCCTCCTATCAGGGAAAATGGTTCGAAACTCGCCTAAATTAGTTCAAAGTGGTTTTAAAGCGCCACCTATCATCGGGTAATACATGCGAAAAATTGATTCCGTCTCTGACGGAATAATTTGAAATTTTGTATTCTACCAAGGAATTACTTCATTTCCTATCAAAATATAACAATCAATACTCAACACTCAACACTCTCAACTATCAATACTCTACAATCAATCAATAATTTTGTAAGTTGAAAGCCTTATACAGTATCTGCACCACGATAAATAATTCTTCGACCAATAACTTGGCGTTTGCAGTAGGGGTGTTCTGCCGGAATTATCTCTGTTCTTCTCCGAAAAAACTTCACGCAGGGTGCGTATTGCGGTCGGGAGGCGGTTAAATAAAATGGCAGTGAGCCAATGCGAGTTTCTTCTACGGGAAACGGTCAAACGGCAGAACATGTTTTGCGGATATTCAGTATAGCCAAAGTGGAATAAATTACCGGTCAGCGCGGTCCATCTGGGCCCAAAAAGGTTGCAGCGGCAAAAGTAATGTCCGTATTTTACTTTAATGACTGTAATAATGAGCGTAGATTAAAAAATTCAACTTGCTTTCACACGGCAATATTGGTGAAGAACGAATAGTTCCTACATTACTCACAATCGCATTGCGCTAATTTTATTCATGGAATTCATTGCTGCAATTACCCTGAAACTGGCCGATTTGGAGCTCTCAACAATAAACAACAGCAATCTTGTTGCGACGCAGTGGTAACAGTAGCTAGGAAGAAGAAGCTGATGCTGAACAAACTTTTCGGAAGGCCAATGGTGTCATGCTGTGAAAAATCGTGTAAACTGTGGAGAGATTGAGGTCCTTAAGGATATGTGGACCTCCTGCGCATGCGCATATAGAGAAAAATATGAGGAATTAAACCACAGTAGTGACTGAATTACTCGACATCATGTGACCAAAGACAGTAGGGAGAGTTTGATGATACCCTTAACCCTATGGCTCTCTAGAAAGAACTCCTAACCTAACGGCCCTCTACAACTACTCTCCACTCTTCAGCTCTCTACAGCTACCCTCCATTCTTTGGCGCTCTTCAACTACTCTCAGCCACAAGTCCATGTTCTACTTGAAGCAATTGATACCAAAATTACAGAAACAAATGCCGTTTTGCAAGATGTGATTTCACCAAAAGTTGAACTGTAAGTTGATTTACGCACTTATGCAGAAGAGTTTGATGATACTATATGGCTCTCTAGAATGTACTCCTAACCTAACGGCTCTCTACAACTACTCTCCACTCCTTGGCTCTCTACAACTACTCTCCACTCCTCTACTCTCTAGATACTACTCCTAACCTAACGGCTCTCTACAACTACTCTCCACTCTTTGACTTTCTACAACAGTTGTATCTGGAGAGTAGTAACTACTCTCCAGATACTACTCCTAACCTAACGGCTCTCTACAACTGTAAGCCCCCAGGCTTGCTGCCTCCAGAAGGCCAGAAGGGAGGGAGCATGCGCCAGGAAGCGCGCGCAGCTCCTGCCCGGACGTCGCATTTGGAGAGCTCCAGGGCCTCACTCATTCCAAAGGCGTCCAACCAGGCAGTCGTCGTCGAGGCGCCCCTTGGGGCCGAGGCGCCCAACATGTTGGAGTTATATATTTTTGTAACCTGTCGTGCAAGTGCATCTCATTCAGTCCATCCTGGCTTTGTCCTGTGCTCGCTCTGAAGTGAACTCTGCAACCGTGCTGAAGTCGACCGAAGCTGTAATATTGTGTTCCCCATGAGATAAAGGACTCAAGTTAATAAGCCTCGCTGTGTACCTGCGGGACAGCGTGCCCCCTCCTGTTTTTCCTTCGACGTCGACGCCGTTTTCGTCAGCCGGTATCGTTGCACTTGTTCATTAAATTGTATTTCATGTATATCATAATGTCATGTCACTTGTATTAATTGTATTTTATGCTCCACATGTTGTCTGTTTTACTTGGTCAAATTACTTTGTCTTGAGTCAATTCTAGCCCAGGTTGAGGCATATTCTCCATTGCAACGAGTCCTTGTTTTCAATTATAATTCAGTTCATATCAATGTATTTTATGTTCATCCTTGATATCCCTAGTTGCTCAGTCGTAAGTCTTGGACTTACATCCCGTATCCTCTCGCTAGGTCGCTTCCAAATTCTCCGAAGAAACCCGAATTAAATTGTAGTAAATAATTCAAACACATTTTAATTCGAGAGAGGCTTACACAACTACTCTCCACTCTTTGACTTTCTACAACTACTCTCCACTCATTAGCTCTCTTCAACTATTCTCAACCCCACGGTTTCCTAAAAACTACCCCTCCTCCCTCCACTCACAAGGCTCCCTAAAAGCGATCTGAACCTCACATCTCTACAACTACTCAACCCAACAGATGATCTCTTTTACTCCTACTGAGGCGAAACAGTACATTCAGTCGAGCACATCCCAGCGTGATCAGTCAAGAGAGTACCTACTCGTGACGTACCAGTGACGGGCGTCAGCAAATATAAGGTAAATAGGTTATATTTTCTCTGCTGAGTTGGTACCCCCCACCACTCACTCAGGACCCACTCGCTCCCCTACTCGGCTAGTGTAATCAGCCTACCTAGGCTGTTGATCCATCAAGTTTTCAAACATAGTATCCAAAACTTCTGGAATCAATTAACTTATAGCTGGTTGGGAGACTCTGAAAAAAGCTGATAAAGAGCTGATAACTCCCTCCAGTTGCAAGGAAGCATAAAGCAACTTACGGTTCAACATTTGGTGAACTCGCATCTCGCAAAACGGTGTTTGTTTTTGTAATTTTGGTATCAATTGCTTCAAGAGGAACATGGACGTGTGGTTGAGAATAGTTGAAGAGAGCCAAAGAGTGGAGAGTAGTTGTAGAGAGCCGTTAGGTTAGGAGTACTTTCTAGAGAGCCATAGGGTTGAGGGTATTATCAAACTCTCCTGCATAAATCAACTTACAGTTCAACTTTTGATGAAATCACATCTTGCAAAACGGCATTTGTTTCTGTAATTTTGGTGTCAATTGCTTCAAGTAGAACATGGATATATATGTGGTTGAGAATAATTGAAGAGCGCCAAAAAGTGGAGGGTATTTGTAGAGAGCCGTTAGGTTAGGAGTACTTTGTAAAGAGCCATAGGGTTGAGGGTATCATCAAAATCTCCATACTGTCTTGAGTCTTGAGCACGTGAAGTTGAGTAATTCAGTCACTACGGTGGTTTAATTCCTCATATTTTTCTCTATTGCGCATGCGCAAGAGGTCCACATATCCTTAGGAACCTCAATCTCTCCACAATTTTTCACAGCATGACACCATTGGTCTTCCAAATATTTATTCAGCATCAGCTTCTTCTGCCTGGCTCCTGTTCCTACTGCGTCGCAACAAGATAGCTCTGTTTCTATTGTTGGGAGCTCCAAATTGGCTTAGGGTTAATTGCCATGCTGTGAAATTTTCAAGGAGCACTTTTTACGACTGTTTCATCCCTATCCAGCACACGTGTAATCCAGCTCGCCTCATCGAAGTTGTAATTGTAATCCAAAGCCACTCGAAAGGCGTAATTGGGCCTAGAATAGTACCCCTTCCCCCCATGACTTAGTAAAGCTACTCCCAACCCCACGCATTTCTACAACTACTGTCAATTCTGCTGCTTTCTACAAATACTGCCAACCCTCTCCAAACCTATTAATTATCATCTTCAACTCCTCAAATAAAGATTAATAATGATGTCCCCAGAAGAGGACTAAAAACGCTGTAATTTATCTTACATTCCTTATTTGGTGTGAGCAAACTGTTGAAATATATTTTTCAGAAACATGTGTCGAAAATTATTTTCTCACAATAGAGGCTATATGGTGGGTGTGAGTGGTTATAGGAAATTGCTTTTCACCTCAGTGGCGACAGCGGAAACTATACTTGGTTGCTTTACACCCCCTCTCTCGAAGGTAAGGGCTCTTCAAAGGAAAAGGTCGGCGAAGGACTCTCTGGATCTTGTGCGGGTCGATCTCATTACATGAAGTCGGTCCCTCCCTCATTCGCTACCCCTCGTCTTTTCATTCGCGTCCTCTTTTCAGTCGCTTTCTCCTCTAAACTACCGCCTTGGTACGTCTATCCGCGTCGGTGTACACATGAACACCCCGAGCACTTGATAAAATGTTGAAAACATCCCAGTTGTATCATAAAGCACTCAAGAACGGTTGGAGAATCGCCAAACAGTTCATCACGTAGCTCTAATTTCTAGAATTCGCACTAGTACATGCACTTATCTGCAATCTAAAATTTGGTCGACAATCAATACTGGCTGAATTACCTTGTACACTAGTTGGTCCTGAACTACCTTTGATAGGAAGAATTGTTAGAACGTGTCAACAATATGGATGATATGCTCATAATAATGAGGTTTGAGGGAGGTCAGTTGTCCTGAACAGTTGTCCCTGTTTGTTCCAATGGGTTTGGGGCGATTCAAAACCAGTATTTATTGGTGCCAGGCGAAAGAAGACGTAAAAGGTGAAAAAGACTATTTGGGTAAGCTGAATCAAAGTTATACAGAAAGCCATGGCCAATACTGATGTCCAAGTGTAGTAGTTGAGTAAACCCTTCTCTACTACGGTAATTCCAGATCACACATACTACTGTTGGGTCGGATCCGACCATCCCCCGAAACCCCTAGAAAATGTCTATTGATGCCTCTCCAAAGGAAGAAGATAACCAAATACAAACAAACGTTTCAATGAAATGTATTACTGTAAGCCCCCAGGCTTGCTGCCTCCAGAAGGCCAGAAGGGAGGGAGCATGCGCCAGGATGTGCGCGCAGCTCCTGCCCAGACGTCGCATTTTGGAGAGAGGCCCAGCGCTCATTCATTGCCAAGGCCCCCAACATGTTGGAGTCATATATTTTTGTAATCCTGTCGTGCAAGTGCATCACACTCAGTCCATCCTGGCTTTGTCCTGTGCTCGCTCTGAAGTGAACTCTGCTACCGTACTGAAGTCGACGGAAGCTGTAATATTGTGTTCCCCATGCCATGAGATGATAAAGGACTCAAGTTAATAAGCCTCACTGTGTACCTGTGGGACAACGTGCCCCCTCCTGTTTTTCCTTCAACGTCGACGCCGTTTTCGTCAGCCGGTATTGTTGCACTTGCTCATTAAATTGTATTTCATGTATATCATAATTTCATGTATCTTGTATTAATTGTATTTTATGCTCCACATGTTGTCTAATTTACTTTGTCGAATTACTTTGTCTTGTATCAATTCTAGCCCAGGTTGAGGCATATTCTCCTTTGCAACGAGTCCTTGTTTTCAATTATAATTCAGTTTGTATCAATGTATTTTATGTTCATCCTTGGTATCCCGTTGCTCAGTCGTAAGTCTTGGACTTACATCCCGTATCCTCTCGCTAGGTCCCTTCCAAATTCTCCGAAGAAACCCGAATTAAATTATAGTAAATTCAAACACATTTTAATTCGAGAGAGGCTTACATTACTTTATATATTATATTACGTATTTCACAAAATAAAAGCTCTTGCGTTTACCTCAGTTCTGCTCAGCAGTCTTACAGTTTCGGACCCAAAATTTATCATACTTCTGTTAAAAAAAAACACCATTTAAACTCTGTAAAAATTCCTCTTCTCTTGGACCAGGATTTCCTTTTATTACATTTGTAGGTGGCACTCTGGCAAACTTGGAACGAAAAGGCATATTTGTCCAAATACTTCCTCCATCTTTTCCCAACTCAAGTTGCCGTTTGTCTGAGTTACCAAGATCGTCTTCTGAACTCCTCTCATTTTCATCCTCCACAACATCAAATTCATCTTAACTCGTAAATCAGGCAGGATTCCATCGTCAGTTTCAGAAGCAACTTCATTGTCAGACGTAAGATCATTCGATTGCCTTTGAGATCATTTTCTTCAAGGGATTGTCGCTGAAATTCTTGTAAAATCTCTTCAGGGGTTGAAAAAATCTAGTTAAATGCCATTTTTTGAAACCAAAAACGTATGATCACGTAAGGTACCTATTGCATACATGTTGGAAACCCCAATAAAGAAGAAAGAGATTGAATTACAAACAGTAATACACAATTATTAGAGCATAAACACCACCATAGGTTCGAATCCGACCTATTCAAATCTACTATGGTTGGGTCAAATCCGACCCGAGTGGGGATAGGCAAAATACGGTATGCACCAAATCGATGTGACCAAGCGAACAGCTTCCAAACAATTGAGTAGAAGGTGCCCTTGAACGACAGCTTCAAGCGCCATCTACGTTGACCTTGAGAAGTAACACAAATTTCACGTGGGTCGGATCCAACCCACTGTAATAAAGAAAGGTAGACTTGGTTAGTCTTAGGTTAGATTTAGGTTAATAATGTTGGAGAAAGGTTAATATACAAACAACAGTACGAAATTGCAGCATTCGCTGTTATCAGTTTATCACCAATCAGGCAAAATTCGCCATTTTGTCTTTGTTCGGCCCCAGGCCTCCCTATAAGATTGGAAGATGCCAAGGAGCAGCCAGTTCAAATTACCCGCCGTTTGGGTCGACCAGGGTAGGTCACGACATCAGCGCTCGCTCGTTCTGTGAACTAAGGGGGTAACTGTGCGCTGTCATCAGAATGTGAGACCATGGGTTGGAACTGAAGAACTTTTAACAGTTAATTGAACTTTTAATAACTGATCGAACAGATGTAAACGGATACAGATTTTTATGAACAGCGATACGAATATACGATATGAACACGTTGGAGAACATAACAGAAGTAACAGTAAGGCCGGGTACACACGTTGAGGATTCCGGAGAGGATTCTCCATTGAGGCCAACCTCTCCGGCCGACGGACCGTGTGGACGGGTCGAGGCCTTCAGGTGATCGGTTGTCCTCAACCGCTCGAGTATCGTCACAGTGGTCATAGCTCCTCACTTATTTTTTGATTTTTGTTTTTTGCCCTACGTGTGGATGCTCTGTCCAGCTCCGGCCGCCTCAGAGGTTTTCCTCAGAGGAATCCCTCTCCAGAATCCTCTCTGGAATCCTCAATGTGTGTACCCGGCCTAAGTGGTGAAATTGAGAGGTTTCCTTGACAGCGCACGGTTACCCCCCTAGTTCACAGAACGAGAGAGCGCTGATGTCGTGACCTACCCTGGTCGACCCAAACGGCGGGTAATTTGAACTGGCTGCTCCTTGGCATCTTCCAATCTTATAGGGAGGCCTGGGGCCGAACAGTCTTCATCCTTTTCATCAAGTTGCCAACGACTCCTTTGTCATCCATTCGCACTCTCGAGCTCCTTTCCTGAAACATTCATGACAGAAGGAGATTGAATTGAAGCGTCATACGTGAAAATTATGTAAATACTTGCTTCGTTGGAATGTTGGCAACCTCCAGGTAGAGGGCGTGAGTGCGTTTGGGGCCCTTAAGGACAAATTGCGTCCCAGTGCCTGCTAAATCCAGTCAAGAAGAGTACGATCATTGTGAGGATGGTGAAACCATTGAACGTAGTATTGTGATGTTAAAACTAGTGAAAAACGCTAGTTTTTGGTGAAGAGATGACTAAAACATATTTTGGCAGTAATACTGATTGGAAATCACCAAACAAATTGTTTTCAGTCTAGAACTTCCCATTTTCTCAGAGTAAGAACAATATATTTACAAAAAGGGTTTTCTTTAGCGGTCTGCAATCAAAATTTTGCTTCAGTGGCGTGAAAAACCCCGCGCTTTCCCATAATGAATGCCCTCGATGAACTTTAACCCTTTAGGTCAACAGATGTGCACTGTTTACCATCATTTGGCGCCACAATTCTAATATGAGCGCTCGCTCGGACGTCCCTCTGGTCCTGATAGGGTTAAATACACATCCCACGCACCAATATGATCTTCCTTATGTAAACTCCATTAACTCAACCGTGTTCACGTTCAATTCACAGGACCATCATGAATTCGGAGCCGTTGGAGAGTCTCGAAAACTTGGAGCCTCTTTTGCCAAGCGATTGCTCCGATAATGAGTTCTCCTATTATAACGAAGGGTACAATTTATCGTTTAAGCGAAATTCGTCGTTGTATAAGCTGCAATTTTGAATCATTTCTTTTTCCACGCCTAAATGCCGCAGCGACACACTTAATAGATTCAAAAGCTTCTCAACGCATCGTAGCGCTTATGAACTCGTGTATCGCACTGAATTAATAATCCACTGTACTGCCTTACGAATTGAATTATTCAAGGCAATCCAAAGCGTATGGATAATTGACGCATGGCCGCAGAATTTTGCTGCTTTATGTGGTTGGCTGTAGCTACAAAGAGAAGGTATATGACTAGCTCTGCCATCTTATCTTCATTCAAACTTGATAATAAACTTAAAGCTCCTGAACAGAGAGAAACTTGGTTTATACTCGTAAAATACCGCACAGCTTGATCAAATATGCTTGCCACCTGCGCCCCCCACCACAATGCCCAGCGTGGATAACTGTAATCACTGTACGTTGGTGCGCTCTGGCGGCTCTTTCTTGCGTTTGAATCGAATGGGGTGGACATACTGTTTCCAGAAAAAATGTTATGTCTGTTATCCCTAGAATATTGTTGACTTACCAAGAATTAACAATATTTATTTTGTTCTCTTTTTCGATTTTGCGAGTTGCTTTATAAACAACTGTGACCCACATTTTTCCTTCGTATAAACAAGAAATGAACGCTCTGGCACTCATTTTCTCCCGCTCGCTCCATTAGAAATCTCATAATTTAACCATCTCGACGTCTAAAAGCGTCTTAAAAGTTCCGTTACCGTTTTCGGTAGCCCATCACTGATCTAATGTAAAAACAGATAACAACAGTGCGGCAAGCGCGGGCTCGAGCTTCAAATTCAAACTGGGGTTTTTCGCATTTACAACGGAAACACCAGAGGATGTTGAATATTACAGTAGGACAGGTGAAAATCTCCCAGACTGACTTCCCGTGAAATGGAAAAAAAGCTTCTCTGCGCTCAATTGAAAATAGCCCCTTCTGGATGTTTTACGCAGTCAGCTTTTCTCCTCGCGGAGCATTAAGCTAGTTCTTTTTCGTATTCTTTCTCTCGTGACTTTCGCCGTCAGGAAAATGTTGAAAAAAAGAGTTCTCTTCATTCCACTCCCTGCGGGAGGAAATGTGAGCATGCGAGGGAATTCCCACGAGGGCTTTTCGTCTCATTTTCAACCGGCGAAAACCTCCTAGTAGGTGCTGGAAGGTTGAGATTAATATTTAACCGCTCATCTACTTAAGGAAAAAGCACTGCCGAAAAACTTGGAATTTTCTTCAGTTCAAATCCCAACCGACCAATTTCAAAGTTTATAGCAAAAACAACCCCCGAATTTCTGAGGTAGAAAAACAAAAAAGAAAATTTACTCAAAATTCCACTTCAATGAATTGGGGTATGTGTAACCCAAGAATCTCAAAAAACTGCTATCGATAGACGTAGGTAGGTACCATTTGACCCATACCCACCCCAGTGGGCACCAATCGGTCCTAGACCCATTTAAAAGGATTTAGCGTCCAAAATGTGTCAGATAGACACGTCTAAGGCGCCCCTCACACGATCAATATATTGATTCAATATATTGGCTCAATATATTGAAAGAAATTAATATTGACCGTGCCCCTCACACGTGCAATATATTGAATCAATATTATGTCAGCATTCACAACCTAACGTTTCTGCGAACAACTTGTGTGTTGATTCTTTATTTTTATTTATAATAATTTTTTTATCGATAATTTTATACACAATGAGTGATTTTGATGTGGCATTAATAGCTTTGTCAGTGGCAGTTAAAAAAAGAAATAAGGAACGTAAAAAAAGGCTTGGAACAAGAACAGTTTGGATGAAGCAATGAAGCTTCTCTCTAATAAAGCGGCGTACACAAAAAAAGAAATTTACTTGTTTATAACAGCGTGCAGGTTTCAGATTTCAAGGAAAAGGTTATGTTTTGGTTTTAACTTCCCTTGACTGCCACTTCAAGCGCTACTGAGCCATACAAAATATTGAGGAACCTTCAATAAAAATCAAATTCATTTGATTTCTTTCAATATATTGACATCAATAATTATTGCTTCAATATACCCCTCACACCGTCAATATATTGACAGAAATGCCCGCTCTATTATAGTTCACAGTACTTGCTTATGTTTTTCCCCTAGATTTGACTCCTCTCCCTGTGCACGGTTCGCCATACAGGGGGAGTACCTTCCAGATTAGTGATGTTTTTTGTTTTATTTTATTTGAGTAGTCCTTTTATTTTTATTTGAGTATTTATCTCTTGTGTGTTTATTGTGGAAGGAAATAAATAAATAAATAAATGAAATATTGAATCAATATATTGATCGTGTGAGGGGCGCCTAAATCGCCGAAAATTTCGTTTTCAAAAACACATTTTTACCCATAACCTGCTTAAATTAGGTCCAATCGGGCTGAAAAGTTTTTAGGACCAACTTTTCACATTTTTAGAAATTTGGTTGGTTATTCCTTGTTTTAGTTCATAATATTCAGCGAATCCCCTCCACTCGAAACTGTAACTACCGCCATCTGGCGGCCAACTACAGGACTGCGCTTGGTGCTCTATTCTACGAACAAATTAGACGGTTTTCCTAGTTGAATGCCGTCACAAACAGGAAAATACATTTTTTGGGATGTGACAATATTCCACGATGGGTGCGATATGTTTTGGCTATAGAATCCATACTAGGCCATTGTGATATTTCATGTAAAAAGATTTGGCCCACCCTCTCCCTGACCCCTAAGTTTGATCTCTATACACAGTTGATAATAATAAAAGGGTAGAAAAATGAAATGAGCAAAGTTAGAAGAGTCTTGCTGCAGTTGAGCCAATGCGGCGCCAGAGAATGACCAAATCTCTCGGGAAAAACGCCAAAACAACCCGATATTCTCCTGACAGCGTTCAGCGCTTGCGTGGAAGTTGAATATAATTACAATATGTATTCAGAGAGCCGTGGGAATAGTGCCAGACGGAGGAGGATTTCACTACGTCTTATTTATTATCGTCAAAATGTCGAGGATCTTAGCGAATGAAAACTTTTATACTTTTTGGTCTCTTCTGGGTACTTCTGTGATGCAGATTTGGTATATTTACAACTTTTGAACACTTGACGTCGAAATAATCTAATGGGGCTTCAGTTTTATTAAATACAGACACCAATTTATTGATAAATAAACTCTTCGTGCCCTAAAAAGCCACTTTTATGGCAGGCTAATGTTATTTTCGAGACCCAAAGCTTACAGGTGGGTGAAAGAGAGCACTTACAAGCCACTCTTGATCCTTCTGTAATGGAGCAGTTCAAACAGAGAATCGTGAGGTGCGTGATTCGCGAGAGTTTCACTCGGACGATCGAGTGCCCGCACAATGACTTTTATATTAGAGATCGTTCCTGAAAGCAATATTTAACCATTGACAGTGTTCAGAGTTACAGTAAGGCCCGTAGAGGGTGGTTACTACCGTGACAGTGATCGATGAAACCCACTTTTCTTCATCGCGTACCCATCAGAAGGCTTTCATTTGCGGGACACATCAATTTTCTGAGCGTTCTTCCAATATTTCACACGAGCCGAATTTTCTTTCTCCACTAACTGGTACACCCTCTAAAAATTGAACGAAGGGGTAACGAGTTTTAGGAGTTAACACAAGAATGATGAATCACCGAAGGAAACTTATACTCAAATCGTTAGCCACATGAAAAGGAAAATAACATACTGGTATTCTAACTACCGTTCAACCTAAATGAGGCCCCATTGCTTTTCTTAAATGAAAAACGCTGCAAATTCTCACACACGGGTGGGTTATTCCTCGGACCAGGCGCATGGAGACTCATTTCCTCAACATGGGGAAAATGGGGGAAACAGTGGGTGTGGCGGGCCCCGGACCAATTCCAGTCGATTCAGGGTCCAAAATTTAGTGGAAAATGATACCCAACACGCCTAGGTTTCAGAAATCTCGAAAATACACATTCTAAATGGATAGATAGGTACCCATTTTGACCCATAACCTCATCCAGAGGGCGCCAATCGTTACGGGATTCATTTAATTCGATTCAGCGTCCAAAATTTAGTGGAAAATGATACCCCACTCGCCTAGTTTACCGAAAATCTCGAAAATCCATTTTTCAGAAAACACATTTTGACCCCTACCCCACCCAAATTTGGTCCGATCGGGTTGAAAGGTTTCAAGAACCAACTAGAGCCGGAAACGGGTCCCTGACCAAAATTTCAGATTTTTAGATAATTTTCTTCTACCAAAAACAGCGCGGACGGTGGACAGCAACGTAAAGTACGACACAACGCTCTTCTCATCCCTCTACAGTGGGATCATGTTTGGTGGCTGCTGCTTTGGAGTAGTTCAGCTCAAATGGCATTGCAATGAATACTCAAATGATGCTGTGTTGAACTGTACAACCCAGTCCGTTCTCACACTTCTCAACCATCTACAGTGGGATCCCTCAGGGTGCGGTGTTGGGACCAATTCTACAACCTGCCTCATCACCTTGCTGGGAGTCATTGTTTGCTGATGATCCTTCAATTCTTGCCCATGAGCGTGATTTGCAGGGTGCTGTTGCTCCTGGCTCATGTTTGTTGGCTGCTGCTTTTGAGTAGTTCAGCTCAAATGGCATTGCAATGAATAATCAAATGATGCCGTCTCACCATGGCTTTCCAAAACACCTGAATCTACTGAGCGTCCAAAATTATCAGGAAAATGTTACAACGCCACCAGACGGGTTGGAAAAGGTCAAGAAAAATGTATAGTGTGCACTTATTGTGTCCTGTGGGTAAAGGGTTGTTCATTCATTATTTTTTGATGGAGCTGTATCTATCTAGCAGGAGACTCATACCCTTGTCACCCATCTACAATGGAATCCATCAGGGTTTGGTTTTGGGGCCAATTCTATCAACAACCTGTCTCATCACCTTGCTGGGAGTCATTGTTTGCTGATGACCCTTCAATTCTTGCCCATGAGCGTAATTTGCAGGGTGCTGTTGCTCCTGGCTCATGTTTGGTGGCTGCTGCTTCGAAGTAGTTCAGATCAAATGTCCTTGCAGTGAATAATCAAACGATGCCGTCTCACAATGGTTTTCCTGCAAAGACTAGACACGTCAGGATGCTTGGGATTCTTGTTGACCCAAAGCTCAATTAGAGGGCTGGCTCTGAAGTTGGCTGGTACATTAAATTCTACTGCTTCGATTTTTGAAGAAATTGTCTCAACCTGCGCTTCTAGCAGCATTCCGTGCTGTTCACCTCAGTAAGGCCAGTTTTGTAATTCTCTACTGAATTCACTGTGCCTCTTCCACGTTGGTACTCGCCTCACGCTGTTGCAGTCTGTGTGCTTGCTGCTCTGCTTTCTCTGATCTGAAAATACGAGCATAAACAACACTGGCAACATTCATTCAAGGGAGTTCCTTACTTATTATTGGCCACTTTGATTCATATAGTTGTCACACTCACTCTTACAATGTAGACAATATCTTCACTAGACTGTGTGCTTCCCAGAACAGCGCAAACTGGTTTGGAATAAAGTTTAGCTTGGAAAATACTCAAAACCCATTGACAAATTTTAGATATGACTTGAAAAAGCTATATTATATGATATTGCCCACTGCAAATTAAAATGATCGCAAAATGTTTCTGCTCTAATATGCGCCAATGAGCTTAACATAGATTTTTTTCCCACATTGCACTCTGCTTTTACCTAAACCCCAACCTTTTTCACTGACATAGCTCACGTATTGCCTTCGTTTTGCATAGTGTTAGCATCTACGCTAAATGTGGCTATAATGTAATGCCTCATAGATTCCCATGGAACTCTAAACAGACTTTGGAGCTTCTACCAGGCATAACTCGAGAACAATTATTATTTAGAAGCTTCAGACACACACTCACCCACAAATTACATACCGCAGGTAGCACTTGCTGAAATAATGTAAATCAAACTCGTACATTTCCTAGTTATTTAATTTCATTTATTTGTATTCTTCCAGGATGCAGGAAGGCGGAGGTCGGTCTAGTACTAGTACGAAGGACTGGGATTTGGAGGTTGTCAAAACTGGCACGTTGTCTTCAAAATGCTTTTGGAACGCGTGTAAAGCCTTGACGTTTGGCCTCCTCCTCATGTTCATTGGAACAACAATGGCGACATTAGGTGAGTCTATCAATACAGTTGGAGTTGTTTCTGAAGTAGTTTGCGTGAAAGGCTGGATGAGCAATTCTGGCACCTTTGGTTGATGCCGCAATTAATCTTGAGCGGTGGATCGCCTCACCTGCAATAAGACAATAACTATTTTAATTATTAAAGAGCGTGTTAGACTCTACAGAAACTATATTTGGGAACAATACCAACAGCTCCCATCATGAAAATTTGATAGAAATTCATCAAAAATAGTCTGAAAGTAATTGCTGTAGAAATGCAGACACTCGCTGAAACAAAGCCTTCTTTGAGAGCCTCTGAAATTTAAAATGCCAGCAATTGCTATTGTAATATCATAGAGTGAGTTTAAACAATCATTTTTTGGGAGAGACAGCACCCTTATTGCTATTTATAAGCCAAATGGATGCCAGTTTTGGTGGGCAGGCTGTCTGTTGCAGAGAGAATCCAACATTTCCTTTTACCATCATCTCCACACAAGCAATGTTGTGGAGTTGGTTAAGTTTCCCGAGACAATAGCCACAGGGAGGCGATATCTCTGGTAATAATACAGCGCCTCTCTAGAGGATGAGTAGCGAGAAATTATCTAGATGTAGAAACAATCTCGGATCTGTCGATAAGTTATTTTACAAACTTGTGGTCTGACGTAAAGGGTAGGTTATCGACTGTTCGTTGTTCTCATCTAATCTAACTATTTTGAAGACTGAAAGGGAATGCTGGTGAATTTGGTAAATCAAGAGATCACAGCCACTTATTCGTACAACAGACAACTGCATAAGCAGTAATGCTACTCTATTGTACCAATGAACTGCAATATTTGGATGGTTTTCTTAAATAAGAGAGGCCAAATAATTTGGAGATTGTGAACTGAATAGAGTGTGTTCTAAAAGGGAACTCACCCCACAGCTGTAGTTTCAGGCATACAATGTCTGTTGATAAAATGAAATGTAGTTAGAGATTATGTAATATAGAGAAATAGAAGCCTAAAGAGTAAAAAGCGCACTACTTTTGATAATAAATGGGACTCAACTGACAAGAAGAAGCAAAATGATCTCACCATGGCCTATGAAATTTAGCAGTTACCTTATCAGATACCAGAAGGAGTTTTCAACTTATAGCTGCCAGAATGTCCGATAGGAGCGCTAACGTACATGATCAGGTTTTGCTTTGAAGATATATTTGAATATATATGTGTTTTTGCCAGATTGAGATGCTGCTCAAGTCCCCACATAATGAAATCTGTATATTTTGCTCTATGTCAGTCGGTTTTGCAATATGGAATCGTGGGTTGGGGTTCTGCGTCAAAAACTACCCTCCAGCCACTCATTAGAGCCCAAAAAGCTATTCTGCGGGTTATGGACCAAAAACCTTTTTTCGAGCATACGGCTCCCATATTTATCAAATGGGGACTTTGTTCAGTAAGCCAATTGTTCATAAAATCGGCCATTCTGCAAATTAAAAAGGAAAATAAAATTAAAATGATTGGTCATGATGTACACACTAGGGCAGAAAAGGACCTCAGGTGTATAATTCCAAAGGGAACAACTTCTTTTTTCCAAAAACCAATATTTTTATGATGTTAATATTAATATTTTGATGTTTTTTGTTATATTTTATTTGAGTAGTCCTTTTATTTTTATTTGAGTATTTATCTCTTGTGTGTTTATTGTGGAAGGAAATAATAAAATAAAATAAATATAAATGATCAATCCCTATTCAATCAACCGTATTTATCAACTGTAAAGCCAAGATATTAATTGGATTTATATACCATGTACGGGTTCATTTTTGTCGTATTTGAACGGCCCAAATGAGAGAAGAAGGTTTATTAGATGCTTTTCTGATGTTTCCAGAAGGTGATCTTTTTACCCTCATGTACCTTCTTGTTGTTGATTCTCTTTGAAAGCATCTGAAAGCGATTGAAATACCCGCAGCGAGCATCAATTTGTCTTTTGAATGGGTTCTGTAAAGATGAAATTTACGAATTCAGCATCGAGAAATGTGATTTGAGAAAACAGGTGTATAAAGGGGGATGACAATCTAAACCATGGACGTTTACAAAGGTAGGATACAAGCAGAATACAGTTTTTGCTCTTCATCGACCCTAATTACTGGTTCCCGTGCCATGGAAGCTGTGGATTTGTACAACTTTAACTGCAGAAGGAAGTTAGAAAACATTTAATGTGTCATGAAAACTCCTCAAAAATCTAAAATTATGCTTACTGTGCACCAACATGAACCTACTTCACTCCTTTTTCAACAGTAAATTCCTCTAGGTACAATCTTTGTGAAGTTGGATAGATTTTCATAATTCTAGCGACATTCTTTTTGCTTACTAAAAAGTTATTTGAAGCGGGTTTTTACTCCAGCGAACTCCCCTCATTTTACGTCACCTTTCATTTCAAATTCGTCCGAGAGATATACCGAACTCTCCTTTAAGTTGACTCGTCACAACTTTTTTCGAAGTTTGAATTGATGTTTTCTGTAAAGCCGGCGGACTTCTGCACAATATAGTTGACGGTGCTTTCTTCGAAAGAATATGGCCGGTAAGATCTGTCAGGTGGCTTCAAAGTTGGTAAGAAATAAATGAAAAGCCGAGGGAAAAGGTCGAGTGAGCGGGCTCTTTCAAGTTGGAACATTCTGAGGGTCTTGGAAAATTGGGTTTTCAACTTCGTGCTTACACATTGTCGGGAAAAAGTGACCAAAAACTACACGAACTCATTTAGAACGAGAGGCAATTTCGGTTTATCATTCATTTCAGAATAAACCACCTACCTACGGATTCTTTTCGACTAAAACAATTTTTTTCTCTCTCCAAACTCTTGCCTTTTAGGTGTAAAGGTGTTATCTCGGGGGCTGCCGTAAAATAAAAATCACAGAAGGTTCACTGAGTCGAAAAGCTTACACGCAGCCATTTATGATAAAAGAACTCTTCGAGAAGGATCTTTTTCATTCTCTGCGTTAAAGAAAAACGAGGAATTCCTGCCCAATTCATGAATTTCATCATTTCTTCTTGTCCGACAACTCGCAAGAAAACCTTTACTTGGTCAATAAAAATCCGATAGACATTGCTATACGTCAAACTGCCATCGCTAGTAACCAAATAAAAGTTGATCAAACCTATCGAATAAATTTATATTTCGATATAACGTGTCTTGAATGGAAAACATTCTTTTGATTCGAAAATATTCATCAGTTTTTACTATTTTTTCAGGATATTACGCAGATCAGCTTTCAGCTAGTACCGAAGTTCAAGGAAATTCGACTGTGGAAATCAAGAAATCAAAAGGATTCCGTTTTCATCTCAACAACCTGTCGTACGCCGGACCAATTGTTATGGGAGTTGGCGGTAAGTTTCAATTTCGTTACCTACTCTATAATTATGAAACATCTCGCAAGAAATCTTCTCTGTACGCGTGTTTGGAATAACAAAATCCTATTTTCCACGAAGCATAGAATCAGAAATCAAAAGGAAAATTACCGAAATTCTTATCTTAAAGCGTAGTCCGTATTGTTCTGGGCTGAATAAGACAGTTTATACTTATTAGAATAAGAATCACTATATAGGGGTGCATTGGTTTGCTACTGATTCACTCACTCACGAGGGCTGCTGTTTAAAAGGCACAATACCTCAACCTGTCAACAAAGCTCAATTTATAAAAAATCCGAAATTCAATGATTTTGAACTTATTGGGCGCCAAAACCGAGATTTTTGAACGCAGGTGAGTCTCTGCTAGGGGGATTTTACCCAGTTCCCCGCAGCTAGAAACCAGAAAAATTCCCTTCTGCAGAGACGAATTACCCTTTGGTGACGCAGCAGAGGCGAAAATGGGGCGCCGACAAAAGCTCCGCATTGAAAGGCAATGAGGCTCCGCATGGGGGGCTCCACCCTGTTTCCCGACGATCGACGCCGGAGAGGACACGAAGATTGCCCTCCTGCAGAGACGAATTACCCTTTGGTGACGCTACGGAGGCGAAAATGGGGCGCCGACAAAAGCTCCGCATTGAAAGGCAATGAGGCTCCGCATGGGGGGCTCCACCCTGTTTCCCGACGGTCGACGCCGGAGAGGACACGAAGATTGCCCTTCTGCAGAGACGAATTACCCTTTGGTGACGCTGCGGAGGCGAAAATGGGGTGCCGAGAAAAGCACCGCATTGAAAGGCAATGAGGCTCCGCTTGGGGGACTCCACCCAGTTTCCCGACGGTCGACGCCGGAAAGTACACGAAAATTGCCCTTCTGCAAGGAGGAATTACCCTTATATTAACACTGCGAAGGCGAAAATGGGGCGTCGACAAAAGCTCTGCATTGAACTTTAACGATGCCCCGCATATGGGATTTCCCCCTTTTTTCCGACGATCGACGCCGGAAAGGACATGAAAATTGCCCTTCTGCAAGGAGGAATTACCCTTATAGTAACGCTGCGGAGGCGAAAATGGGGCGCCGAGAAAAGCACCGCATTGAAAGGCAATGAGGCTCCGCTTGGGGGACTCCACCCTGTTTCCCGACGGTCGACGCCGGAAAGGACACGAAAATTGCCCTTCTGCAGAGACGAATTACCCATTGGCGACGCAGCAGAGGCGAAAATAGGGAGCCGACAAAAGCTCCGCATGGGGGACTCCACCCTGTTTCCCGACGGTCTACGCCGGAAAGAACACGAAGATTACCCTTCTGCAGAGACGAATTACCCATTGGCGACGCAGCAGAGGCGAAAATGGGGCGCCGACAAAAGCTCCGCATTGAAAGGAAAAGAGGCTCCGCTTGGGGGACTCCACCCTTTTTCCCGACGATCGACGCTGGAAAGGAACAAAAATTGCCCTTCTGCGGCAGCTGTGGAAGTGAAAATGGTGTGCCAGCACATGTTCTACATTGATGGCTAATGGGATTTCATCCTGTTTCCCGAGGGTTGACGCGGCAAGGAAGCAAAACTTCCCTTTTGCAAAGACGAATTACCCTTCTGCGAAGAGACCTGAAAATCCCCTTTTTCAAAGACAAATTACCCTTCTAGTGGCGCTGCCAAGGCGAAAATGAGGCGCCGACAAAAGGTCACTTTTAAAGGTAATAAGGCTCTGCTTGGGGAATTTCACCCTGTTCCCTGACAGTGGACGCCGCAAGGAACCAAAAATTCTCATTTTTGGAGACGAATTACCCGCCCAGCAACGCCAGTGGCAAAATTGGTGCCGACAAAAGCTCAGAATCGAACGCTAATGAATTTTTGCTTGGGGGATTTCACTCTGTTTCCCAACGGTCGACTTTAGCAAGGGAATAAAAATGCCCTTATGTTAAGACGAATCATCCATCTAGCGACGCTGTGGGGGCGAAAATGGGGCGCCGACAAAAGCTCCGCATTGAACGCAAATGAGGCTCCGCATATGGGTTTTCACCCTGATCATCAACAGTGGACGCAGGAAAGGACCCGAAAATTCCCTTTTGCAAAGACGATTTACTCTTCTAGCGACGCTGCGGAGTAGAAAATGGGGGCGCCGAGAAAAGCTCCACATTGAACGCTAATGAGGCTCTGCATATGGGTTTTCACCCTGATCATCAACAGTGGACGCCGGAAAGGACCCGAAAATTCCTCTTGGAAAGACGATTTACCCTTCTAGCGACGCTGCGGAGTAGAAAATGGGGGCGCCGAGAAAAGCTCCGCATTGAACGCTAATGTGGCTCTGCATATGGGATTTTACCCTGTTTCCCGACGGTCGACGCCGGCAAGGAAGTGAAAATTCTCTTCCGCATGATGAATTACCCATTGGCGACGCTGCGGAGGCGGAGGCCTTGACAATATTTGCATACAGGACGTTGCTTACCTACGTTGATACATAATGATACGATACGGACGTTTGATACAAATCTGTACCGAGGCTCTACGATCAGCTCAATATTTGAACCGACTCTGCAAACATAATGAAACCCACCGACCTCTCGAGGGTTTATTTGAAAAACCTCGAAAGAGTCAAGAGCTCTCGATAAAAGATTTTCTCAACCGGAAACGAGGAAACTGGTTCGTGTAATGACTCGGGATATCGATTCATTCAAAGCCAGTCGGAAAACCTGCGACAAGAAACTACTTCGGGCACCGATCAAACATGAGAGAAAAACAACCCGAAACCATTATCGCACCAAAGAGCACCTTAAGCGCTAACAAGCGCGACTCTTTCAATGAATTGTTAATGATTCGTCCAACTATCGATTCAGGTGCCATTCGGGATGAAGTGGTTATTAAAATCCCGTCGAATGACTTCTATGAAACAATCCATGTCTCGTAGCAATCGCGGTAATGAGGAGAGACAGTACATAAGTTCCAGTCGTGGGCATTTCGTAAAAATGGGTAAATAGGTGCCCATTTTGGCCCATAACCTCATCCAGTGGGCGCAAATCGTTCCTGGCCGATTTCATTGGATTCAGCCTCCAAAATTTAGTGGACAAATATACCCCACACGCCTAGCTCGCCAAAAATCTCGAAAATCCATTTTTCGAAATACACATTTTGACCCCTACCCCACCCAAATTTGGTCCGATCGGGCTGAAAAGTTTCGAGGACCGACTAACTGAGGAACCTTGGGCCAAATTGGAGAGGTTGGTTGTTATTCAAGGATTAACCAGCCAAAAGCGAAGTTTTCAGAGTTTGAATTGACGTGAAGCCGAAAATTATGATGACGTATTTAGTTGTTTTGAGTTTGAAAATGGATGATTCAATGGAAATGAAACATTTAAAAATTCATTTAACGGCAGAAAGCATGAGCTTTCTGGTGTTCTTGAGAATAATGACACATCTAACCTCCAGAAAGTTAGAAACAACCGGTTCCTGCGTCAGGAAATCGATTAATGAAGTGGCAAAACGTCTTTATTCTGTACCATTAGATTTTAATTCAATAGAGATAAAATAGTTCGTACTAAATGTCACTTTTAACATTATCTAAAGATAATACACACGCCCAAATCCGTTCAAAACTAACGGCTTAACTCGTTAACGTAAAAAAATTACTTTCGCGCATGCGCAGAGTGTATTGGTGATCTGAGCATGATAAAAGATTCACAATTGTGGAAGTTATCGTTGTTGGAAGGGAATCTGAGCTGACAAGAGGCTCTGAAATGCAAAACGCGAGTGAAAATTTTGATTTTAGAGTCAAACAAAATCCATTTATTTTGAATTAGGAAACCAAATTTCCGCTGCAGTGCATTCTTGGAAGCAAAAAGTGTATTTATTGCGTTTCAACATAACAGTTTGTCGGTCTTACGAATCAGATCTTGCAAACAACACCTAATGTACTATCTTATTTGGATTTCGCGGGGAAAAAAAGTTCTGCGTACTTTCCGAAGACACCAAAACGAAATGCGAAAAGTCTCTTTTTCATCCTTTTGAAGAGGAAAGCTCGTGTTTACACACAATTACTTTTTTTTTCTTCTCAACATAACGAGACCCCCTCTCTGGAGCTTTTCAGCTGCCTTGACTCTAACAACCGTGACTAAAGGGATTCGCGGTAATAGCGGGGTGGACGCCATTATGGAGGACCTATTCTCAACGTAAGGCACTGACTTTCAGACGTCTTCTGTATTAGTTGGCAAAAAAACCAGCTTCGTCAACAAGTTCGTACTTCAGCCAAGTTGGGAAGAAAGGAGCGTTATAGCAAATAAAAAAAGCTTTTGTTTGCTCAGGAAGATAGGGCTGCTGCTTATAAAGGAAAACTAATTATAAAACGTTCAGGAACGTAATTTTTGAGCATTATCAGTCGTTCGCATCAACTCCGACAGGGGGCATGCCGATACCATCACACGGCTAAACCCAAGAATATGGACGCGAATATTGTCGCGTTATCAACTGATAGCAGTGATATCGCGCATACGGTCGATAATCGATAATCGAAAGTTTTTGTTGTTGCCTCCTTTTTGTCTCCTGCTATCTTCAGTCACTTCACTTCAGTCGGAGTACATTTTCCCTCCATCCTTCCTTGTGCATGTCCACTGTTCCTGCAAGCGTATTACTGTGGGAATCTCCAGTCCTGCTCTGAATTTACATTTGTTTAACTTGGATTAGTATTTAGATTTAGATTTAGGTTTAGTTAGAGTTACTTTAGTTAGATTAGAGTTAGTTTAGTTTAGTTAGTTTTTTAGTTAGTTTACGTTTAGTTTAGTTACGTTTAGATTTACGTTTTATTTAGTATTTAGATTTACTCCATTTTACACCAAAAGTACGAGGTAAGTTTATTTCAATTTATTTATTTTATTTCAATTTAGTATTTTCCCTCCTTTTTTAAAAAACAAATATGGCCGACAGGGATAAATATTTCGCGTATATATCGATAGTGCATATCGACAGAGCGTACTATCGATATCAGCTGATAACGCGACAATGGTCCATATTCTTGGGTTTTACCCCATCACACTCTCCTATCATGACTCCATAATTTTGTTTTCCAATTTCAATAGGAAATGGGTGTATACATCCTAAATTTGAAACACAACCACAGTTTTAGCCTTAAAGTACGAAGTGAACATAAAAAGTACAAAACGATTCAGTTAAGGTCTTCTAATGCCCACTTTCACAAGAAAATTATATTGCTAAACTGGAAAGTTAAACCTGAAATCGCGCTGGCATCATTCACCACCCCAGAAGTCGGATAAACCAAAAATGAATGATTGATCGGATCAAATGAATGGAAAATATATTTTCGAGATTTGAAGCGATCTAGGCGTGTGGGGTATCATTTTCCACTAAATTTGTGACACTGAATCGGTTGGTATGGGTTAGAGATCCGCCACACCAACTGTTTCCCCCATTTTGAAGAAATGAGTCTTCATACGCCTGGTCCAATGAATAACCATCCAGTGTGAAAGAATTTGCAGCGTTTTCAAAGGCCACTCTCGCTCTTTTATGTGAGCAACCTTATGAGAACTGTAAAACAAGCATTTGACAATAACTTTTCCCGCGCAAAGTAGTTACTCTGTGGTGGCGCCACAGTGCACAGTGGAAGGAGGAACCTTAATGCGCATGCGTGAGCCTTTTCAATTGTGGTTGAGTCAGTTACTGGCTGGTAATTGTTGACTCAGGTGCCTGTTTTATATGTTGAATAAAGCTTCCTTCAAAGACACTATTAAATTCTGTCAAAAGCTTGGTGGTTCTTAAAGCCCCATTTATGCGGTGATCTCATCTAGCATTTGCAGTCGTTTTTTTGCAAGTTTTCAAGCAAAACACCCTTTTGTTTCACTGCCACCATCGAGCATTAGTGACTGTTGTTTGCAAGCATTCTCTGTAATGGTACCTGCGTTGACAAGAATTGCGGTAACTGCTGCCTCAATGCTGATGCTCATCACCTCGAAAAACGCAAGTTGCAAAACGAGGAGTTGTCATTCCTTCGACAAAGGAATTATTCCTCCCACTTGAAGGATTTGAAGGAGGATGGCAGTTTCCAATGTGTTCCTCACCCCAATTCAAGGAAATGAGTCACATTTATTAGGGAGAGCTCACCCCTTGGATTAAGTTTTCCCCACTGCAAGCAGCAAGAAGCTAAGCAGGCATAGTTTGAGGCAGGAATGATTATCCCTTCATTCAGCTGGGCATAGATAGAGAGTGGATAATCTACTATGGAGGATGACAGTGTCCAATGTGTTTCTCACCTCAATGCAAGGAAATGAGTCGCATTTATTAGAGAGAGCTCACCCCTTGCCCCCCCCCCCCCTGCTGCAAGCAGCAAGGAGACTGCCTGAAAGGCAGGAATGATTGTCCTTTCATTCAGCTGGGCTTAGATGGAGAGTAGATAATCTACTAAGGATGATGACAGTGTCCAATGTGTTTCTCACCTCAATGCAAGGAAATGAGTCACATTTATTAAGTAGAGCTCACCCCTTGGATTAAGTTTTCCCCACTGCAAGCAGCAAGAAGCTAAGCTGGCATAGTTTGAGGCAGGAATGATTATCCCTTCATTCAGCTGGGAATAGATAGAGAGTGGATAATCTACTATGGAGGATGACAAAGTCCAATGTGTTGCTCACCCCAATGCAAGGAAATGAGTCGCATTTATTAGAGAGAGCTCACCCCTTCCCCCCCCCCCCCTGCTGCAAGCAGCAAGGAGACTGCCTGAAAGGCAGGAATGATTGTCCTTTCATTCAGCTGGGCTTAGATGGAGAGTAGATAATCTACTATGGAGGATGACAGTGTCCAATGTGTTTCTCACCACAATGCAAGGAAATGAGTCACAATATTGTAGAGCTCACCCTCGAGCACGTTGCTTCCCTGCTGTTACTGCAATAACCATTGCAGCACAGGCTGCTAACACGACATCATCATCATCACTCATCAATGGCATTGGAAATCACCGAAATCGCCAATCTTCTCCTCACGCCAGATGAGGTCGAATTGAACATGTCAAACCAACTTGTAAAATCGAACGTACTGACTGGCCTGATTCAACCTAGTGTGGACGCACCTAAAGCATACGTGTGACCTCCAACTCCACGCTACTACGTCACACGTGAAACTCAACTACCCCACCCCAATTTAAACTTCGCTTGTGTCGACTGTTTCCAAACAGTTTAGAGGACACAGCGACTCCTCGAACGCGGTTTGTTGGGACAGTATGGTCTAGAAACAAACTTTTGGGCGACCGCATGTCAAAACCAGCCGCCCAGAGGAGATCCCTCGACCGACTCATATCCGCCTGTTTCGTCGACTCATTTTGTTAACTTGGCGCCAACAACAATTGTTTTGATTTAAATTCCTTTTCATAATGAAGGTTTTAGAAGCTCTACAAATTATCAATTTATTTAGGAGAGCTCCGTCCTTCTTGTTGTTGCAAAACATTATCACGCCGATAGCAAAGTACCACTCAAATTTGGCAAATCCTCGATTCTTCATGGACACTAAAAACCACCCTAGACCCTTTTCTATGAAATGTGAAGTGTGTTCTTTCATTATTTTTCAATTGTGAAGTTCCCTTTTCATAATAACAGGCCTGAGCTAATCTTATGGTCAGGGTACGCAACCCTAACAACCGATATAACGCTACTTTTGATACGACTGATCAATATCAACCATTGTAAGATGTCTCCTATATGTTCCCACATTTTTGAGTGTAGCGTGGGCATCTTCCTACTGATAATGATCTGATAGCACTGTTTTTGGGGAGGGATGACTAGGGCGTATCCATCAAAATGGCGTCACATGTTCATTTGATTAATCGAAAGTAGCGATATATCGATTGTTTGGGTTAGTATCCTGATTTTAAGATATACTGATGCCTTATTATGTTCAAAAAATTGTCAAAATGTGTTTTTTGAAAAACATATTTTTGTTTTTTTGGACGATTTTGGCGTGTGGAGTATCATTTTCCACTAAATTTTGAATGCTGAATTCAATGGGACGGGTCCTAGAGGAATTGGCGCCCACCGGAGGAGGTTATGGGTAAAAATGGCTACCTATCTACCTATTTCAAAAGTGGGTTTTCGAGATT
The DNA here is from genome assembly GCA_019603395.1 of Cyrtorhinus lividipennis. Lineage (NCBI taxonomy): Eukaryota > Metazoa > Arthropoda > Insecta > Hemiptera > Miridae > Cyrtorhinus > Cyrtorhinus lividipennis. Next base: position 4,507,167 of record CM034008.1, read on the forward strand.
TCTGAAACCTAGGCGTGTGGGGTATAATTTCCACTAAATTTTGGACGCTGAATCGATTGGAAAGAGTCCGGTATTTTCAAAACCCACTGTTTCCCTCCATTTTTTCCTGGGCCGAGGAATAACCAACCCCTTTTTGAATGCTGAATTCAATGGGGCGGGTCCTAGAGGAATTGGCGCCCACCAGAAGAGGTTATGGGTAAAAATGGCTACCTATCTACCTATTTCAAAAGTGGGTTTTCGAGATGTGTGGTACCTAGGCGAGTAAGGTATCATTTTCCACTAAATTTTGGACGCTGAATCGATTGGAAAGAGTCCGGTATTTTCAAAACCCACTGTTTCCCTCCATTTTCTCCTGGCCCGAGGAATAACCAACCCCTTTTTGAATGCTGAATTCAATGGGGCGGGTCCTAGAGGAATTGGCGCCCACCAGAAGAGGTTATGGGTAAAAATGGCTACCTATCTACCTACTTCAAAAGTGGGTTTTCGAGATGTGTGGTACCTAGGCGAGTAGGGTATCATTTTCCACTAAATTTTGGACGCTGAATCGACTGGAATGAGTCCGGGATTTTCAAAACCCACTGTTTCCCTCCATTTTCTCCTGGCCCGAGGAATAACCAACCCTTGTGAAAGAATTAACAGCGTTTTTAAAGCAGGTGAGTGTCAAGATAGGCTTTCGTTTCAATTTCAAGCGTCAACTAAAACGCGCGAAAACTTCATAGTTTGAATTTTTATTGCGCAACCGACAGCAAATTAGAGGTCGAGCAAGAACAATCTCACGAAAAATGTCAAGCGGAAAATGCTTATTAGTCAGGTGGGTGGAAAATGTTCTAGCGCCGTCCGTCAAACTGCCGTGATGGGGGGGGGGGGGGGGGGGGGGCTTTAGGAGAAATAAATCATTCTGGCGAAATAGGTCAACCTAATTGACGTATCGTTTATTTTTCCCTTTATTATTCATTCCACCGTCTGAAAAAGAAGAAAAAAATTAATGAAAACTCGGGTTTTCCGCTTGTATCCAATTTTCTTTCAACCGTAACTTGACAAGGACGAGTTGTGGGTTCCAATGGAAAAAAAATCACTGGTATTGTGTGACCTATCGAAGGCGGTCATTTTCAATATCCACCTTCTTTGTCGTTGGATCGTCTCACTCTGTCACAGTCCATTTGAGATAATGCGTGTCCTAGCGATCTTAATTTATTCACAATCTGTTTATTATGTCCCTAGAAATGTCATTTTAAAATTTAACAACACAGTTACAATTGCATTTGTTGTAACTACTCTTGAAATTACGACGTTTTAGACGATCAGCCCTTAACTCATCTTCATTTATTCAGGGTCCAAATTGTAGAGGAAAATTATAATAAATCAAAATCGAATAGAAATTTGCTGTAACACTTCGGAAACAGATTAAAAATTTTGAAGTAACCATTGACCTTTACAAGAGATTTCGTACTCTTAAATTCAAGAAGAAAATCAATACCAACATTTGAATATACAGGGTGTCCTACGATATAAATGGGAGTAAACAAAAACAAAGTTTTGGCGCACTGGCAACCATGCGCAATTGACACTGACTTTCCTATTTCAAATGGGAACCCCAATTTTTTATTGCAAATTCGTATTCTACCCGAAATTTCATGAAAATGGGACCCGTCAACTAATTTTTATTGCGCGCAACCGGGTCAGAGTGCACGCAAAATTGCGCAACCCCGCAATTGTCAAATAATAGATGATGGTGAACTCTAACGTTAGGCACATGCATTTTAATTGTTTTTTAGCGCTGATTCACGAGATGCAATCCGTTTCTTTATTTGACTCAATTTTTGCGGAATAATGACCAAATGTTGTTCATTTCGCGTGAAAAATCCTCATTTTCAGCACATGGTTTGCACATAAAAAGTCATCAATTTGAATTTTTTTCTCTTAATAGAGGGAAAGGAAAATGAGTTTTTAAAAAACCCAACAAACCTATAATATTTTATATGCAAACATGCGCCAAAAAAGAGGGCTTTTCACGAATATTAAGTTTTGGTCATTATTCCGCAAAAATTGAGTCGAATGAAGAAACGGATGGCTTTTCGTGAATCAGCGTTAAAAAACAATGAAAATTAATGTGCCACATATAGAGTTCACCATCATTCACTAAGTATATGACAATTGCGCAACTTTGCGTGCTCGCTGACCCGGTCGCGTGCAATCGAAAAAATTGTTTGGTGGTCAAATGGAAGTTTGGGTAGAATCCGACTCTGCAATAGAAAATTGGGGTTCCTATCTAAAATGAGAAAGTTAAATTTCGCATGGTTGCGCAGTTGCGCCAATATGATATTTGATATCCTTGCTGTGAAGTCATTTTCGAGCACTAAATTTTGGTTGGCGAATCCAATGAGAACGGTTGGCGCCCACTGGAAGAAGTTATAGGTCAAAATGAGCATCTATCTACCTATTTCGAATAAGGGTTTTCGAGATTTCTGGTACCTAGGCTTGTGGGGTATCATATTTTACTAAATTTTTGACGCTGAATCGATTAGAAGGAGTCTCCATGCTCCTAGTTTGAGGAATAACCAACCCCTGTGAATGAATTTGCAGAGTTTTTCTTCTGATAATAGGGCAGGTAGCACTTACCTACTCTGGTGATGTCAAAGATACGCTTTTCCATATTACGAGACATCATTGAATATTTGACGATAACCTATTCAGTAGGAACTTCTTAGGGAATTAAAACAAATTAATTACTTTCATACGATGAGCGCTCTCGAGTTTATTCCAGGGTGAAGGGAGTGCAAGGGGTTCTCTAGAACAAGTGGTTTTCTCATGATTCTCTGGTGGAATTGTCTACTAGCCAAGGACGCAATCTAGGTCGTGGTGTACTTCCACAACTTCCTCTCGCTGTTTGGGCCCGCCTCAGGTAAAGTCTGTCCCAAGAGAGAAAGTAGTGGGGGGATATAATCAACATCAAGGAATAAGTTGGGTTCTACGTTAGGGATGTCAACTACTAGTGTGGAAATGGCTTCTGAGTAATACTGTCTCTCTTGGAAAAATAAAGTGGAACCATTGATTGATTGACGAGTTTATTTTTAAGCCACCAGGTATAGGTTAGGTCCCTCTAGTCCTCCCACCGTGGCGAGTATTGTGTTTTTACATCCTTGTACAATCTCTACAAACACCCAATGAATAATATAACTATTCAGTTGGCAATAGAAACTCATCCTTTGCATTACTAATCTCAAAAAAATGTGTAGACATTCTCATTAAAGTTACTTTCTTCTCTTTTCCTTCATCACATACACCCTTCACCTAGCATTCCTCCATGGATGAAAGCTTTTTCTCCAATGGTATTCCTCCGAACATGTTTTTTAACATGTCCCTGAAGCAAGCCACTGACATACAGGATGTGTCCTAAAAGTAGCAGGACTGATTTTTTTTCATATGCGCCATGCTTTTGATGGCATGTCATGTTGGTTGAACTGCTTGTAGACTATTGTAACAGGCTGGTGAGGTTGCCAGAAAAATCACAATCGCAGGGCGTAGTCAAAATGCGATATTGCCAGCTCCTCGACAAATTGGGCTCTGACGTGCGCAGTAAAGTCAACAGCAAGTTACCTCAATCAGAGCAGAGCCTTGTACGACCTGGCACACTGCTGTAACCTGCACATCCCAGGACAAATACTTCTTCACAATGATACCATGAAGCTTCATCTCTCCTATATGTCCCAACGACTGGCCGCCCATGGGTATTCCAGACAACCATCTGTCAATTGTGGCCAAAATCCATCTGTTGCTTAATATCATAACTTTCCATGGACCTCACATCCAGTTGGGATGACTCATGATGAGTACTACGGTATCACCCAGGCTATCCAGGCTTGCAAGAGATATAGATTGACAGGTCATCGGCGTATATCGTCAAGTAGAAGTGCTACAACACATCTGGCAAGGAATTTAGAAATAGCACAAATTGCAAGATTGAGTCTATTACGACTGTGTCATTCAAAAATTATTTAGGTATTTCAGACAAGTCAATTAATCATCTGCTGTTAACCTATTTCATCCAAGTGGTGATATTCTCGCAGAACAAGCGCCAGGGTCTCTTGTTTCCCCAGATTGCAGAGAACACATTTCTTCATAGTTGGAATAGTGATAAGTCAGCCATTCTCATAGATGGTTCAATAATTTTGAAAAATGATCTGCGGGCTTGGAAGACGGTATAATGGCTCAGGTGCATTCTAGTCTTTCTCTCAGACACCTGCCAGAACTGGTAACTTTATCCTAGTTATCCAGGCCGTAAATAACCCACAAAGGAAGGAAGTCAAAGCTCCCCCTTTCCAAGTTTCGTTCATTATGATCTCCCACCCCAGTCATCGCAGCCCTCCATTACAAGTTGATGAAGGCGGTTAATTCCACCATCATTTTGAGGCGAGGTCGGGTTAGGATGGGGGTCAGTCAGATTTGACCCTCTCGGTCCGTCCCATTCCATCATTTCCTCTTCTCAATCCACGAACTAATTGAATCACGAGCTGCTCGGCACTTACTCAAAACTGGGGTCAGTTCTTTTTTAGTTGGTTATTCCTTGAATAGTCAACTTATGTTTTCATGCAGAAAGTCTACCAACATCTCTGATTTGCCCCAAAATTGTTTTCTGGGCGTCTCAGGGAGTTTAGATCAAAATAAGCAAATGTCCGTCTACCGTCCACGCCGTTTTTGGTCGTAGAAAAATTTCTAAAAATCTATCATTTGGGTCAGGGGCTCGTTTCTGGCTTCAGTTGGTACTCAAAACTTTTCAGCACGACCGGACCACATTTTGAAGGGTTGGGGGTCAAAATGTGTTTTCGAAAAATGGATTTTCGGCGATCTAGGCGTATGGGGTATCATTTTCCACTAACTTTTGGACGCTGTATCGAAAGGAATGAGTCCGGAACACTCCACACTCGCTGTTTTCCCCCATTTTCTCCTGGTCCAGGATTTGATTGAATCATAATGTTGATAATTTTAATGCACTTACTGTAATTAAGATTAATATTAATTAAAGCGAATTTTGACGAAGGATGGGTGGAAGTGAAATATGGCTGGAATAGAGCATTGTTTCACCATGAGGCGGCCATTTTGAATATCGTCAGCTCTTCATTTCTTCTTCTTCCTCTTTACATTTCTCTCCTTTGTCATGGTATACCTAATAGAAAAATATTAGCAAATTAATTTTTTTAAATTATTCATTGTCTATTTTATTGCAGGGTTTATCGTCGTGGCCGCCTGCGTCATGACATTCGAGGCAAGAGATTCAGCAGCCAAAGTAGTCCCCACTCCAAGGACTCGACAACTCAGCTCATATCCCACGAGAAATAAATCCGCTCGATTGCAAGGCAGCATGAGATCCGGTGACAGTAGAAGGTAAGTGAAAGATCATTTTAATCGACGCTTCGTCGCTTCCATTTACATGCGGACACACGTTTTGTCATATTTTTCCTTCGTCCGCTAAAAAAACCCGCAACGAATCGACGCAGAAAATACAAGCCCATCTCGGCAAAAAGCACTGCGCTTTTCACTTCATACCCTTCACGACATCAATTAACCTTTCTTTTTCTTTTTTTCATCCACCAACAGGGGGAGTCCTACATCGTTAACTTAAACGCCGAGTTTTCCAACAAATCAAACAATAACACACATCACACGTTATAACATATTTACGGTTGTTTTTCAGAAAATACAATAAAATATGAATTCGGTAAAATGTATTTAATTAGCTTTTTCCTTTATTTAAGAAAATGAAAAATGAGTTATTTGAATTGTGTCAGCCACTCAGCCTTCTTGTTACCCAATTGTATGACTACCTACCTGTAAGACTAGGTACAGGATTCACATAAATCGGTTCAGCGTCCAAAATTTAGTCAAAAATTGTTCCTAATAGGCACTCAAGTCCTCGAAAACCTCAAACAGCCATTTTTGAATTACTCATTTCCGCCTATCGTCACCCCCCGCCAACGATTCGGGCAATTTAGCGGAAAATTTTTGTGAATTTCATTGCTAAAAGTGGGAGAGGAGAGTGAAAATTGCAATTTTTCTCAACTAAACATTTTGATTGACTAAAAATGCCAAATTTTTGCGGAAGACAGACCTGCTGGCATGAAAACATGACGTGCATTATTCATAGAGTGGTTCCAAAACCCGTAAATTGGAATAGAAGCCCCTTAAAAAAGGAGTGTTACGTGTAAAAGGAAGCCCGAAAGAAATCAAATTTGTGAGTAAATCACTATACAGGTAGGTAGGATCCCAATCAACGAAAACGAAGTAGAAGACAACTCAGAAGAAAATGCCATAAAAGGCAACACGGGGGTTGTTTCGTCAAAATGTAAGTGTGATTCCAATCTAAGCTTAACGCACTGCACTGCGTTTTTGTAGCTAACTGCAGCTTGATTGACACTAAGCAGCAGCAAAAGAGATTTTGGGTCGTTACATCAGCTTGATTTAGCCACATTTTGCTGCGCTTCTGGAAGATTCCCATAAAAATGGCGGCTCTACGAGCTAGGTACACAGTGAAGGGTTGGAAAGTTGGTTTCTACCCTTAGAAGGGCGCCTCGAAAAATGAAAAAGTAAATAAAGACTAATCCTGATACATTTTTTGACGGGAAAAACACATTTCTCGTAGAGTAGGCCTAACATATTTGGACACAAAAATTACCCCATTTTCAAAATGTCCTTTTTACCGGTTCAAACCTGATCATAATCGATTCTGGATCCTTTATATAGTGGAAAATGATACCGCACGCGCCTAAACTCCGAAAACTTTGAAAATCGAATTCAAAAATGCACATGTATTTAAGGCTTTTGAAGTGACAATTCTCAACTAGGTGATCAACTTTTTCCGGAAGGAAGTCAGTGACTAAATAATGCAAGGTATGGTGAACGGACATTTTGGTTCTAGTCACAAGCCATTTCCGAATACAAAATGTCAAATTTTTGGGCAAATCGGATAGATTTACTTCAGACGTGGAAACAGAGGTTCATTTTAAATAGAAAAATAAACCAAAATCTCCTTTAATTACGCGAAATTACTGCATGATCGAAAGCGAACGAGGATTTGTGATAACGTAGCCCTTATCACCGACATTTTGGACGTTGAATCTAATGGCGGCAAAAGTTGTTGATAAAAGTGCAAAAAGAACATTTGTACGCTAATCTTTAATCTTTATTTGCCATTTTATCTCGTTTTGCTTGCTTCTTGGCCGCGTGTGTACCTTTTACAATAATTTTTAGCATTTTTGAATTAATCTGCTTCTGAATCAGCTCTAATTTCAACATCATAGAAAATGATAGACCGAACGTAAGCCATTGCGAACTTAATTGAATAATTTATTTTTTCGATAATTATCTAAAACAGTAAATTAAGTCTTCTGTCAAACGAATAGAACAAAATTATTTATGTATTTCCTATTTGCGGCGATCACGAGCTTTCAAGAAGATTATATATGACCCTTTTTTCGTTATTTTAACTCAGTCCGCACACACACACACACATTTTTTTTTTTTTTTTTTTTAATTTAATTTGTTGTTTGAAAAGTGTTCTCAAAGCATTTGAACGAAGTTGTCGGGATATTAAAATCCCAAACATTCAGTTTGGCTTCTCTCGTTACTCACTTCGCTTCCGCTTTGAAATGTTTCTAATTTTTCTTTCGGAATTTTCCTCTTTGTTTTTCGTTGATGTTTCTCTTCTCATTTCGGTGCGAAACTTGTTACCCGCCTACTCCGAGCAGCTTTCGTTCGGTCGTTGATTTTCCTTTGTCTAAAAGGGAATGAGAACGGGCTTTCACGATGAGTTCGGTGAATAACCACGAGAGTTCGCTCGAGAGAACGGCCACGAGTTCTGTGCCGGATCAGACCCGATTGTGTGAACGCAGTGAGGCAGAGCATTACAATGAATTTGGTAATGCACCACTGCAGTCTAAAACACCGGTATCTAATTATACACCGGTCATAACGCATCGTATGATCCCAAATTGTCCCAGTTCAAACTTGCAAGTTGCAAATGTTTGCATTTGTCAGGCTACTACATCATAATACACTACCTAGAACCACTACAAATGAACAACAACGTCACCAGTCCCATCAAAAGAACTATCTGTGGCTATCCAGTCTGTTAAATTGATATTTGAGCGTAGATGGATGATGAAAAGGATAACATTGACGAGTTTAGCGCACTGCTTAATCCATGGATTAGCCCACAAGAGGTTGCCTGGCTGACATTAGAGAACTGGACGTTGACTGGCTGATTTCGCGGAATATAATATAATTTTGAGTTGGCTGGCTCAATCTCTGGGAAAGTGGACTTTGATTGGCTGACTCTGCAGAGCTGGATATTGACAGGCCTACTCTGCGTGTGGTGGGTGGCTGTCATCAGGGAACTGGATTTTTACTGGCTAACTCCTAAGAATTCTACGTTGACTGGCTGAATCTGCTGAAATGTGTGATGTCTGGCAATCATTGGTGAACAAGACATTGACTGGCTGACACCGTGGAACTGTACGTTGACTGGCTGACTCCTCAGAACTGGACATTGGCAGGCTTACTCCACAGAATTGTGTATTGTTTGGCTGACTCCAATGAACTGGACATTTACAGACTGGCTCCGCGGAATCATTTGTTGGCTGGCTTTTGCCAGGGAAGTGGATTTTGACTAGTTGACTTCCAAGAACTAGACGTTGACTGGCTGACTCCGCGGAAATGTGTAATGGCTGGATATGCCTGGGGAACTGGTATTTAACTGGCTGGCTCTGCGGAATTGTGTGTTGGCTGGCAACCATTGGTGAACAAGACATTGACTGGCTGACACCATGGAACTGGCTTTGACTGGCTGACTCATCAGAACTGGAGATTGGCAGGCTTACTTTACAGAATTGCTTATTGTTTGGCTGACTCCAATGAACTGGACATTTACAAGCTGACTCCGCGGAATCGTTTGTTGGCTGGTTTTGCCAGGGAAGTGGATTTTGACTAGTTGACTTCTAAGAACTGGACGTTGACTGGCTAACTCCGCGGAAATGTGTAATGGCTGGATATGCCTGGGGAACTGGTATTTAACTGGCTGGCTCTGCGGAATTGTGTGTTGGCTGGCAACCATTGGTGAACAAGACATTGACTGGCTGACACCATGGAACTGGCTTTGACTGGCTGACTCCTCAGAACTGGACATTGGCAGGCTTACTCCACAGAATTGTGTATTGTTTGGCTGACTCCAATGAACTGGACATTTACAAGCTGACTCCGCGGAATCGTTTCTTGGCTGGTTTTGCCAGGGAAGTGGATTTTGACTAGTTGACTTCTAAGACCTGGACGTTGATTGGCTGACTCTGCGGGAATGTGTGTTGGTTGGCTATGCCTGGGGAACTGGTATTTAACTGTCTGGCTCTGCGGAATTGTGTGTTGGCTGGCAATCATTGGTGAACAAGACATTGACTAGCTGACACCATGGAACTGGCTTTGACTGGCTGACTCCTCAGAACTGGACATTGGCAGGCTTACTCCACAGAATTGTGTATTGTTTGGCTGACTCCAATGAACTGGACATTTACAGACTGACTCCGCGGAATCAATTGTTGGCTGGTTTTGCCAGGGAAGTGGATTTTGACTAGTTGACTTCTAAGAACTGGACGTTGACTGGCTGACTCTGCGGGAATGTGTGTTGGTCGGATATGCTTGGGGAACTGGTATTTAACTGGCTGGCTCTGCGGAATTGTGTGTTGGCTGGCAACCATTGGTGAACAAGACATTGACTGGCTGACACCATGGAACTGGCTTTGACTAGCTGACTCCTCAGAAAAGGAGATTGGCACGCTTACTCCACAGAATTGTGTATTGTTTGGCTGACTCCAATGAACTGGATATTTACAGACTGGCTCCGCGGAATCATTTGTTGGCTGGCTTTTGCCAGGGAAGTGGATTTTGAGTAGTTGACTTCCAAGAACTGGACGTTGACTGGCTGACTCTGCGGAAATGTGTGTTGGTTGGCTATGCCTGGGGAACTGGTATTTAACTGGCTGGCTCTGCGGTGTATTGGCTGGCAACCATTGGTGAACAAGACATTGACTGGCTGACACCATGGAACTGGCTTTGACTGGCTGACTCCTCAGAACTGGAGATTGGCAGTCTTACTCCACAGAATTGTGTATTGTTTGGCTGACTCCAATGAACTGGACATTTACAGGCTGACTCCGCGGAATCGTTTGTTGGCTGGTTTTGCCAGGGAAGTGGATTTTGACTAGTTGACTTCTAAGAACTGGACGTTGACTGGCTGACTCCGCGGAAATGTGTAATGGCTGGATATGCCTGGGGAACTGGTATTTAACTGGCTGGCTCTGCGGAATTGTGTGTTGGCTGGCAACCATTGGTGAACAAGACATTGACTGGCTGACACCGTGGAACTGTACGTTGACTGGCTGACTCCTCAGAACTGGACATTGGCAGGCTGACTCCACAGAATTGTGTGTTGGCTGGTTGACTCCGATGAACCAGACATTTACAGGCTGACTCCGCGGAATCGTTTGTTTGCTGGTTTTGCCAGGGAAGTGGATTTTGACTAGTTGACTTCTAAGAACTGGACGTTGACTGGCTGACTCCGCGGAAATGTGTGTTGGTTGGTTATGCCTGGGGAACTGGCATTTAACTGGCTGGCTCTGCGGAATTGTGTTAGCTGGCAATTACTAGGGAACTGGACGTTGACTGGCCGACTCTGCGGAAATGTGTGCAGGTTGCCTATGCTTGGGGAACTGGTATTTAACTGGCTGGCTCTGCAGAATTGTGTGTTGGCTGGCAATTACTGAGGAACTGGACGTGGACTGGCTGACACCATAGAACTGGTCGTTAACTGGCTGACTCCGCAGAATTGTGTGTTGGCTGGCATTCACTGGAGAACTGTACTTTGATTGGCTGACTGTGGAATTGCGTGTTGGAGACAAATACTGAGGAACTGGATTTTGCCGTGTGACTCCAATGAATTCGGCGTTTACTGGCTGACTCAGCGGAACTGGATGTCCAATGAGATCGACGTTGACTGGCAGACTCAGTGGAATTGTGTGTTGGCTGGCTGGCACTGGGTAACTGGACTATTACTGGTTCACTCTAGGAACTGGACTTTGTTTGGCTGACACTGCAGAACTGGTTGTCGATTGGCTGGCATTGGGGAACTGGACGTTGACAGACACTACAAAACTGGAGGTTGGCCCAAAAGGTTTTAGCAGGTTATGCACTAAAAACCTCAATGGAGCACACACCCAGAAATCTTTCCTCAACTTCAGCGCATAATAACATTTCCATGCATTAACGGCCAACTGAACCGCCTTCCCATGAAATTGATATCTCTTCTCAGGTACCCACCAACGAGCGTTAGAAATATTCAAAAATGCTCTTACTTATCTACTTCATCACGGAGGAGTGAAGAAAAAAGAAACCGTGAACTTCCACCGCTTAATTGACCCAGTGAAAAAGTACCGGGCGGTAGAAGGATGACAGGTTTCTGGGCAGGAGTCTGTGTACCCACACTGTGCTCTTCATTACGGATAATTGGACACTAATTGGATCGGTCTGAGAAGAGAGGAACAACCAATTACTCTAATTGAGTTTTCCTTGGGAAAATTTCAAATTATTTTCGTTTGAAAATGGAAGAAAAGAAAAAACACACAACTCTCATTTCAGCGCGATTAGATTATACGAAATGTATACATTATACGTATGAAATTCACTCTTTCGCTATCAAATTAAATTCTTTATTCGAGCATATGTGCTCTCAACCGTACGTCTCAGCTAGTTGAGTTACTGATGTGGTTTATGGAGGCAAGAAGAATGTTTTTCCATTGATTAAATTAAATTACGATTTGTACTTCCCAGTTGAGAAACTGGAAATGCGGTAGTTGAGTTGAACACATGTTGAAATCTAGATACGTCATGAGCATTCCGCCAAAAATGACTTTATTGCCAACCAAATAATAGTAAATAAGTAATACACATGAGGCGAACGTATCCTGAAAAGTGTTGGATACTCCTTCGTAATGACGTCACAACAATAGAGACTGTCCAGCTAGTATGAATCTCCAAAAATCTGAAACCTAATGTCCAACTCTACAAGTAGGAAGGGCTGGAAACCTCCTATAAAATCCATGCTGATGCAGAAGCGATTGAGGAAGCGGATAATAACACAAGGTTTTACCATGTTTTAGTTCATTTAAAGAGGAATATATCCAGAATACATGTTCGATTGACTTTTTATTTTCAAAAGTTGTGTCAGACAGGATTGGTTGATAAGAAAAACACGTGGAAACTGGGATAAGCCGGAATATAGGATTTGTAGAACAGTGAAGACACAAAATGTACATTTCTTAAGACCCATGGTCAATTCATCAAGTTCGCTGCTGCCGAGATAAGGCGGTCTTATCTTTGAGGACGATAACGCAACAAATAATCGAATTTAGCACAATACGGCCAAACTTAGTACACGCGCATGCGCAGTTGAGATAAGGTCAGGGAGATAAGTTTGGACTTTTTCTTAGCATCTCTATCATTTATCAGACCTTACCGTTGTTGCTGTATTGACAAAATTATTGGTATTTTGGTAGAAATCAGTTTCTCCATAAGTTTTTCCAATGTAAATCCTAAATCATTAATTCGAGAAGTAAAATGTATGAATCTTAACATAGAATAAAATTGACTACCCTCTTCCTCAAATAGAAAGGTGGGTAAATTTTCTATAAAAATTGAAATTACTGAACCCATGTCCCAAAAAATTGGGCTTATTTCGAAAATAGTTGAACCACTTTGGTTTAAAATTTAATTTTCGCTTTAGGTCAGCATCGTGTCAAACCAAGTGGGAAGCTCGCCTCCCGTCGCCTCTAGGAAGCGACCAGGCGTCGAGGCGGGCGCTGACGATGGCGTTCGTCCAGTTCTCCCGCGACCTCGGCTCCCGCCCGGTGCCGTCGATGGGGAAAAGCCCTTCGGCGCCGGATCTCGCCGCATCGCCGCCGCCACCCCGCCCTCAACAGTCCCTGTTGAGTCCGCATTATCTGCTGCAAAGGTAAGAACGGGCAAAGTGGAGAGTAAAGGCGTATGGAACGCGGACGCCGCCGCGATATCCATGTACTCGTATTACTATAGTCAATACTAAGTATTTGAATGGAGCAAGGCTCCGTCCCGCCTATCGCTACCACTTCATGTTTCTCATGACATTTGAAAATCTCACCCATGCCACTTGACATTCTCATTATTATTTTATTTATTTATTTATTTATTTACAATACACGGGAACGAGCCCAGTTTACAGTAGTATATTGGTCGAATCAAACATTGGTGGATTATAAAAGGAATAAAAAATAAGAAATGAATAACCATTGGGAGTTCAAAAATTAGTGAGAGTTGCAGTGTCAGCGAGGAGTAAGGCATCCAGGAGGCGTCTCTTGAGGATGACGGGAGGAGGGTGAACAGATCCATATCTGCAGCAGCAAGCAGATGATTGGCGGGTTGATTGGATTTTCTGAACAATAACCCTATGGTTAATTTTGTTTCACATTTTTTATATAAGAAGATGATTCACCACGATTTGGCGTCTATCATTTGTAAGAGAATCATACCCCTCACGTCCGCGAATATCTGGACAGCGGTTTTTAAAATATTTTTTGTAGTCGCGTACGCTTTTGCCGTGAAGACGTCATTGTCAGGCCGACTAAAGAAATTGAGTAGGGAATTTTAGGGGTTTATATACGCAATGGCTGATGGGAAGAGGAGGGAGTGAATGTTTTTTGTATGTGAAATTTTGAGCTGGGGAGAGGGTTTTGCGTAAGTTTTTTAGAGGGTAGGTCGTTTTCGTGGAATCTTTTATATTGGAGGGTGTTAGGGGTGAAAATTCTCGCCTAACCCTCAGTAGTTGGATGACAATGATGTCTTTAAGAGTGATCTTTCCTTTAACATTATATTCGTATAATAACTCTCTGTTCCTGATCTGCAGGCAGGCGCTCTCAGTGGACAATCCCGACTACCACGGCCACGGCGGGTACATGGTCGGACACGGTTTCGCCTCCCCGCCCGGCCGCAGTCGCCAGAGTCTCGAACCCGGCGGCGGACGGGGGAGTCAGGCGTCGATGGCGATGGACCTTCACCTCGAGTCGGCGCCGGTGACGCTCAAAATACGGGACCGGACGCTCAGAACCGAGTCGCGGAGGTTGGTCCGGCAACGGCCGGTCGAAATGGAGGAGCTTGATTCCCACTCCTGGTCCCCCAGGTAACCCCACCATCATCTACGACGTTCGCTCAACCGCAATTGTCAAAATTTTGGGGATAACCTTCAACAATAAAATTAACTGGCGAAAAAAAAAAAAAAAAAAAAAAAAAAAATTAAAACCACCAGAAGGAACTACTTTTTGAAAAGAATTTCTAGCCTTAAAGCAATTGTCTATAAAATACCTGGAAAATTGAAAACACTTTATATTTTTATTTATTTATTTTTTTTTTTTTTTTGAAAATTTTACAGGAAGGGATAGCTGGTAAATACTGAAACGAAAAACATCCATCAGGAAGAACTAATTTAAAAAAAATAATAATTTCTAGACCTAGGGGCTCCTATGAAGCTATTAAATTATCCAAATGCGAATGGGGTAGTGCGTAGGTACTACTTTTTTTGCACCCTTGTCAGGCCAATCGACTTATCTCACAACCTTGTACCAAATACTATACTATATATCTCTTTGGAGGCAAAAACTGATATCATCTGAGTGAAACCACCTGTACGCTCCTACTCATAGGTAGAGAATACGTATAAATTGGTAGTAATAATGATACTCATGATACTCCATGATACATTAAAGATACTCAGTTGGGATGAGAATTGGTGGCCGATGTTTTCAGAAAATCTATGGTGAGGGCCAATGTTTGATGTTTTCGCCATCAATGATGATAATTCGATGTTTTGCGATTATTGATGGTTGTAGTCGCTGTTAACATCAATATTGAAGGGATGACAAAATGGGGGAAAACACCATGAATAGGAAATAATAATATGATTCCTCTAATTAAGAATCAAATGATATCACCTAGAGATCTCTAGGGCTAATAAGGGCGGAGTCGCGGAGATGGTGGGTGGGGATTCCAAAAATTTGATTTATCTCGATAACCTTCTTTATAAACATACACATTTTTCTTTAAAAAAGAATGGTTTTTCGGTTGAGCCTGGATCTATCAAGATTCAACCTTCTTCACTATAATCTTGCCTGGAGTTAGGGAGTCCCCAACATCCTTAATATTCTCCACCTTTACCTCAATCAGGCACCACAAACAATAATTATGGTAACAAATAAGAAAATCATGTACGTTATGAATCATGACTGATATTTGAGGAATAAACGGGACTGGGTTTCAATCATACTTGGCAATTTGTTCCTCCGCTGGAATATAAGATGAATTGCAAGCAATAAAATTGCAGTTTAATCAGTTTCATCTGCTTTGAACAACGCACAATACGAGGTAGACCATACGCGCTGATGGTGAGGTTACTTTTCAGTGTATTGTTTTCCATGTCACCCCTTGTGTAAATCCTTATGTGTCAAATGTGTTTGAAATGTGACCAAGTAGCGAGATAGTGAGTAATTTGTCACAATGCACACAAATTGATTGCGGGGATCCTCGTACTTGAATATATTTACGTCCTCAATCCTTTTTTCGCGTTCAACGCTGTGAACGTCTCGTGTTGTCCGCTAGAGCGCAGCTCAGAGACTTAGGCTGTCCTTTCACTGAAGGATTTAGGGAACCCTACCTTGAGTACTTGATCTACGAGCTTGTGCCTTCTCTCAGTCATTAGTTTCTGATTTTTCTTTCATCGAGTGAAGGTCACAGGTTACAAATTCGGCGGGTTTGCGAAGAACGCGCCGTCCACCGTCTCAAAGCTGCGCTCTAGCGGACAACTTGAGACGTCCTCAGCATTGAACGCGTTAATCAGTGGTTCTTAATCAAACGTTTTAGGGTATCAACAGGACGTCATTATTGTAAATTAATTTTGATAATCAATTGTTTTCGACCATAATTATGGTTATTGGTGTTATTTTTCCCATTCAATGCGGATGGAAATTTCCCAGTTATTGTTGCCATTTCTGTTCAGTTGCAATTTTCAATATTTTATCATTGTCAGCATGACCACTTGTGCGAGTTTTCGGTTTTTTGGTTGGTTATTCCTTGAATAATCAACCAATGTTTTCGTGTAAAAAGTCAATCTCTCCGATTCGGCCAAAAATTCTGGTTCCTAGGCATGTGGGGTATCATTTTCTACTAAATTTTGGACGCTGAATCAATCGGAATGGTCTCCATACTCTTGGTCCGAGCAATAACCAACCCCTGTTAAAGAATTGGCAGCGTTTTTCTGTCCAATTTCGCTCGTTTATGCAATTCCTAAGACCATCCCTTCAAAATCAATGCACTTTCTTTAGCCTGTTTTGCATTTTTTGAGAAAATTGGCCGAAAGAAACTGTTAATAAATTCAAGAAAAGCAATAGAAGAAATTTAAATTAGGTAAACTAAAAATTATATTTATTTTTTTTGGTTGCTTTTTAGGGCTTCTCTTCGGTAACCTGAGTAAACTGGGCTTCTGAGGTGCCGAATTGAATGGGTTATAATGATAGTCGCCATGACCATAATTATGATCGAGAACAGTTCACATAGTCATAATAGTTTATTTTATTTTATTGCATTGTAGTTATCTCAGTCAATTCATTCTTCCAAAATATACAACAATTATGGTCAATTTTATCGCTTAGGTATTTATCGAGAGAAGACGTTGACTATAGTAGGTCCACGCCGCACTCGAGGAGATCGTCTTTCGTCAAAACGCCGTCCAGAGGAAGTTCAGACTGCCCTAGGTGACGATTATTTCCAATTTCCTTCATTTCCTCTCTTTCTCTCTCTTCTCTTTCAATTTGGTGACGACTTTGACCGTGATTTTTATAGCATCTATCGATACCAAAGACGACATTCACGCTTGTCAACGGAGGTCTATCAGAGTTTCGATCAAAGCCCGTTTGTACGGTGAGAAGAAAATATTTCAGGTCGTTAGTACGGGACCGCGAACGACAATTAAATGCAATTTGACGACTTTATTGAATGCGATTGCTTCAGTCGTAGAATGAAATAAAATAAAATCCAAAAAATAATGTTTCAAAAGGATCCTGCCGCAATTTGCCGGTGCAATTCAAGGGATATTTAATTTTCACTGTAATATTCATTTGACGCACTGAATCACAAAACCTCTTGGTCACAAAATGTCCTTATCGGCGTCAACCAGCATGTTCACATCCACTTTGTACCTATCCAAACCAAACGCTAGTCGTAGTAATAATAATGGGGCTACTAACGCCTATACCCTGTAACATCACCAAAATGCACATGAATTTCAGATGCTTGAGCGTTATCACCATTTATTTTGTGTATGAATTAGAAGGTAATGACAAATCTGTATCCGTACGTACTTTGTGACCTTAACTGTGTGTTTTTTGTAATATTTTGAAGAATCCGCCGTTCCTCTGTCTGCCAGGGCGTTTGTAAAGTGCCAGACGAGGTTCAGATGAATGCATTATTGATGCGAACAACGAGGAAAAAAGTCGTGACTACACTTTTCATAACAATCACGAAGAAAAAAATAATAATGATAAATCTCCAAGAGAGAGGACAGCCATAATTATTCTCAGTTCATAATTAATTTGGTTAACGCTTGAACCATGGTATCACAGATTGAAGCTCTCAGATCACGATAAGCCTCAGCCACAACCCCCACGAGCTGGCTAGTAGCTAATAAGTTGGATTGCAATCATTTTCTAACTCAATTAGGGTTAGGGGCTGACTAGGGATGGGTCACATAACCTGAACCCGTTACTAGATAACGTTATTTCAAAATTAGCGTAACAGTTACTCTATTTGAGTAACAGTACCTAAACGTACTGTTTGGCGTTATTTTCAAATTTCAAACTAATGGTCTGAAATGGCAGGAACATCAAAAGTAGCTAGTAGCTACCTGATGATAATGCACGTAGCTAAAGATAACTAAACACCTGAGAGGAACTGGAATAAAATAATGGTTGGTAACAGGAGCAAGGACCCTGATAAAACCACTTCACATACGAGTGTGATTATCTACGTCAAAAACGAGGGTGAGGTTAAGGCAAAACAGTTATCGACTTGTGTAATAATGTTTGTTATGATTAAATTTCAGTTTTGAAACCAAAACCACCCAAGGGGTTGTTATTGATATTGTACGTAGCTTATCAGTTCCCTTAACCTAAAGCATTTTTAGGTCTTGGAAACATCAAATATCACAAAAAACGTTGATGAGAGACGCCAAAATAAGCGTTATTTCACCCCGTTCAACGCCGCTATTCTTAAAGCGTTATTTTGTTATTTCATAACGGTTACAGACTGAAAAATTCTTTACGTTCAGTAGCGTAGCGTAGCTCTAGAGGACACCACAACCCCCCCCCCCCTTCCATCACCAATATTTCTTACTGAACATTAGCTAGGAACCAAAAATTCCCACGCAAATAGCCGGTATACACCCTGAAAAGTCCTCCATGTCTGTCTCTACCAGCCAACTATAGCAAACTGGCGACTTATTCTAAATTAAAATAAAGAAATTAAGGGCTGTTAACGCCCCTAGAGCTACTATTAATATGAGAGTGTAAAGATGGGATCTAGGTGGGTCTCCTCCCTTTGTTCAAAAACCAAAATGAAGACGGTAAAAAAGTATAAATAATGTAAAAAATAAATAATCAGAATAGACATTTTATTGCAATATACTCGTACATGTGTTTAAGTAATCATTAATTGCAAAAGACGACTAGACATCATTATTTTTGTAAATGAAATACTAAATTTTACTCCTTCACTAGCTTAACTTGATTTTCTTGAATTTGTTATTCATGTAAGTATTTCTTGTCAGTACTCCAAAATATCGATACTTTTCGTTCGATATTTGAGAATTATTCAATGTACGAATCGTGTACACATAAGTACACGAGATACTCTACATGAAAATGGACGAATCTTCATTTGAAACCTACAGTTGAAACCTACTCTTCATATGAGTGTGAAGAGTTTCTTGGAACAGAACCCGCAAACTCTGCAAACTCTTCAAACCTTGACTCTTCATTTCACTCTACATATTCATACTGCTCTGCACTTTCTAGGAATGAAAAGTTTTTGTTGAATGGGGAGTTTGCACATGCAGAGTGGAGAGTGAGGAGTGAAGAGTTTCTAGGAATAGGCCCCTGGTATCGATACTTTGCATGTGTTGTATGTGTGGAGAACACACGTAGTGGTCTCAAGCGATCACGAAGCGCTAGTGTAGCACAGAGGGGCGCATTCTGGTGGCCACAAACCTTCATTGAACCATGACAATGATCAGTCATAAGTCTTTTGCCAGACTAAACTATTGTAATGATTTATGTTCTTAGTAAATAATTTATTACAATTGTTCACTCAAATACACTGTCTTTGTTCACATTTGCACACTTACACAATGACACAATCACAAAGCACAATACACGGTTGTAATGCGGTTGTCGCACTATTTATAACACGGCACAGCACAATTTATAACCCGAAGGCACAGCACGATTTATAACCCAAAGCGTCTATATTCAGACTCCAAACTGAACTGAACTGTGCGGCGTTCCTGGGTCCCTTTTATACTGGCTGCCTCTTGGTCGAGTACCTTCTCAAACCTTCCCTGGTTCTGGGAACTCAATGTGTTGTCTCGAGCAAACGGGAAGGTTCCAGCCAATTCGATATGAATGTTTGAGAGCGACCCTTAGCCCTCCACAGGTCGTTGACCCTGCAATGCCAGCAGCCCATTTGACGGGCGCAGGTGCAATCTCACAACACTATGAACAAATTAATAGATCAATCTGCTGTGAAACAATCCCAAAATGTCCTGTAATTTTCAAAATTGGTAGATTTTGGTAGATTGGTAGATGGTGAAATGGTGGTTTCTTCAAAATATTTAGGCACTACCTGATTTCTCCATGTGCCTCCAGTGTATCCATTGTGTTCTCTGCCTTTGTCCGTAGTCCAAGATTTTTCAAAATAAACATTTACCATTTTATTTAAACATTTAGAATTGGCGATGATGTGAGATCCCGTGCAAACTCAGGAGAGTCTGTCAAGAGGAGGCGATCTCGCGAAATGCGTGGCAGATCTTCTGGTTCCAGATCCACTTCAGATCGGTATGTTCCATTTTGGGATTATAAGACAAGTTTTTCCCATTTACGGTATCCGAAACATGGTTTTACTTTTCGAATTGGGTACTTCATTGAGAAATACTGTCTTTGTGGGCTTTTTCCACTTTCTTAAGTGTTCTGCAGACCTTAAAAATACGCATTCACACAAAAGTTCCACCAATAATGCAAATGAGCAATTGATTAGGCCGTTGAAAAGCTGACCTTTTGG
The DNA here is from genome assembly GCA_019603395.1 of Cyrtorhinus lividipennis. Taxonomy (NCBI): domain Eukaryota; kingdom Metazoa; phylum Arthropoda; class Insecta; order Hemiptera; family Miridae; genus Cyrtorhinus; species Cyrtorhinus lividipennis. Next base: position 4,527,615 of record CM034008.1, read on the forward strand.
CGCATGTTTTAGCTGTTTTCACAGTTCTGCAACAAGAATTAGTAGGCCTACGGAATGTTTGAAAAACGGTGATTTTAAAGTTTTTTGGACTGCTTTTTAACTACTCAATTGCATCTGATAAGCATTTGTTAGGCATTGAGAAGATATGAAATTTAACGGTTCTTCCTTTGATGTGAAACACTTTAGAAAAGCAAAGGATGCAAATAAGTATATAATACATATCCGTTACAGTGTAAATTAATATGACCAACACAAAATCCCTATTTTTCAGATCTGCGGACAGGCAGTCCCCGGCGGAAGACCTATGTGATATCATCGTCATCGAACCGGAGTCGAACTGACATTGAAAGGACTCCGCGATTGTATTAAAATAAATACCTACTCGCTGTAAGAGTTGTTTTTCAAAAAATGTATTCATAAAATAAAAACGCATTTCCATTTGTAAGTCAAAAACCAACAGTGAAAGTGAGCGTGAAGTAACCGAAACAGAGGTTATATTGGCCAGGGAATTTTCTATTAAACTTTGCATTTTGCGAATCTTTGCTTCGTTCTATGCCCAAAAGACGCATGCTTTGGCATTCATATGCCTGAGAAATCATTGATTGAGTGAATGGTGACAATGAGGCACGTATTTTAGCTGGAAGAAGGTTTCAGATGCACTTTATGAGTGTGCAGTTGCCTCTCATGTGTGTTACCACTGTCAAGGTATCCAGCAGATTTGTTCAAAACTTTCTTCCATTGCCAGAAACGTTCTCTTAGCATCCCTTTGTATCTGCGCAATACTGTTCCTGAGGCTGCAAGGCCTATTACAGTCTCTACTGGCGTTTGCCTGCTGATGTCAGCCAGGAAGGCTCTGCCTGGCTACAGTACTAACACGACTCTTCATTTGCGGCCATGCTTCATCATTGGCTCGCTCTGAGCTGATAGGGATGAGTAACTGCAGTTGGACTGAAATCGGCAAGTCGCTAGAATCGCTCATCAGTAGAAAAGATTCAAGATGGCGGCTAATAACAGGAGAGCAGCTGCACTCAAATGACATCGATTTCATGTAACAATCATTAATGGCCTCAAAGGGGTTTTGTAGAAAAGTAAATTGTCACTTCTCTCCAGCTCATTGTCACTTGCAAAGAACGAAGCAGAGATAAGCTGAGTTTAAGTCCCTTAGATGGAAATAGGGCCAGCACATTCTGCTCATAGTACTAGCGTGTTCAAACATTATGCAGTTATAAAGAAAAAATAAATGTGTAAGTGACTTGAATAATAATTAAGTAGTCCCTCCATGATGAGTAGGTTCACGTCACCCAAAACTAGTAGGTTTTGGGTTTTTAAGAATTGAATTGGACAGTCATGTAATGTTTCATGGTCACCCATCCAAGTAGTTACCACGCCCAGTGCTTGGAGATGTTGATTCGCCCTCGTAAAATTGTGTAAAAGTATACAGAACCCTATGATAAATCAAGAGAGAGATTATGAATTCATTGCAGAGAAAATGTTAGAATTAAATGTATTAGGTTAGTTCAATTGTGTTAGTGAAGCATTGCAATTAACCAACATATTTGGTGTAGCAGTCAAGCACTATGGAAAATTATCAAGGGGTGGACTGCAGGAGGGGATACTCAAGAGGCCAGGGCTGGACAGTAGAAGCCAAACTGCCATCCACCCTGGAACCCTCTGAACTCAACCACCAGCCGTACAACCCTTAGCTCCTTCCAGACATGACCACCCAGCCAAACTTCCTACCCTCTTTTACTGTTCATGCATACCTCCTCCAGCCACCCACCCTTAGCTTCTTCTGGTCTCAACACCTAGTCATACACCCTCCTTCTTCCACTGTCCATGCATACCCCCTCCAGCTGTCCACCCTGGGCTCCTTCCAAAACATTCCCGTCTACCAGACTGGTCCACACCCCTCCCCTCCTATCTTTCCTTACCCATAAACCCTGCCACCCAGCCATACACCCTGCCGTCCTTGACTGTCCGTGCATACCCCCTCCAATCATCCACCCTTAGCTCCTTCTGGACTCAACCACCCTGCCTTCTTCTACTGTTCATTCATACTCCCTCCAGCTGTTCTTCATCCTGGGCTCTCTCCAAAACATTCCCTTCTACCAGACTGGTCCACATCCCCCCCTTTCCTTACTCATAAACCCTGCCACCCAGCCATGCACCCTGCCTTCTTCTACTGTCCATGCATACCCCCTCCAGCCATCCACCCTGAACTTCTTCTGTACTCTACCACCCTGCCTTCTTCTACTGTCCATGCATACCCCCTCCAACCATCCACCCTGAAGTTCTTCTGTACTCTACCACCCTGCCTTCTTCTACTGTCCATGCATACACCCTCCATCTGTCCACCATGGGCTCCCTCCAAACAATCCCTTTTACCAGACTGCCCCCTTCTCTTTCCTTACTCATAAACCTTTGAAGTTCCTTCCTTGCCCTGAGTAGTTGGCATGAAATTAATGAAAGGCGCTTGGCTACTATACCAAATGTATCAAGACAAATGATTTTGTTATTATGCACCTTGCGTTCACATTCTAAAAATTAATTTATTTTTGTTTTTAGTCAAAATTATACATTTATTGTAAAAGTGAATCATAAAACGTAATTGGTGTACTAGGAGGTAAATGATTGCAAGCTAATACGAGTAGCTTGTTAAATGATAAAAATGTCTTCTGCAGATATCAAAAAGTAGACGACAAAATAAGGTCATTTGCAATTTTTAAAAAACCCCCAGCCCCTATTAACTGATTGATTAATTGTTTGAATGACGTGTTTATGTGCCCCTAGCACGCGTTACAATAAGAAGAAACAGTCCAGCGAAAATATCTCACAGGGACTACATATGTAAAATTAAATGACTAATATAAACTGTGATAATAATAATTGATAATGTTTGTATATTTTGTAAGTGTTAAGAAGAAAAAAAATGTTCAAGTGGTAAAATATATTATGATAGTTGGTGTCAAAGATTTATTGTTATCTTTTCAAAACCCGTCAGAGTTATTATTATCGGTTTTTGGTTGGTTATAGTTTATTCCTTCGAATAACTATGGCTATGGTCATGTAGGGTTCAACGTCTCCGATTGGCCTCAAAATTTGGAGTTTCATTATGTTTACGAAGATCAAAATATCTGCCACAACTCTACTTTAATGTGAACCAAGTAATGAGTCCACGAAAAGCTGGCAGTCCTAGCTACTACTGCGAATGATTGCCCCTTTTTGAACTGATAGTTTCAAGTTTTACGTTATCACTGTTACTTCTTGTTGTTATTCGTTGAAGTATTCGGCTGAAAATGACACAAAATTCCATTTTATAAGTTTTTCTCAATTTGATAATCTCTTTTGAACGCCGCAGGGTTAGTTATCCCATGGACCAGGAGCATAATTCCGATCGATTCAGCATTCAAAAACTAGTAGAAAACGATACCCAACATGCCGAAAACATCGAAAATGGGGAAAATAAGGAAGACAGTGGGTGTAGCGTGTCCCGGACCCATTCCAATCGATTCAGCATCGAAAATTTAGTGGAAAATGATACCCCACACGCTGAGGAACCCAAAAATCTTAAAAACCCACTGTCAAAAATGGTGAATTTGGACCCATAACCTCTAGGCACCAACCGTAGTGGGACCAGTCTCATTGGGTTCAGCGTCCAAAATTTAGTCGAAAATGATACCACACACCCAGATCATTCTACCCCCCCCCCCCCCTTCCCTTTTGGTCTTGAATTTCTGCATGAAAACATAGGTCAATTATTAAGGAATAACCAACCAAAAGGGATATAACAAAAATAATATCTGTCCGCCGTATGCCATCTGCTATTAACGTTGTTCTTGGTAGTGGAAAATTTAGTTTTTAAAAATCCTGAAATTTTGGTCAGGGACCTCTGTGGCTCTAGTTGATCCCCGAAACTTTTCAGCCGAACCAGATTTTGGGAGGGTATAAGTCAAAATATATTTTTTGAAACTGGATTTTTGGCAATTTTGGCGTGTGAGGTGTCATTTTGCACTAAATTTTGGTCGCTGAATCCATTGAGATAGGTCCTAGACCAATTGTCACCTACCAAGGGTTGCTATAGGTCAAAATGGGTAGCTAGCTACCCTAGTTATTTTCCACTACTGCGGCAGCTACAGTTGTGAGCAGGTTTTCTAAAAATCTACAATTTTGGTCAAAGTCCCATTTTTGTCTCTAGTTCCTCCTAGAAACTCTTCAGCCCAACCGGACAAAATTTGGGGGGTAGTAGGGGTCAAAATGTGTCCTTCGAAAAATCGATTTTCGATATTTTCTTCAACCTAGGCGTGTGGGGTATCATTTTCGACTAAATTTTGGAGCTGAATCCAATGAGATGGGTCCCATAACGATTGGCGCCCTCTGGATGGGGTTATGGGCCAAAATGGGTATCTATATCTACCTATTTCGAAAATGAGTTTTCGAGATTTCTGGTACTTGTGGGGTTTCATTTTGCACTAAATTTTATACGTTGAATCTATTATATAAGTCCCCCACACTCCACACTCACAGTTTTCCCCATAATTTTTCTCTAGGAAACAATTTGCGGCGGTTTTTCACGAGTGACGGGTACTTCACGGTTCACAAGGTACCAAAAAAACTACTTTTTCAACAATAGTATAAACAGTTTATTTGAGAATCACTTAATTTGGCAGACTAGGTAAATCATACGTTCACAAAGATATTTGCATCGAATAGGTACGATAAGTGTGTATAACGTGGCGAGTTGGAATTCTAAAAACAACGGCGGGGTCTCTAATAGAATAAATAACGAACATTCGATAAAGTAAAATATCTACTCGCGTTCTCTCTCAAAACGACTAGTGAAGAGGAGTGCAGGTACCGTACATGTGTAAAGGGGAGAAAACAAAATGGCCTATAAATCGTGTTTTACTTGACAAGGTGGTGTTTTCAAGATAACTTGTTAGGTTAAAAGACACGAATCACCACCATTGGCTTCAATTCGTTATGTTTCTACTTGTTTCCTCTCAAAATACGGTTCATAGATTGCTTCTATCGAATTTGTCACCAATGGACGGGAAAACACGTTACCCAGTGATTCCTCCAACGCCCAAAACTGCGTTTCTTTACACGTATATTTAGCTTTTTGACAAATTTTGTACGGATTTTGCTTTAAATTGTACCATTTCAAGAACCAAAACGCCTCTGTTACGTTCCTAGAATCAATATTTTCCTCTTATTTCAACAAAAAACCTCTCTAGGCATCAAGATTCCACGTCCAAAGGGGCACCAAAACGATAATTTCATTAGTAACAACATTAACTTCCTTTCTGTACCAACAACCACCAAAAAAATTTCGTAGGCCAATGATAAATTTGACAAATTAACAAAAACCAACTACGATTTCTTACTCTAAGCCAACAGTTATTACAGATGAACGACTAAATAGGAATAAACGAAATTCAACATCGACAGCAAATGGTTTCACATCGACTACGTCATGAGACCAGAGCTTTGAAGTGAGTATAAATAATATTTTTTGTAATCTTAAAAATATACAGCATCTTTCATAACGCTACAGAGCCAACAAAATAAAAGAAGCTTCCTCTAGACTAGAATCCTAAGGTAAAACATATTTCTCGTTGTTATCAAAACTTGACATTGTTTCTTGTTTTTAGAACGTTTTATTCAACATTTAAAATGCTTAATTTTTTTTTTTTTTTTAGTTTTTATTTTTGGTTTTTACGAGATAAAACGAAAAGCGTGAACATTATCAGATTTCTGAATTGTACATAAAAAAATATATATAATATATACATCTCTGATTCATATTTGTACATATATACAATAACATTTTGTTACCTACGATTAAACTGCCAGTCCGTAAATATTTTTTGGTTTTGTTCAATACATTGAATAATACGTACATTTAAGTGAAAAAAAAAACAGATTTCAAAGATATTAGTGGGTATGTACCTAATGATTTTGATTTATTTAATAAATATATTCTACCTTTGTATCGTTTTACGCTTCAATGGTGATTCTTTGGCCATTTTCTAATCACAGAAATAAATATATTTTTGTTGTAAAGGAATTTAAGAGGTTGATTTAGCTGAATTGCCGTATTTAAATAAGGCAATTGGAGCCAAAGTAAAGAATTTTGAGAAATGAAGGTATAAAGTGAATGACAATTTGTTGTGAATTACAAAAAAACAACAAATTTCAGTTTTGAAAATCCGGGATTCTCCTTATTAAAACAATTTTTGACGCGTTAAAGCGTTCTTTCGGTCTTCTTTTCTTCAAATTAGTTCTGTAATTCCAATCAATCGGTTTGTAAGATAAATTTTTGAGCTCATTCTTAGATATTTTGATTGGCCTAAGTTTCACCCCTCAAAACTTGTCCATATTGCACTCTTTTTCGCCCTCGCAACATGAATTTTTTCATTTATTCGTCCCAAAATAACTTTTTGACGATAAACACGAATGCAATTACAAAGCTAACTTGGGCGGGGTAAATGTAAACAGGCGACATTACCGCCAGTGTGGAGAACTGAAGAACTAAAACAGTGTGAGTACCTTCTCTATGTATCATGGGAGCAACACTGGAGGAGTTCCTGCGCATTCAGGTTAGCTGTGAAACTGGGTTTTCAATGATTTTGGGTCTGCGAATTTGCTCTGTTGTGACCAAATTTAATGTGAGTCCCACTATTATTTTTCTTTATTAGGATGTTAAGTAGAAGGTGCATTGACAATTTTTATTTTGACTCTTTTCCCTGCTTGTTCATAAAATGTTTACATTTACCCCATATGTATAATAAGTATGGGGTAAATGTAAACAAATGTTTTCCACAACAATCCAATGACTTGTTTACAAAATATGACAAAAACGTTGCACATTTTCAATGGTATTACAACAAATCACGTCACAGATGGTGTTCTTGTTTCAGGATGTGATGGGAATATACCAAAAGAAAAAGCCACTGCTGACCACTTAAGGAGATAAAACTTACGTAGATACTCAAGAGACCTGAAAAAGCTTACTTGGGGGGGGGGGGGTTACCGTGAGTTTGGATGCATTGGAAGCAATAATGCATTGAAAGGAAACCAAACTAGGTTGAAATTTGTCAATCAAGTGTCCAACATTGGAAGGTGTTGGTAGCATCGTGTAGCACTGGCTTTAGTATAGACGTTCGAAGGTTGGCTACACGTTGCTACCAGACACCAAGTGTCCAACATTGGAAGGTGTTGGTAGCATCGTGTAGCACTGGCTTTAGTATAAGGCCGGCGCTACTTGATGCGTCAAATGTAGGGCCAACGAGCAGAATCCCCAGCTAAGGTGTTGTCAGTGGTGGCAAGTATCCAGGGCGATCCAGGTCGAGCCGTTTAAGGTGTGAAGGGTGACTGAACCTCCGTGTTCGATGAAACCACGTTGGACCCTTCATTCCTTTGGCATGTGTGCAAAAACCCCTCTCAGAGCGATCGCCCTCCAACGCCAACCAACGTTGGACGCTGGACGTTCGAAGGTCGGCTACACGTTGCTACCAGACACCAAGTGTCCAACATTGGAAGGTGTTGGTAGCATCGTGTAGCACTGGCTTTAGTATAAGGCCGGCGCTACATGATGCGTCGAATGTTGGGCCAAACGTTTGAGCAAACTCGACGAGTGACTCGAGCAGAATCCCCAGCTAAGGTGTTGTCAGTGGTGGCAAGTATCCAGGGCGATCCAGGTCGAGCCGTTTAAGGTGTGAAGGGTGACTGAACCTCCGTGTTCGATGAAACCACGTTGGACCCTTCTTTCCTTTGAATTGCAAAAACTGCTCTCAGAGCGATCGCCCTCCAACGCCAACCAACGTTGGACGCTGGACGTTCGAAGGTCGGCTACACGTTGCTACCAGACACCAAGTGTCCAACATTGGAAGGTGTTGGTAGCATCGTGTAGCACTGGCTTTAGTATAAGGCCGGCGCTACTTGATGCGTCAAATGTAGGGCCAAACGTTTGAGCAAACTCGACGAGTGACTCGAGCAGAATCCCCAGCTAAGGTGTTGTCAGTGGTGGCAAGTATCCAGGTCGAGCCGTTTGAAGGTGTGAAGGGTGGCCGAACCTCCGTGTTTGATGAAACCACGTTGGACCCTTCATTCCTTTGGCATGTGTGCAAAAACCCCTCTCAGAGCGATCACCCTCCAACGCCAACGTTGGACGCTTGAAGCCAACGTTCGAAAATCAGCTACACGATGCTACCAGTCACCAAGTGTCCAACATTGGAGGATGTTGGTAGCATCTTGTAACGGTGGCTACACGATATGATCCTCCAACATGCCGAGAGTTGACCTGCACTTCCAGTCTCCGGGTCATTTTCCCCACCACTTTCAAATTTGACCCTTTGCAGACCAATTGGATGACACTCCATCTAAATGGGGCGTCTTCAAATTAGATATGAATATTTGGTAAGTGTAAAGGTAAGTACAGACCGGGCAACAAAATGTTGGCAACATGTTGATATTGGTGTTGTCCACATATATCCCGTCAATTATCAACAAAATGATGGCATGACATCAAGAAATTTGCTGCCTGTTGCTTTCAAATGGAAAACATCGCTCAGTCTGGACGGTGTTGTCAACAAGTGGCGTCGAATCACACCAGAGGTTTCATCACGCTCCTATTATTTCATCAAGTACGTTATTTGTGTTGATTTCTATTATTTTTAAAATTTGAGAATCTAGCTCATTGCATATTTCTCAGCAAACATGATATGGACCAAAGAGTAAGTGGTAGAGCTGATTGAAATGCTGAGAGCTACTTCCGCATTAATGAGATAGAAACCTCAAATATGATGAAATGTCGATGGCTTTGCACTTTAAAACAAATGTGGGTGAAATATTCAGGAAAATTGGAAGACAATTGGGGGGAAAAGAAGAAGTGGAGCTGGATTTTGTTTTGTCAATTTTGATAGTTTGTCCCATTTTGTAAAAACTGTCTCTTCCGCCATCTTCATTTAAGTTTTTGGGCATTGGACGCTTTTATAATGAAAGCAGCACCAGTACCAGATTCTGTTCCGTTTTGGTTGGTTATTCCTTGTATAATCAACCTGTTTTCATGCAAATAGCCCATCCCTCCGATTCGCTCCAAAAATTTTTTTGGACGTTTGAAGATCAAAATTAGCAAATATCCGTCCGCCGTCCACGCTGACTTGGGTAGTAGAAAATTTTCTAAAAATCTGAAATTTGGGTCAGGGGTCTGATACCGGCCTAGGACGGTCCTCCAAACTTTTCAGCCCGATCGGACCAAATTTGGGCAGGGTAGAGGTCAAAATGTTTTTTTTTGAAAAATGGATTTTTGAGATTTTGGGCGATCTAGGCGAGTGGGGTATCATTTTCCACTAAATTTTGGACGCTGAATCCAATGAAATAGGTCCCAGAACGATCGGCACCCACTGGAAGAAGTTATGGGTCAAAATGGGTATATACTACCCATTTTGAATATGTGTTTTTGAGATTTCTGGAACCTAGGCGTATGGGGTATCATTTTCCACTAATCATGGACACTGAATCGATTGGAATGGGTCTGGGACCCGCCGCACCCACTGTTTCCCCCCATTTTCCCCATGTTTTTAAATCAGTTTCCATGCGCCTGGTCCGAGGAATAACCAACCCCTGTGTATTTTACTTTAAAACTGAGTTTGGTTTGGACGCGCAACTGATCTTGGTAAAGACGCTCTTAAAAACATGTATCCAGACGCAAGTTGTGTCCAAAAAACATGTTGCCAACATTTTGTTGGCCGGTTTATACTTACCTTAATTTAAATTACTTAACATCAAGACAATAGTTGATTTGTTACCCACGTAAAACTAATACTGCGTAACTTTAACAAAATGAACCTGGCTCATCAGGAACAAATAAATGTATTTAATCGAAAACAACGAAAATCACACGGTAGAACCATCTTTGGTAAGTTAAATCCTTAGGAAATTCACACGACCTATGCAATGTCTAGTTTTTGTGTTTTTCTTATGTTTTTTTTTTTTTTTCCGGGATAGATGAATTGTCATTGACAGTCCAGTTAAACCGGAAGCGAGGGGTTTAGTTTAACATATCAGAATAATACCTCTTCTTAAAATTGGATTCGAAGACTGATTCCGACTTATTCATCGTACAAAGGGAAGTGCCCAAACGGCGCGACTACGAAATGTACAAATGCGCCGTGGGCTGGAACACTCATGTGGCTGACTGATACATGTGAAGAGGCTGTTGGTACTGCACCAGCATAATTTGAGGTTGAGGATTTGACGGAACTGGCGTCGGTTGAAGGACCGTCGTTGGTTCGCTGTTGTCAGTTTCACTTCCAGAGAGGCCGTCAGTTTCAAATTTGACCCGTTTAAACCGACCGTAGAGCGAAGAGTAGGGAAGGTTGTAGTGTATAGCTGCTTGGTTGATGCTCATTTGTCCCACTCTGGAAATTGAATTTGATTGAGGTTAAGTACATACTGATAAATTATAGGTTGATCAAATGTGAGCTACGCAGAGACATCTGCCGGCCATTCAAAAGAGGAAAGAACGGATAGTAATTAATCATGAACGTGCTATACTGAACTCACCTGACAGCCTCCAGCGCTTCCATCATGGCGTCTTCGGACCACGGCGTAGGATTGTTCCTCGACAGTTCGATACCCTCGCGCTTACAACGGCCGTACAGCGTCCCCGAGGGAATGCCGTACTCAGTGGCAGCCCTCTGCACGGTGAACTGTCCTGACCGAATCGCTTCTAACGCCCTCTCAAGGTCTTCGGGCACCCAAGATGTCGGCGCTGCGTTGAAAGGAGCCGCCAATCTGATGCCTTCCCGTCGGGCGATTTTGTACAAAGTGCTGCTTGGGATGCCTGAAACCAAAATAGGTGACAACATCTGAAAATGTGGACGCGCACGGACATCTTCAACCCCCAAACCATTCCTGAGGTACGACTTTAAACCGCTCAATTTCAAGTCGTACGCTCGGACCAGTCAACAGCCAGGAGACACAATTCGTGTGAAATAAAAACCGACATCCGCCTTGCAAGGAAGCCACCAAGGCATTTTCACACGGGTTGTGAGAAAACTCGAGCGCTGAAAAATTCGCCAACATTTTTTGGTCACAAGGCACAATCGAAACCTCCACGTGCCTGTCGACTCAGCATAGGGTGAACACCGCCATCTTGGAGGATCCAAGATCCAACTACAGCCTGCTTCACCGCCGAAAAATGCTCCTTCGAACCCCCTCCATGAGTTTGGTTCAATTTCGGGGACGCCTGAAATCAGACGATTGGCTGAGGGGTGGGCTCAAAGGAAAACTTGCGCAAACTTTGGGCCCAGGAAGAGCGAAGAAGAAATCAAGGAAACCATTCTATGTCCAAAAGGTTGCCCAAAGACCTCAAGGATCGCGGGTCGAACCCTCGGAGTTCAAGTTCGGCCCAGAACACTTAAAGGACCCAGCAGAAACCCGCTGGAGAACTCGGCACTCAACAGCAGCCACCCGAAGGTCTCCAATCTCTCTGATCGGCTTATCACACTCTCCGGCCACCAAGGAAGACGCGAGCTTGGAAAGGACACTGTTGATTCAACTGGTTGAGCTGTTAGATAGGGAATTTAATATTAAGATTTTCATAAATAATTTGTTTTCCAAAATTTTGAAGAATTCATTAACCCACAAAATCAGTTGTTCTCTTTCTCTGTCCTTGCACATCCAAAGGTTGCGTCCAGGTAGTGTTGGTAAACGGATTCCTGGCAGTAATGTCCACACAGAGGCAAACAACTGTCAGAAATTAAGCCTACAAGTACCTAAAGGGAAGAAAGCTCTTTGTAATTCGAACGTCAACTCACCGAAGGCTTTGCTAGCTTTGTTAGCTGATATGGATCCTTGGCGGAGAGCGTCGAGAGCGGTATTTAAATTGTCCTCAGTCCAAGACTTAGCCGGTCCATCTTTCTTCGGTGTATCAATCCCCATCCGATGGGCCCTGCAACACCGTACCACAGCTCAAATGATTTCTACCGCATCAGACCCAATTCAGCTTACACGTTGACAACAAACTAACCTTTGCCAAAGAGTAGTTGACGGGATACCGTAATGAGCTGACGCTTTGCTCAAAGACATCGTTTGTTTACGAAGAGCGTCCAAAGCTGAGTCCATGTCTTCTTTTGTCCACGTTTTGCTTCCTGAAGTCGACGTTGAGTTGGAGGTGAAATTCGTGACGATCGAGGACTTGGGGTGATCCATGTCGCTACTCTCTACAAACGAGATATCAGTTTCAACAGAATGGTAGCACTGAACCACAATACTACTCAGGATTGTACAAGATCTGATCACGTCAAAGGCAGTAGAACAAGTGAAAGGAGGTTTAAGTCGAACGCCTGATCGATCCAAGAATTTGATCACGTCAAAGGTGCACACTCAAATAGGTATGGAGAGAGGAAGCTAGGGCCTTGTAGGAGCGAGAGGGTGAATATAGAATTCGAGTTTGAGGGTATGCGAGCAAAGGCTGGAGCTGATTCGTAACTGAATCTTAACTGACTTTCTATCTCTCTAGAGGGGCCTCATGGCCCTATACTTCCCTGATAGTAAAATAAACTATTTCAATCAATCTCTATCGGGGTATTTGTATCCTCAGCGGTGGTGTTTTCCCCCAATCTTGCTGCACCCTCTGCCCTTCTTTATATCGGACCAAGTTATTTTACAATATATGGCCTCAAAAATAACTCTAAAAAAGTGATACCTGAATTCGATGATGGAATGAGGCCAAGGAGCTCAGGAGTGATCATCATCGTGTGCATGCCTTGATCATCGTCCACCTTCTGTTGTATAGCCTGTAATGATACAATCAGTGTAATACTCGTTATCTTACATAATGTAATGAAAAAAAAACATAAACGTGGGGACTTACTCCATTCGTCAAGTGATGGGGGTCCATTTCCATGTGATCCACTTGATTAATTGACCTGAGGGTTTCGAATTTCACTTTGACTCCATTATCTTCAACTCCGAGATCACTTGAATCGACTGAAACACGCAATATTGAGATTTGAATTGTTGTCCCCTAAATTATGCAGTTCAAATTAAAACGATGCAAATTCTTTCTAAAGGGTTGGTTATGGACTCGGACCAGCAGCATGTGTGCTCATTCAAATCGATTCAGCGTCCAAAATTTAGGGAAAAATGATACCCCACATGCCTAGGTTCTAGAAATCTCGAAAACACATGGGAAGATAAGATACCCAATTTGGCCCACAACTTCTTCCAGTGGGCGTCAATCGTTCTGGGACCCGTCCCATTGGGTTCAGCGTCCAAAATTTAGAGGGAAATGATACCCCACATGCCTAGAAACCAGAAATCATGAAAATCCACTTTCAAAATAGGTAAATAGATACCCATTTTGACCCATAGCCTCTTCAAAGAGAAGCCCCCCTCCACAAATTTGGTCGAATTGGGCTGAATAGTTTCGAGGACCAGCAAAAGCCGGATCCCTGACCAAAGTTTCAGATTTTTAGAACATTTTCTACTACCAAAATCGGCGTGGACGGCGGACAGCATACGGCCTATGGCGGATGGACATTTGCTAATTTTGATCTAGACGCCTTGAAACGTCCAGAAAAAAAATTTGGCTTGACTTGTTGCATGAAAACATAGTTGATTTTTCGGGGAATAACCAACCAAAGGAGGGTCCACTGTTACCAACCTTCTTCTTTTTCAAGACTATGTCCTCCGCGCCTTTGATGATGGTGATCAAGTGGACCTCATTTCAACGGACTTTTCCAAGGCCTTTGACAAGCTGCCCCACTCTGTTATTTCTGAAGTCCTTGGATCCCTTGGTCTTTATGGCCCACTTCTCTCCTGGATCCGAAGCTACCTTTCTGACCGCTTTTCTTCAGTCAGAATCCGGGGAGCTGTCTCAGCTCCATTTGTTGCTTCTTCTGGGGTCCCCCAGGGCTCGCATCTTGGCCCTCTTCTCTTTATCCTTGTGTTCGGTGGGCTCAGTTCTGTCCTTGTTGGGGTTCAGTTCCTGATTTTTGCTGATGACGTCAAAATCTTCTGCAGGATTCGTGAACTTCCTGATTGTTATACCTTGCAGTCCTCTGTCAACGCCTTCTACGCTTGGTGCTCTTCGGTTGGACTTCTTCTCAATCCTGAGAAGTGCTCAATCTCTACGTTCCATCGGTCATCTGCACCCAGACTGCACACTTACACCATTGGCGCTGTTGTCCTTCGCCGCCCGCCCCTTGTCAAGGACCTTGGTGTCCTCCTAGATCAGGGGTGGCCAACCCAAACGATCTTGAGGGCCACTTTGGAAATGCATCACAACTCCTCGGGCCACATCCCTATATAAGATTTAGATCAGGGGTGGCCAACCCAAACGATCTTGAGGGCCACTTTGGAAATGCATCACAACTCCTCGGGCCACATCCCTATATAAGATTTAGATACACTATATAGACTTTAGATATAGACTAAAGAGTATAGGGATTTTTTTTTAGTGAAATATTAAAACATTAATGAGTTTTTATTGAAGCGTTTACTACTGTTTTACAAGGATAAATAGATAATATAATAATAATGATACTTTACGAACATTGTAAAGAAATATATACGTAAATCTAAGTAATATATAAACAAAAATGAAAAAAAGAACCAAGTGAAATCAGTTGAAAAATATATTTTATTAGTGCGATATTTGTTTCTCCATTTTTTCACTTAGCTTTTGCAAATCGATCTCAATTTGGGTATTTGCAATTCGTAATTGGTGTTCCAGGTTAGCGTCCGTTAAGCTTGAGCGTGTTTTATTTTTGGTTAATTTCATTTTCGAAAAGAACGATTCGCATGTGTAAGTAGAACCAAAAGCGCTAACAATTTTTTGTGCCATATTTCTCAAATTTGAAAATTTCTCTTTTGTGGCGTAAGTGTTGTAAAAATCAATTTTTGATGCTGATGTCTCAAAAATGTGTTTTAATTCAATATTGCACTGTAAGTCCACGAGTTCCATTTGAAGATATTCTGGGGCCGACTCTATTTCAACATGAAATGGAGATGAATATATTTCAAAAATTTTCTTATATTTCTCCAACTCTAAATTACCGAATCGGCTTTCAAAAGCACCTGCAAGTTTTCTTATTTCTTTAGAATATTTGATGTAACTAATACATTTTGATTTCTTAAATTCGCTCAACAATGGAAAGTGGCAAGCATTATTATTTTCCAATTGCGTTTCAAATATCAATAGTTTCTTCTGAAATGCTTTGATTGCTTTGAGCTTATTCGGCGCGTTTGTTGGTCAGTAAAACTTTCTATATTATCTTATTTCCTTTTTCTAGTATGTATATTTTTATGGCCCATAAACCTCATAATATAAAAGGTTAGGTAATTTTTGCAAAAGTAATACATATTTTAATACCTTAGTTTTCACAACTTTGATCATTATAATATATAAGTGAATATATTTTATAAAAGTGTGATCGGTCTCGCGGGCCGCACAAATATTTAAGGCGGGCCGCATGCGGCCCGCGGGCCGCGGGTTGGCCATCCCTGTCCTAGATCATCAGCTGACCTTTTCTAGCCATATCGCCCAGGCTTCTAGTCGAGCTATGCGTGCCCTTGGGTTTTTGAAGCGGACTACTCGGGAGTTCACTTCAGCTTCTGCCCTAATCACCCTTTATCAGACCCTTGTCCAGCCGCATATCGAGTATGCTTCTGTGGTTTGGTCTCCCTTCTACTCTAGCCACATCGACCAACTCGACCGAGTCTATCGCTCCTTCGCGCGCTATTTGGCGTTCCGTACTGGATTTGCCCGTGACGACGTCGATAATATTGGAGCTCATTATCATCTCTCTCGACCAGTGGACCGTCGCCGTGGCGCTGATGTCATTTTTCTCCACGCTCTCTTTTCTGGCCGAGTCGATTGCCGCTCTCTGTTATCCCTCATTGGTCTGCGAGCCCCCCGCATTGGTGCACGTGCCAGTGAATTGTTTGCTGTGCCCTTCAGCTCGACGAATTACCTGCTCCACCGCCCCCTATGCCGCCTCCCCCGGGTTGGTAACCTCCTCATCTCATCACAGGATGTTGACTTCCTCACCGTCACCAGACCCCAGCTTCATCGTCTCCTGTACCCTCGTCACTGACTTGTTTCAGAGCCCTGTCATTTGTACTGCTATCTGCTTTCTGTTCTGTCTGCCTAATCTATTTCTTTGTAATTGGGTTCGCCCGTAGATGTGAAATAAATAAATAAATAAATCAAGGAGAAATTTCATAGGAAGCCATTTTGGAAGCCAACTCCAGCGGATGTTGATTAATGTTGATAAAATTGACATCAGATTCGTCTGATTTAGACGAAGTATTAACTTACTGGCAATGTCGCGATGTGTGGTGACTGGTTCGGTCGATGGAATGTCCATACTGGTTACCAAAGTGGCCGAAGGTGGCGCGGGTTGTCCGGTCAATTCAACTTCAACTTGACTAGGTTGGTTCAATTCGATGGGCACAGGAACCTGTGAAATTGATATATTTGAAATAAAGGACTTGTTGTGGACCTCGACCTCGACGTGGCAAAATGAAGACGACAAGAACCTGAGGCTGCTGAAGAGGAAGGGTAGGCTGGTGCGGCTGTAGAGATTGAAGAGTTTGAGGGCTGGACAACATGATAGCTTCGTTTTGAGTGACGACACCTAACGGAACTTTCACTTCTTCAGTTACCGTAGCTGCGTCCAGGCAGTTAGTTTCGTTCTCCTTTTTCATCATCATCACTTGCTCGCTAGTATCGTTCTCCTGCAATATTGAAAATTCAATCAATCTTTATTTGCTGTAAGGGATACAATATCCAAAAGCAATACAAGAGTGAATTACGGTCGAGATACAACGTGAACAGTAAAATAAAATCATTACAGAAGGTACCTAAGAAATATTTTAAAAAATAAAGGGTAGTTCTTAGAAGCTGAATTAAGTAAACAAAAGGAATAATGTAAGAAAACGGGGGCTAAAATCATAAGCTAACAACTTGAAATTAAATCTCGAACTTCGATTGCTTCTAAGGTAAAAAAGTAAATACGGTTAGCCACATTTCGGGTGCGAGATCCAATCAGGGATCGGTATTGCTCCACAAATGAGGACGGAGTATAAATCGCTGGCTGGAGGAACTTCAATCTTGGGATTGAAAGCATAGGGCATTTAACTAAAAAGTGCATGGGAGAATTCGTGCCTTCTCAATTACAAAGCGGGCAACACTCAGCGGTAAACTTCAAAGCCAGACCGCCCACAGCAATGCGACCTGGAGCCTGACAATGGCAAGAGGCCAGTCCTTAGCTAGCTGTGGTTGGGGGAACCCAGGGGAACGAGTGATGAGAGCTGAAACGTGAAGACTGTGCCAACTCCCAATCCATTGCGCAAAATAAACCCGGAAGCGTGTCAATGATGGACCTAAGCCTCAACACCAGGGCGTCACCCGATGTTCCGGAAATATCCACCCCCATCCTTGAAAGAAGGGCGTAGAGTTGCTTGACCCAGTTGAACCTCACGTCGCAGTGAGGCTCCTGGGCGAGCAATACCAGACGATCCAGGCAGACTCTGGGGTACCGATCCACAGACATATACAAGACCTTGACCATCCACTTCAGAGCATCAACAAGGATGTAATACGCCAGAGGAAGTCTGCCAGTTTCAATGCGAACCACGGCATTGGGCGTAGAGCGAGGGAGCAAGAGCACGCGCTTGAAAAAACCCACCTGAACCCTCTCCAAGGTCTCGGAGTAACGAAGGCCCCAAACACCCGCACAATAAAGACTGGTTGCTCGGACTAAGGCATCAAAAAGATAATGTCTTGATTGCCAGGACCTGATACCCGCCCTTGCCATTACAGCAACAGTAGCTCCGGTCGCTGTGCTGCCACGTGCAACGAAGTGATCAGCCGTTCTTGAAAAAACGCCAGAGCTTGGGAAGGAGACTCCGAGGTAGGTATAACTAGAGGCCTGCTCAACTAACTGAACCCCATACAGGACTCGGGATGCCAGATGCTTTATGCCTCCACCTCGCCGGAAACATACCAGTTGAGTCTTGGACACATTAACCGTCAGCTTGTTCAGGTCACAGTAATCCTTCAAAACAGCCAGTTTACGGTTAATGTCAACCAGGGAGTAACCAAGATCATATCATCTGCGTAATGAAGGATTATGACATCGACGAGGTTATCAATATTGACCCCAATGCACCCTCGCCTTCTAAAGAATTGTTCTACATCTACAGTTAGTTTCGTTCTCCTTTTTCATCATCACCTGCTCGCTAGTATCGTTCTCCTGCAATATTGAAAATTCCATTCTACACTTGTGCACTATCAAAAAATCCTTCAATACTCACGCGGGAACGACCAGTTCGTTGTAAAATTCTCTCCCTATACAATAAGCGTCTCTTGGCAGACGCAAGTCGCCTCTTTTTGACGGAAATCCCTCGTCTTGGTGGCGTCGTCAGCAACGGGGTAACTTCAGCGCCTGATTTTCCATCTGGCACTTCGCAGAGTCCCTTTATCTTCAACTAGAAATCAAAAGAAAAATTGCTTAGATAATTCTGAAGTAAAAATGAATAAAATCCTATGAAGAAGTGATTTTAATTCTAGTTAGAGCTAATTCAGAAAAATGTTCTTACACCGCCATTCAAAACTGTGTAGACGCAATCCATTTTGAATAATTAACAAAATAAATAGAAAATAAACCGCACAAAATCAATTTAATTAAATAATTCCTATTCAATTTGTGGCACTCATCGGTATTATCTGAGCAGTTTGCCTAACAAATTCATATAATTGTACAAATTTTTCTGAAAAAATTCTATTTCTCCTTCCCCCAAGCGACGTCCACAACGTTCATGGTTCATTTAGAGCTAATTATTTGAAACTGCAGTAATTAACGAAGAAAATGCTTAAACAGAACCGTTGTAGCTGTCCTATACATGGATGTTACATGTGCAGTTGACAGACATTGAGGGATTCTACGACTCATTTGCAACAAAAAGTGTTTAAAGGTGTCGTTTCCGACTTATTTACGATTTAGGATTTAATTACTCAAGTGTATAGCCTTTCTTTTAACATTAACCATTGAAGAACCATCAACGAGATACGAGATTACCCACTTGATCCAAGGGTATCATACAACCTGCTGATCACAGGGCCACATTGAGGGTAGTTCTGGGAACCAAGGGCTTGAAAACTCATCGTTTATAGCTGCAGAGATTTTTTCAATTAATTTTTCAATCAATTAATCGCTTTCCTAGTTGGATTGAGTACTATATTCCCATTTTTTGGCCCACTATACATTTAGTTCCATACATTTTTTGACTAGACTCAATTTAGCTTAAAAATAGTTTAATAATCGGCATTACCTTTCAGGATCGTAAAATGCGGTATTTTTATTTAAAAACCACGATTTTGGTCAACATTTCTACTTTTGACTACTTGAAATTACGTCCCAAAAATAAATTTGAATATACCTTTAGAAATCTGGTATTTTGTGGGAGTTTTTCTACGAATCAATTATGGCATTTCTGGACAAAAAGTGGTTTCTTTGCCCGGCTAAAAGTTGACTAGGTTTTACGTTTTTGTTAATTTTCAAACTTTAGGCTGAATTAGTGAATACCAGTATTCAATTAGTGAAACGTTGAGGGGGCCGTTAGAAGGGAAATTTGATGCTCTTTCCAACGGTATACTCAGATTTGGGTTTATCTAGTAAATTAAGAGAGTTATAGCCGTTTTAGTGACATCACGTCAAAAATGGGACAAAAATCTTATGTCGTCAATAACTCAGAAACAAAGTCTTGTCACGACTGCAAGCCGATGAAGAGTGGGGGAAGACGCGAGACGCCCCGGCCGAGCGACGGCTCATAACTTCTTACCTGTTGACAGAGATAACGACCCCCGATTGCTCCGTCTTCCCCGACTCGATCGAATCCCCGGTGAGTTTTCTAAAATTGTTTAATAAACTCCTCCTTAATTCCGGCCCTAAATCTGTTTTGTTATTCCTCCTTCTTCCTCAACCGAGTGACGTATCGTTACATGGTAGCAGAACGTCCAGGTTACGTCCAAAAGATCCGCCCATTTCCCCTATAAAAACGATTCCCTATCACCACATTTCTATCCACCATAACACTTCCACTGCCCCACGTGCTTTCTCTGTTGCTAACTCTTATCCTGCCCATAACCGATAACATTTACTTATTTCATTTAATAGCCGCCCACCGCATTTGTAATCCCCCTATAAATCCAGCCTACGCCCAAGTTCCCCGTATTCAATCGTCTCGATCTCGTGTACGAACAGGTCACAAGCCGTGTTCCTTTCGGGTCGTCCAACAGACGGGAACGAAAACAACGCACAACCAACCGCCCACCCACCCTCCTCCCAGTCGCTCGTAGCTCAGAGGTAGCGCGTTCGCTTCCGGATTCGAACGGCCCCAGTTCGAATCCTCGGAGGGTCCCTTACCATTTTTGACCTGTCGCCCAACCCTCTTTTCGTCTTTTAATAGCGATAAATTCCGAACAATATTCGGAATAGTTCGAATCCTCAGGACGGGGAAAGATTTTGGCACTTTTACATCACCTTCCTCAACGGAGATTACTTACTGACTTGCGCCAGTGACCCCACCGTCCCACAACACTTCCCTTCACCTTCACCCCCCGCTGTTTACCAAATCAAATCAATTTTCTACCCCCCTTCAAATAATAATGCCCCAAACACAGCTTCCCTGCTCCATCTGCATTACCCCCATTGCCGATCAATTAGAGGCGGAAGACCCCCGTCCACTGCTCCCTGTGCAAAGGTTTTTTCCATGCAAATTGTGTCAATATCCAGTATGCCTCCACTTGGAAGAAAATGGGATCCCGCCAGGCTACCTGGACATGCCCCAAATGCCGCCAAACCCCACCACCGCTTCCGCAGAACCCCACCCCCCCTTCCACTGCTGACCTCATGCAACTCATCACACTCCTGACCCAAAATGTCATGCAGCTGACGGCAGCCAATGAGCGGGCCAATGTATCCCGTCCTCCCCCTTCCAACCCCCTAGCCCTCTTTTCCCTACCCGATGCCATCTTGACCCAAGTCAACGCCCTCCCGGTATTTTATTATGACAACCCTGAGTCCGCATTTAGGTTTATGGTAGCCCTCCACAAGCTAAACGCCTTAGCCCCTACATTATTCCCACACGTCCTTCAAAATTTGGCCGTTAACCCCCGTTTCCCATACATTGCCCAATTTCTCACCTCTACCACCGCACCTTCATACGAGAGCCTCTCCACCCAGATCCAAACCACCTTCTTCAACGATTCCGCCATGCCTGCCCTTCAGCAACAGCACCTCCACAGGTTTCAAGGTCCGAACGAATCATTCCGAGGATACGTGGAATCCATCAAAGTAGCTAACGCTGTCCTTGGAAAATATGACGACCAACAACTGATTGCCTGTATTCTAGCAAGGGTTAATGACGTCACACACCGAGATTTCCTCTTTGCCCAGAAGCCCAACTCCCTCACAGAACTGGATGCCCTTGTGCAACAAACAGACGAATGCGCCCAAATACGTCGACTGAACAACCCACCAACACCCTCCCAACCCCGCCACCAGACTGCCCACACAGACCCACGTTCACCCGTCCGCCGGCAGCCCAACCGACAGCAGCAAATAAAACCCCTCATGTCCCTTAACGTATCACCCCCATCCCAGTCAGACCCGCCAAAAAACACCGACCACTGCTGACTACCGAGGAGCCCAGCAGTGAACCCTCCCCCACAATCCTCGCTTCTCTCTTCACTCATACAGCCATAGTCCCCCCCCTTCTCCCCATCACCCTTGCCACAACCAGCACCTGCATGCTTCATACTTCCGGGGCCTCCATATCCGCCATCAACTATTCCTACTTCAACAACACCATCAGAACAACCACCCATCGACAACAGCAATGCCCCCCTCTCTCCCTAACTATTGGCAATGGAGAACTAGTCACCACTAGGTTCACAGTCACCCTACCCATCACTATTGGTAACCATCGGTGGAATCACACCTTCTACCTCCTCCAACAACTCCCACACAACGTCATAGGGGGCCTCGACTTTTTCCAAAAAACTGCCCTCATCTACAATGCTTCCTCCAACTTTGTATCCTTCCCTCCCAACCACGAACCATTCCCTCTCACCACCAATGACTCACCCCCCGAACCCCACTCACCGCAGCGCCTCCACGTGATAGGCCCCCCAGATCATTCGTTAGCCCAACAACTACAAAGCGAATTTCCTGATGTCCTCACAGAACGCCTTGGATGCACCCATCTCATCCAACATACCATCCGCCTCCGACCTGATGCCCCTCCACCCAAGCCCTGCCCAACATACCATGTCCCACCCCCCTTACAAAAGATTATGCGCCAGGAAATCAACAACCTCCTTGACCTAGGGGTCATCAAACCGTCCCTCAGCCCCAGTGTTTCACCATGCTTCCTCGTCCCCAAGAAGCGTCCCAACCCTTCTGATCCACAATCATACCGCCTTGTGGTAGACATGCGTGAGCTGAACAGCCGCATTGATGCCATTGATTACCCCATCCCCACCATTCAAAACCTCCTTATGCACCTCAACGGAGCAAAAATTTTTTCCCTGATCGATTTCAACTGGTCATACCATCAAATCCCCGTAACACCAGACACCCAACACCTCCTAACCTTCAAATGCCCCTTTGGCACCTACTCCTACACCCGAATCCCGTTTGGACTCAAAGTAGGCAGCCAACTCCTCAGTTCACTCATGGAGCGCATCTTCGGAGACCTCCATGGAACCTTCCTCATTTGGTACCTGGACGACCTCCTGATCTATAGCGATTCAACCCATCAACACCACCACCATGTTCGTGAGGTACTCACCCGCATCCAGTCTGCAGGCCTCACCATTAACCCCAAAAAATGTAAATTTAGCACAACACATCTCGAGTTCCTCGGCCACACTATTCAGGATGGCCACGTCACCATCAGCGATGCCCGAGTTAAAGCCTTGTGCGACATTCCCCCTCCCCAAAACCTCAAACAACTCAATGAGTTCCTAGGAGGTATCTCCTTTTTCTCTGCCTTCATCCCAGACTTTGCCGAACTCCTCCAATTTAATTACTCCCTTCACCACCTCCCTGGCAAAGAAAACAGCATTGCGGACTACCTCTCCCGTAATTGCACCCTGCCACCCAGCACGCCCCTTGATGAACACCGAGACCATCCCCTAGACCAGACCCAACTCACCTCCCCCCCATCTCTCAATATCCTCCAGAACTACCCAGCTGTCTTTACGGACCTGCCTACCCATCAATATAATGACCCAGAACTCCGACCTATCATTGACTCCCTCCGTGCTGGCAACGCAGTCCCCGGCCATCACCTTCGACAGGACACTCTTTACTTCCAGCCAGCCTCTGGTGAGGCCAAACCCCTACTCCCAGCAGCCCTAGTCGACCTTGCCTTCCACTTCTGTCACAACTCAGCCTTAGGCGCCCATGCTGGCACTGCTCGCACCCTCGATCGCCTCAAGTCTTACTTCCATCACCCCCAACTCTCCTCCAAAGTCAATGACAGGGTTTCACGATGCTTAACCTGCTCTCGTTCCAAGCATTCCCAATTCACCTATGGCTCCCAAAGTTCCACTGATGCAACCCAGCCCATGCAACTACTATATCTAGATGTTGCGGGACCTCTACCCCGCACCCGCCAACAACATACCCACATTCTTGGGGCGGTTGATGGCTTTTCCCGCTTCACGTACCTTCTCCCCTTAAAGAAACACACCACGGATGCTATACTCCACGCTCTCCAATCTCACATATTCTCCACAGTAGGATACTGCCAGACACTCTGCACCGACAACGCCTCAGTCTTCAGGTCTCGCACATTCGATGAATTCCTCCTCACACATGGTATCCATGCACACCACACACCCCCCTATTACCCCAATCCCAACATGGCCGAACGCCAAATCCGCACCCTCAAAACCATACTAACAGCATTCCACGCTGAGGACCAGTCACAATGGGATACACACCTTCCCTTCACACAGCAGAGCCTTAACTCAGTCAGGCACTCGAGCACCCGGTACACACCAGCACGCCTCTTCCTTGGCCACGAACTGGCCACCCCCTTACACCTAGTATGGGATATACCCCTCACCCCAGCAACCGATCCCAAATCCACCCACGACGTTTGGCAAACAGCACTCCACCACATACAAGCTGCCCGCCTCACCCGGAAACAGTATTACGACCGACGCCACACTCCTCAGACGTTTCAACTGGGCGACATTGTCCTCATCCGACAGTATAACATCAGCTCCCGCCTTAATCACACCACCTCCAAACTTGCTTACAAATATTCCACCCCCTTCCGTGTAACCGCTATCCTCTCCCCGGTTTCCTACCAACTCACAGATATTAGCGATCCGACCAATATTAAAACGCAGCATGTCAGTCAGTTAAAAAAATATCAATTACTAACCCCTACCCAAGCGCCACCGACAGTAAATCTACTCACCCCACCTCGGCACTTTTCTGTTTCAGACATGGCATCCCCAGCAAATACCCCCATGGAGCAAGACCCGCATCCGATAGAAGAGGATCTCCTCCTTGCGTCGCCTCAGCCCAGCCCTCAGCACGACATTTCAACCCAACTCCAGCAGTGCTCCATCCTACCTCCCCAACCCCCATCACCCCCTACTCCACCAGCAACCTCCCCTGCCACCAACTACCAACGCAACCTATACAACCGCCGCCCGCCACTCCCTTCAATCCAGACCACAACACCCTCTCCACCACCCCTCATGTCCCTCAACATTCCCCCCCCATCCCATGCAACCCGACGGGTTGCATCCCACCGACTATACCGCCGACAGCACCCAATACCCAATCCTCCGCGCCGCCGCCAACCACAACCCACACCACCCCCGCCAACCCAGCCACGAACCTCCACCCCACGCAACCCCCAAACCCTCACGGTAACCTTTGGTGACCTCACCTTCACCATTACCAAATAACTAACCCCCCCCCCCCCCCCCACCCACCAGCAGCATACCATAACTTATAACCACGTGAAGCAACTTGTTTATTTTATTATTTTTTTATATAAGTTTCACCATACTTATGTACTTCTGTGCTACTCCTGTACTCCTCCGCTATCCGTGCCACCCACCCCGGCATCTCATCCCCAACTCCCCGATTCACTAACACCGAGGCCAAAAGTCACACCTTACTGTTTCAACAGGGTTTTCACCCACTTCGACCGCTGCCCCCCCCCTTTTTTTTTAACCACCTTCTTGGTTCATTCTAATCGCAGGTCATACGGATGCCCAACCCAGCGGTCGGGGACGGTTTTCCCCTGTCATGCCTCCTTGCTGCCCCCAAACGCTCACCCCAAACTTTTGCCGCCGGGGGGGGAGTGTCACGACTGCAAGCCGATGAAGAGTGGGGGAAGACGCGAGACGCCCCGGCCGAGCGACGGCTCATAACTTCTTACCTGTTGACAGAGATAACGACCCCCGATTGCTCCGTCTTCCCCGACTCGATCGAATCCCCGGTGAGTTTTCTAAAATTGTTTAATAAACTCCTCCTTAATTCCGGCCCTAAATCTGTTTTGTTATTCCTCCTTCTTCCTCAACCGAGTGACGTATCGTTACAGTCTCTAAAAAGAAAAGTTTTAGAGACACTTTTTGTTGGAAATGAGTTGTAGAATCGACCCCCTGAAGACTATCACAAATAAACCTAACACTCCTCCCCCTGTGCGTTTTAAGGGACAGCTAGCGCGCGTGGTGGTCAATTGGTGAACCACTCCTTATCATTCTTATCAATGTTTGTGGGTTATAATGATTATATTGGTCTACTGTTCATCATCCTACCAACCACCATCCTGTAGTTTGTTTATTGGAAGATAGTTTTCTCTCGACTAGATCACAGCAATGAAGCCATTCTGGTGCAACTATTGCTCCTTTGCAGGCCTACAAGTGCCTTCTTCAAATAAAAATTGATAGAAATGAACGCTTGATGATTAAAATTTAGTTCCTTGGAATTTCTGAAGGAATGTCAATGCTCTCTCTTTGAATATTATGAAGGAATTCTGAGAGAAATTTCGACGCCTTCAGTAGCAGGTAGGTACGCTAGTACCAAATTTGGGGGCTCAAAGCGCAAACAAAGGTCTTTTGTGAACCCATGTACCTATGCAATGTTACTAACATTTCCGTTTAAATTTGGTTAGTACACACCATGTGAAACAACGGGGACTGGGAAGGATCATGATTAATCAATTAGTTTTCATTACAAACATAGGTATGCCTCGATAATTTCTGGAAAAATCTGCTACCATCCTGCTCAATGAGAAGTCTTCTTTTGGGTTTAAGCAGTTATGATTGACTGAGAGATAATGCATGGAAGATAATCTGTGGACAGTATCAAGAAACATTGATAGGAACTAGTTCACCAATCAACCGACACTTGCGCCAGGCGCTAGCTGTTCCTTAGAACGCACAGGGGCGAGACACTCCTCTGTATAATATACATTACCTGATCAGCTGTTTTGAGAAGGCTTTGAAGTTGAGCTTGAGACACATCAATTTCTCCCTTGTACACAAACTCGATGATAAACCTGAGATCCGTGAAGCAAACGTCTTGAGGCATAATGATAGTCGGGTGTTTGCAAGGGTTTTCCAAAAGAAGTTTTTGGAAATAAGAGGAACACGCTGATAACACGACCTGAAAAATAAAATATTGAGATTGTTAAATTTATTGATTTTTGTTTTTTATTATTTTCACACAAATTCATAAGATACAGTTCAAACCAGTGGTTCCCAACCTACGTAACCCTTCGCCCCTTTCTGGGGGTTGATTAACACTCATCACCCCCTTCTCATTGTCATTGTACGCCCAATTTTAATTTGAAGTGTAAGTAATAAAGCAGTTTCATAATTTTAAATGAACAATTTTGTTGCCGTATACATAAAGACAACCAAAGTAGTTTTATCCGGTCACTCCTGAATAGAACAGAAAAAAAATTTTAAAATGGACATTTTCTACAGATTATTTTTTCAAGAACAAAGAAATGAAATAATTAACTAATCATTGAAAATATAGATGAACTGTTTTAAAACCTTCTCATTGTTTTATATTACGTTTTCAATGGCTGCCTTATGGTAAATGAATTTCAGTTAAAGCTTGAATATTCGGCTTTAACTTCGTCAATTTCATGGGCAAGTCTCCTTTGAGGCAAATGTCCAATATATTCCTTCATTTTGTGAGGAGCTGGACAACAGAACTTAATCCATTTTCAACTAAATGAATATGTAGCCCAGTGGAGACTGCTGCTACCCTGTGATATCTACTGTATAGGTACTACTGTTCAGTACTTTTTTAATTTTTTCCCCTTTGAGAATACTCATCTCCCCTAAATCGCCCCCATTTAATTATTTCCCCCCTTAGATAACCCAAATCGGCCTCATGGGGGCAATCGCCCCAAATTGGGAACCACTGGTTTAGACCGTAAATAATATACTTTACAGCTACTTTTATGTCGACTTAATGAGGATGATATTGGCTATGGTAAAATCATCAAAACGCATTCCTTTGTAGTAATCAAACGGGTCTTTCCTATCAAATCACGTTTGGCTACATGGAAAAATTGTGCTGGTAAATGCCGATAAATCCCATTTCACTGATAGTACTGTTCATCGTCGATAGAAAGAGCCACTCAAAGGAAGAGCAGAGTAGGGACACCGAAATGTGTTAATTTTGCGTGGAATTATTATCTATTTTAGTGCATGTTAGGACATAAAATTTCATAAATTTGTAACTTTTTAAAATAATAATTTTATATTTACATTCCCTCCTCCTTTCTCGACTGTTTGTCGTTAGAAAAAGCTACTCAAGGAAAGAGCAGAACAGGGAGACCGAAATGTGTTTATTTTGCAAAAAAATCATCTTTTTAGTGTGTGTTTGGACATAACATTTCATAAATTTTTATTTAATAATAATTTCATAATCACATATCCTTCTCCTTCCTCAACCGGGCTGGAAATCAGCTATGGTGGAGTTAAATAAAAAAAATATAAAATAAACTTGGAATAAATAAAAACGAACACTTCCTTAAAATTAACAAATTGCAGTCATTATTCTGCAAAAATTGAGTCGAATCAAGAAATAAATAGCGTCATGTGAATCAGCGTTCAAAAACAATAATAATTCATGTGCCACACTTCAGAATTTGCCATATTTCACTATTTGGCAATTTTGGGGTTGCGCAACTTTGCGTGCTTGCTGAACCGGTTGCGCGCAATAAACAACAATCGGTTGAAAGAACAAATTTTAATGAAATTTTGAGTAGAATCCGAATCTGCAATACAAAATTTGGGTTCCTTTTTGAAATAAGAAAGTTTGTGTCACTTGCGCATGGGGTGCGCAGTTGCGAGGGGGTGCGCAAATATGATATTTGTAATCTTTGCAAAAGAAATATGAAGATTTTAAAAAATATTTGGTTTTATTCCCAATTGGACGGTTTTATGGGGGTGGAAGACAACTCAAGTGGCACCTGTATACAATTCCTAATATAAATCACTAAATATACTCGCATTTTATTACCTTATGAGCTTTTAGGGACTGATCGTTGCAAGCGAGGGTGACGTCGACGAACGATTGAGTACGTAGAAGATGATGAAACACTGACGTCATATTTGACTGATAGTTGTTCCATCTGAGGCAGTAGTGCTGCGAAGCCATGTCCTCGCCCTCTTCGCAGCAAAACCCGCCGCTGAACCCATAAAACATTTTTTTTTAATTTCAAATTTCCGTCAAATTTGAAATGGAAAAACAAAATTTCAACAATTTTACGTGATTGAAATTATTGTTCAATTCACAACAGATTCACAGGTTTTTTGCTGATCAGCACTATTTCCAATTCACAGTTTATCAGCTCCGTTTTTCGCATAGTTTTCATCAAAATAGTCCACTTTTACTCGGTTAATACTCGCGATTACTATCAGACTAAAACCGAAAACTAAACTATTGCCAACTATTAATATGAAAAACGAAAACTGCAGGTGATGTAAGAACACAAATGATAAATTTGAATGGAAGAACGTAGAAAAACTAGAGGCGCTGCATAATGTGCTTAGGTATTTAAGTTGATTTTAACCGGTTTTGTTTTGTCTTAAACGTTGAAAATTACTCCATTTTAAACGTTTCACAAAATTAAATCACTGAAATATTATTGACCACAATAATTGATCAGGAATTTGCAAATCTTCTCGCAATTATGATTACTTTTTGCCTGATTTTTACTTCTAAAATAATTTCTCACGGCAACTGAACACGTCCGCGACACTCGTTCAAGATTAGGGGGAATCAAAACAAAATGTTCGATCGACACAGGTGGAACTGACTGATCTCCGAAGAGAAAAGAGCGAAACTGCAGGGAACAGTGGGGGCACAAGAGAGGGAAAGGAGAAAACAGCGGATAGAAAGAGAGAGAAAGGACGTGGTAGCCAACTTTCTAAAAATCCTCTTCGCTTCTTTTCTGTTTCGTTGTGTTCTGCAAAGCTTCGACCTTCTCCTTGTTTTTTTTTTTCTTTCAACTACACTTTCACTTCCTTCTCAATCGGTGGAAGGATTTCAAGAACGGTCTGAAAAGTTTTAAAAAACCTCGAAAGATGAAAGAAAGACGAGAAAAGACTCGGCGAAAGAGGGCGAGCGGGAAAAAAAAGTTGATGGATTTGTGGACGAGCGAGTCAAAACGTGAGCATCCACCAAAAGGGATATCCAAAAAGGGGGTATTGATTTCTCGATTCGATTTTTCGTCTTAAAATTACTTAGTATTCATTCTGACAACTCTTTCTAAGAGCTCCAGATTGAGGTTTCTCGTGGATGCAAAACGAGTAAGAAAACAATCCTTTACAAAATTTCGATTTGGAATATCAACGTATCCACTGAAATTATTCTAAAAAATTTGCCTTTTAATAATTTGCTGGTGAAATATTGTTTTAAATATAGAAAATTGTGTCATAGTCGAGTGAAATATACGTCAACTTATTAGGTTTTTAGGTACAAAATCGCAGGAAATGAACAAAAATTGTGTTTGAGCTCTTGCGATAATATGGTCCATGAACCAGTAGACAAAAATGCTGCAAATTCTTTCACAGGGGTGGGTTATTCATCGGACTAGGAGCATGGAGACTCATTCCAATTGATTCAGGGTTCAAAATTTAGTGGGAAATGATACCCCATACGCCTATATCGCCGAAAATCTCGAAAATGGGGTAAAAAGTGGAAGTGGCGTGTCCCGGACCCATTCAAATTGATTCAGCATTAAAAAATTTAGTAGAAAATGACACCCCACACGCCTAGGTACCCGAAAATTTCGAAAACCCTCTTTCAAAAATGGTAAATAGGTACCCATTTGGCATTTTAACCCATAACCTCTTCAGGTAGGCATCAACCGCTGTGGGACTCGTCTCATTGGATTCAACGTCCAAAATTTAGTGGAAAATGATACCCCACACGCCTAGGTACCCGAAAATCTTGAAAACCCTCTTTCAAAAATGGTAAATAGGTACCCATTTTGACACATAACTTCTTCAGGTAGGCGCCAACTGTTCTGGGACCCGTCCAATTGGATTCAGCGTCCAAAATTTAGTGGAAAATGATACCCCACACGCATAGATCGCCGAATTCTCGAAAGTCCAGTTTTCAAAATACACATTTTGAGCCGTACCCCCTCCAAATCGGTCCGATCGGACTGAAAAGTTTCTAGGACCAGCCAGAGCCCGAAACTGGTTCCTGACTCAAATTTCAGATTTTTAGAAAATTTTCTACTACCAAAATCGGCATGGACGGCGAACGGACATTCGCTTATTTTGATCTAGACAACTTGAAACGTCCAGAAAAAATTTTTGGGCTTTTGCATGAAAATATATACCAAAACGTGTACATTGAAATCAAACGTGAATCTGAACTTGTCGTTATCGCTTTTTAATTGAATTTCGACTCTAATCTACCTAAGTCTCAGAAAAAAGTAGCACTTGCTTGTCTCCAGAGTAAACTCTGATGATTTGAGGATAAATCCCACTAACTCCAAAACCTATCTGTTGAAGTTCTCTTTCAAATTCCAGTTATTTTGGTCTTTTCACGAAACTGAAGACTATAAATGAGAGAATATCCGCACGGGGAGCCACAAGACTCAAGAAAAGATTTCGCTGGTGAAAGAGGGTGAAAAAGAAAGGAGCGAAACGAAGAGAAAGCACACTGAAGCCATCCAAGATTCAACATTAGATCTTGCACGTTGAGTTGAAGCTTCGTTAAGTTGCACCAATTGTCACCCACTTGGTTTCAGTTGATCTGTGAATTTGTGAATTGTATTCTTAACGTTTTGGTTTCGTGCAATAATGATAAAATGAGATGGAGATGAATAAAAAACGTTGCGAATTCTCTCACAGCGGTTGGTTATTCCTCGGACCAGGCGCATGGAGACACATTTCTTCAACATGGGGGAAACAGTGGGTCCTGGACCCATTCCAATCGATTCAGCGTCCAAAATTTAGTGGAAAATGATACCCCACACGCCTAGGTTCCAGAAATCTCGAAAACGCATATTCGAAATGGGTAAATAGGCACCCATTTTGCCCCATTGCCTCATCCAGAGGGCGCCAAACGTTCCGGGACTCGTCTCATTGGATTCCACGTTCAAAATGTAGTGGAAAATGGGCTATCATTTACTAGTTCCCAAAAAGTTTCAGATTTTTAGAAAATTATTTTCTATGAAAAACGGTGTGAGTACGGCTTTGGTCAGCAAATTCTTTCCAGCTTTAGTTGGTACTCAAAACGTTTTAGCCCGATCGTACCAAATTTGGGGAGAGTTTGGGTGATAATGAACTTTATGTAGAATTTATTTTCGAGAGGAGATTGGACGTGGGTACGGTTTAAATTCGTCCCTATCTCCCTACTTCGAAAGTGGGTTTTTGAGGTTTTTTTGGGACATAGGTATTAAGAGTATCATTTTTCACTAAATTTTGGACGCTGAATCGAATAGAATGAGTCTGGGACACTCCACACTGACTGTTTTCCCCAGAAATAACCATCCCTTGTGAAAGGATTTGCGTCTTGGAACGTAAAATGTCAAATTTGGGGGCAAATTGGAGAGAATTTATTATTATTTTAAAAAATCCAAACAGAAAAGACCTACATTATCAGTGAAAATGACTAGCTGACTTGCCATTCTATTATATACTAGGCTATTACCATGGTCTAATATTTCATTTCTGAATCGTTGTTCCTTGAATAATCTACCTAAATTTTCAACTAACAACTTTTTTCTGGGCGTTTAAAGGTACTTTTTGATAATTTTGGACGCTGAATCCAATTGGACGGGTCCCAGAACGGTTGGCGCCTATCTGAAGAAGTTATGAGTCAAAATGGGTATCCTTATAGTACTCAGGCAAGTGGGGTATAATTTTCGACTAATTTTTGGACGCTGAATCGATTGGAATGGTCCTCCATGGTCCTAGTCCGAGGAATAACCAAACCATGTGAATGAATTTGCAGCGTTTTTATTGAATGTTGAAGTCACTTAGGTGAAATCCATACATGTCCCGTTGAAATTCTGAGTTATCTGGCGATTTATTACAAGCTGAAGAGCTTCAGAGGTTCTCTAACTTATGTCCAAAAGAAAACAGTACTTCTCTCATGCCTTGTAGGTGATAGATAGCGTGTGCTGAACGTGCTAACGAACACAAAGATCGTCTTTTCAAACAGAATTATTTGCCCTGGGTGCCGTTTAGGAATTTATATGAACAGCTTCGTCTGTCAACTTGAATCTGCACTGTCCTGGCTGCTGGCATAGTGGGACATAAAGGTGAAAATCTATCCATATTGAGGGTTTTAGGGCCTACGGGCTCTGATGCATTCCATCACTACGTGGTCCGTATTCTCCTATCTAGGAACCCTAGGGGCGTTAGTCAGAGAATCGAGCCGTCCAAAAAGATTATTGTTGAGAAGAAAACAAAATTGGTGCGTACCAAATTGCTGGTGACCGAGCAAGGCGACAACGTTACGTGGAAAGTACATAGGGGAATCAAATTACCTATAGAATTTCACCCACCGGGCATGTGGCCCAGTTTTATTGTAAAATTAAATATTTCTGGTAAGATACTACTTTCACTTCAACACTTTCAAATATTTTTCCCCTAAACTCGACTTTGAAATTCAGAAAAATAGTACTATATGGCAAGAGCTAAACAATACCTACCAGTACAATATTCACTACCTACCTACCAACCAGGTCCTAGGTGTGTATAGGGTGTTCCAGAAGTAGCGCTTAATTTCAAAGTGCAATAAACAATTCAATTTTCGGTCAATTTAAATTTTTTTTATTGGAAATCGTAGGAAAACAACTCCGATTTACGTGTGAAAATGATATTGGGCATGTGCCATATTTGTGCGCCAATAAGGTTAATATTGATGATACCTCGTTGTTCACGGAGTGGGTGGCAATGAAAAATTATATAGTGGAACAAATCACTAATGAGGATTTTCGGAAATTGCAGTCCCCTAAGAAGTGAGCAAATTCCTTCAATAAGAATAAACACAGCGATCAATTTCCTCAGCTAAAAAGAATACGTGTTTGCCATCCCTTCACACAACGCTTTCGTTGAAAGAATTTTTTCTCTGATCAGTGCTCAATGGACCAAAGAGAGAAACTCTCTTCTCCCAGAAACTGTCAAGGCCCTGACCACCATCAAGACGAATCTTGACATCACCTGCTCAGAATTTTTCAACTATATCAAAGAACACAAAGAAGTCCTACGCTTAGTCGGCGGAAAAGATAAATACGTGCAATGACTTAAATACCTACTTCAAAATACGTGTTTCCAGAAAATGTTTGTGTTAATATTACCTGTTATATTATAATATATTCCGTGCTTTCAAAAATATTTTATTTTGCATAGGTTTGGTATGGTCATCTTGTCCCGATTTTTGGTCAATTATTTCTTGAATAATCAACCTGTTTTTATGCAATAGGTCAACCTCTCCGATTCAACTCAAAATTTTATTCTGGACGTTTCAAGGTGTCTAGACCAAAAAATTTCAATGTCCGTCCGCCGTCCGCGCCGTTTTAGGTAGTAGAAAATTTTCTAAAAATCTGAAATTTGGGTCAGGGGTCTGTTCCCGGCCGAGACGGGTCCTCGAAACTTTTCAGCCCGATCGGACCAAATTTGGGCGGGGTAGGGGTCAAAATGTGTTTTTTGAAAAATGGATTTTCGAGATTTTGGGCGATCTAGGCGAGTAGGGTATCATTTTCCACTAAATTTTGGACGCTGAATTCAATGACGTGTGTCCCAGAACGATTGGCACCCACCGGAAGAAGTTATGGGTCAAAATGGGTACCTATCCACCCATTTTGTATGTGTCAGGATTTCTGGTGCCTAGGCGTGTGGGGTATCATATTCCACTAAATTTTGGACCCTGAATCGATTGGGTCTGGGACCCTCCACACCCACTGTTTCCCCCATCCGAGGAATAACCAACCCGTGTTTTTGTTTAGGCAGTCCCGATAAGTCCCGATTTCTAGCATAACCTGTCCCGATTTACCTGGGAGAGATATGACAGCCCTAATGTAGTATAAATATTTTGTCATGTATATTGAACAAATGGGTCTGACGTAATTTGTGGAAAGATCAGAAACACGACAGCACAGCTCTACCTGTACAAAATGTGAGAAAACTGAATTGACCACAAACTGGACGAGAGTTCTCATTTTGAAATTATTGTATTTAACAAACCAACAACAATTCTATGAGGATTGAAGGCGTTAACGAGAGCTGCCAATAAAAAGACCAGGAAAGTGGACACTGATAAGGATGCGAATGACAGAAGCGAAGGTCGTTCCCATGCAAACTGATGGCCACAAACTGCGATCAAAACAGACAATATTCCAACTGTCGAACAGTGTTCGTAGCGTCACAATAAAGAACTGCTCAAAGTAGAATCACTATTGAACTTATACGTCGAACAATACAACGCATATTCGTGACAATGTTATTAAAGATAACTCACAAGGATGGGAGATGGTCCGGCTCGATGTTCACCACCTGCTCGTCTTCTCCACACGAATTCAACATTAACGCATTATCTACCTCGTCATAGTTTGCACAGTAAATAAATCGTACACTTACTGAATACTTTTACCCGCCTAAAAATAAATAAGTCGAAAACGACTTGAATCACCGTCTTGTCAAACTTATCCGTCCAGTGGCACTTTTTTTCTACTTTATTTCATGAGAAGTGGTTCGATAGCTAGCTATCGATTAGCAAAAACTAAACAATCGATACTCACCCACGTCCATTTTCCCTCCAAATCCGACTTTTCTTTGTCGCCTTGTTTTTTTAACATGTTTTATTATTTTCTTTACCTCAAAACTATGATTATCAGTCAATTTAATTTAATTAAAGCAAACCGCAGAACACTTTTCTTTTTAATAGGCTTAACATGTATCAAGAAGGAGTGAGGATATCCGTTCTATTGTAGGTAGGTGGTAGGTACTTTTCAGAGCAAAATAACAAGATAAGGACAATGCGTTTGAATTGTAAAAATATTGCACCAAATTAACAGGATCTATGAGTATTGGAGAGTTAACACTATAATTTGAGCCCATAACCTTTAAATGCGAGGGTTTGTTTATATATTTGATTAGAAAGCTTTGTCCAAGCTCCAAAGAGACAAGGGTGAGAATTGAAATTTTGAGGGTGATTTATTAGCTAAATTATGGGTAAAAACGTTTTAAACATTCGTCTAGGCGCGAAAATCCGGTACATAAATATGAAATTCGTGCTTTATAGAACTAATCGATTCATGAAAATCGAGTTTTAACATCAAGAAGTTTTTGGGTGGGATCTGCGGCGAGCTTTCGAGGTGCTAAAAGTTCCTGGTCGGGCCTTGGGGAGGTCTCTTCTGCTGGCAACAATAGGAAAATATTGACGGATTCCTAGGGCACAAGGGTCTGAAGTGGGCCGGAGGGTTGGAGGGGCGAGTGCCCCCCCATCGTCGCAAGCACCCTGTCGTCATCGTAGCCCCTTTTACGGTCATTTTATTCGTATACAACTTCCTTCCTCGACGCCAGAAAGCGTTCATATCCTCATTGTAGTTCTCCCACCGCCCAATCCTGGGTTGTGATGCAATAAAATCGGTCATTTTGGTATCGTATTTAACACATTAACATAAAGCTGCTGATGAAGCGCTGATTGCTTATTGTTTGTTCCAGGTGGAACGACCAGCCAAGCCGTAGTTCCCAGAAATTCACCGTAATTAGCCCTAAATAGCCCATAATTCCTTAATTTGGCGAGGCAAAAATATAGACAAAGCTGTCTATATGCCACTTTGCTAGGTACTCACTACCTAGACAAATACTATTTTAATCTGCGCTAGGTAATGAAATCATTCACACCTTTTCCTCTATTGAAGTCCCTTACACAATTTTTTGTCTAGCTCAAACTCCCTATAACAAAAGGAAACATGCTTAATTTTCCATTCTCTACTGTTAATAAAATATTTTTCATGATGTAGATTTGGATTCAGCCGCCAGTAGATGACCTTTATGCTGACCTCATTCCCTTGAAAATGACAAAATAAATTTTGTAAAAAGTTTGGCTTATTTGGTGAAAAGAAGGAGGGAAATCACTATTAATTGTACAGAGTATTTTTCTTTAAATTTAGAAAAAAATGTACAACTTGTTTCCAGAAAGTAGGTACCTAGATATCTTTATTTAAATATCTTCTCTCTCTCAGGTACCTTTTTTGGGGGTGCAGCAGTTTATTCAGGACTTGTCTGAATCGATTCAATGTCGATATTGTAGTGAATCATGCACCCATGACCGCCCATGACCCCAAAATGCTCAACAGGTGTCCATGCAACTAGATAAAAGTAGAACTAACGAACTAACTTCGACGAAAGATTATATAGAATTGATGCAGATTCATTTTTATCATTTTCTTATATGATTTAAGATAAAAAATGTGACAAAACCATCCGATATCTCGTAGTTTTAAATAGTTCCGTAAGGAATTCAGAGGATCGTCATCAAATAAATAGAAATTGTGTTAACAAACCACGTTGTTTGTTCGCAGAAGCCATCAAAACGGATTTAACCTATTTCCAAACATGAGTAAGCAGTCTCAACAGTCACCAGTGACGTCATCGCTGCATAGACGCGTTAGCACATTCCAATCCTTTGACATCTGTTTTCAGATAGCCAGACCAGACTGGAGATTTTCATTTAAACTACTTTTGACTGTTAACTTCCTTTAAATCCTGCCTCAATTTTCCACGGTTAGTGGGTTCTCAATATATTTATACTTTTCAGGAAGTAAAATGGGAAGTTATATTTGCATGACTTTTTGCACGAAAACATAGGTTATTCATGGAATAACCGCCCAAAATGTGATAAAACCTTCCGATATCTCGTAGTTTTAAATAATTCCCTTAAGGAATTTAGAGGATTGTGATCAAATTAAGAGAAATTTTGTTAACAAACCACATTTTGTTTGTTCGCAGAAGCCATCAAATCGGGTTTTACCTATTTGCAAACATGAGTAAGCAGTCTCAACAGTCACCAGTGACGTCATCGCTGCATAGACGCTTTAGCACATTCCAATCCTTTGACATCTGTTCCCGGATAGTCAGATCCAACTGAAGATTTTCATTCAAACTACTTTTGGCTGTTAACTTCCTTTAAATCCTGCCTCTTAATCAACCATGATAATTATTTTAAAAAAAGTATTATTATAATAATTTATCGACGCGAATAACCAACCAGAATGTGAAAAACCTTCCGATATCTCGTAGTTTTAAATAAATCCGTTAGGATTTTAGAGGATTGTGATCAAATTAAGAGAAATTTTGTTAACAAACCACATTTTGTTTGTTCGCAGAAGCCATCAAAACGGATTTAACCTATTTGCAAACATGAGTAAGCAGTCTCAACAGTCACCAGTGACGTCATCGCTGCATAGACGCGTTAGCACATTCCAATCCTTTGACATCTGTTCCCGTGTAGTCAGATCCAACTGGAGATTTTCATTCAAACAACTTTTGGCTGTTAACATCCTTTAAATCCTGCCTCTTAATCAACCATGATAATTATTTTAAAAAAGTATTATTATGTATTATAATTTATCGACGCGGCTAACGGCAGCACTCTTCACGAATTTTCCACGGTTATCGGGTTCTCAATATATTTATACTTTTCAGGAAGTATGATGGGAAGTTAAATTATATTTTCATGATCACAAGGAAGCTCATGTGCTATGATTTCGGCAGTGTATTTAGAATGTGAAGTTTCAGAAGCAGATTTATTGATTTTAAGTGATCTTCCTACCCTTTGACATCTGAATTGTCAGATCCGACTGGTGATTTGCATTCAAACTACTTTTGCCCATTAACCTTAAATCCGGCCTCATGATCAACCATAATTAATAATTGCAAAAAAATGATAATGATAATAATAATAATTTATCATCGCGACTGATGATCTCACTCTTCACCAATTCTGCACTGTAATCAGGTTCTCAAAATATTAATACTTTTCAGGAAGTAAAATGGGAAGTTATATTTGCATGACTTTTTGCATGAAAACATAGGTTATTCATGGAATAACCGCCCAAAATGTGACAAAACCTTCCGATATCTCGTAGTTTTAAATAATTCCCTTAGGAATTTAGAGGATTGTGATCAAATTAAGAGAAATTTTGTTAACAAACCACATTTTGTTTGTTCGCAGAAGCAATCAAATCGGTTTTTACCTATTTGCAAACATGAGTAAGCAGTCTCAACAGTCACCAGTGACGTCATCGCTGCATAGACGCGTTAGCACATTCCAATCCTTTGACATCTGTTTTCAGATAGCCAGACCCGACTGGAGATTTTCATTTAAACTACTTTTGACTGTTAACTTCCTTTAAATCCTACCTCAATTTTCCACGGTTATCGAATTCCCAATATATTTATACTCTTCAGGAAGTATGATGGGAAGTTAAATTATATTTTCATGATCACAAGGAAGCTCATGTGCTATGATTTCGGCAGTGTATTTAGAATGTGAAGTTTCAGAAGCAGATTTATTGATTTTAAGTGATCTTCCTACCCTTTGACATCTGAATCGTCATATCAAACTGGTGATTTTCATTCAAAGTACATTTGCCCGTTAACCTTAAATCCGGCCTCATGATCAACCATAATTAATAATTGCAAAAAAATGATAATGATAATAATTTATCATCGCGACTGATGATCTCACTCTTCACCAATTTTCCACTGTTCCATTAAATAGGTTCTCAATATATTAATACTTTTCAGGAAGTAAAATGGGAAGTTATGACTTTTTGCATGAAAACATAGGTTATTCAAGGAATAACCGCCCAAAATGTGACAAAACCTTCCAATATCTCGTAGTTTTAAATAATTCCCTTAAGAATTTAGAGGATTGTGATCAAATTAAGAGAAATTTTGTTAACAAACCACATTTTGTTTGTTCGCAGAAGCTATCAAATCGGGTTTTACCTATTTGCAAACATGAGTAAGCAGTCTCAACAGTCACCAGTGACGTCATCGCTGCATAGACGCTTCAGCACATTCCAATCCTATGACATCTGTTTCCGGATAGTCAGAGACTGGAGATTTTCATTAAAACAACTTTTGGCTGTTAACTTCTTTTAAATCCTGCCTTTTAATCAACCATGATAATTATTTTAAAAATGTATTATTATTATTATTTATCGATGCGACTAACGGCCGCACTCTTCACCAATTTTCCACTGTAATCAGGTTCTCAATATATTTACACTTTTCAGGGGAAAAGATGAGAAGTTAAATTATATTTTCGTGATCACAAGGAAGCTCATGTGCTATGATTTCGGCTGAGTATTTAGAGCGTGGAGTTTTAGATGCAAATTTATCGAACTTGAGTGATCCGCATCCCCACTCTAGATGGCGATTATCGTAAAGAAAATTCATTGATGAAATCAAAGCCCAGAATAAAAAGTCAATATGACCCTGTGAAGATGGCAACATGCAATAGAAGGCATTGATTCCAACATATGAAAGGCCAACGACCTACAAATGACGTGGAAATTCCACTAATTGGGATTCTTGAACCCTCTCAACAACAAGAAGCCCACTGATGAAAGCTCAAAAAAAAAAAATCAATTTTCCATGATTTTGAAAAAGCTTAGAAACTACAGAAATGCAGTCGACAACAGTTCTCAGATATATTTTATCGTCCTCGTACAACTAAAACTATTGTTGCCAGTTATTTTCCTATTTTTAGTCTCAGGCAGAATGCTATAACCTTTCAAATGACGGGTTTCCTGGCGCCGGGTTTCAGGTAGATGAGTGCAGGTAACCAACATTACTCGGAACCTTTTTAAACTGTTGAGTTGGGAAATCCTTTCATGGAGAACTTGCAAAAGAAATGCATGGCATTGTAGATAAATCTGGTTCTGGTGGTGAGAGGGGGTAGGTATCTAGTCTTCAGAAAAGCCACTTATCTCAAGAAACGCTGCAAATTCATTCACAGGGGTTGGTTATCCCTCGGACCAGGCGCATGATGACTCATTCCAATCCAAAGTTCAGTGGAAAATGATACCGCACACGCCTAGGTGCCAAAAATCTCAAAAACCCACATTCAAAATGGGTAGATAGATACCCATTTTGACCCATAATTTCTTCCAGTGGACTCCAATCGTTCCGAGACCCTTTTCATTGGATTCAGCGTCTAAAATTTAGTGGAAAATGATACCCCACACACCTAGATTGCAAAAAATCTCAAAAATCCATATTTTGAAATACACATTTTGACCCATACCCCACCCCAATTTGGTCCGATTGGGCTGAAAAGTTTCGAAGACCAACTAAAGCCAAAAACGGGCCCCTGACCTAAATTTCAGATTTTTAGAAAATTTCCACTACCAAAATCGGCGTGGACGGCGGACGGACATTTTAGATTTGGATCCAGACACCTTGAAACGCCCAGAAAAAAATGTTTTGGGTCGAATCGCAAAGATTGACATTTTACATGAAAATTCAGGGATTAACCAACCTACAGGAAAAGGTGATTAAAAAAAAAAAAAAAAAAAAAAAATCCCCCAAAAGTGTGGGTACCCATTTTAAAAATGTCCTTCGAGATCAATGAGTGCATCAATTCGGGGCCCATTTCTCCTAATTCGGCATCCGAAATTGAGTAAAAAATGATAACCTACACGTTTAGGTTCCCGAAATCTCAAAACCTAATATAAAAATCCAGGCGAGTGGGATATGAATAAATATATAATTTTCCACTTAATTTCCAATGCCGAATCGATTGAGATGGGATATGGATTGAATTCCGCAACCAATGAGTCAAAATTGAATCTACACCTACTTAAAAAAAAAGTTTATTTTCCAAAAAAAAAAAGTACATTGAAAAATAACTCAATGCATGCGAGTCATTGACATTTTGTGCGGTAGGAAGTGTCCAGAAAAAAAGGAAATTCAATTTGAATGTAACTTATTGTACAACATTGTTGTTGATATGCTTTAAAATACACACAAAAAACGATATTCCGTAAAAAGAAACACTGTATCTCTATAGGTACCAGATTTTTTCGAAAACCCACTTTATAAATTGGTGGACAGATACCCATTTTGGCCCATAACCTCTTCCGGTGGGCGCCAATCGTTCCAGGACCAGTCTCATTGGATTCAGCGTCCAAAATTTAGTGGAAAAAGATACCCCACACGCCTAAATCGCCGAAAATCCACATTTTCAAAATACACATTTTGCTCCTCTCCCCTAATTTGGGACCCGTTTCAGGCTCTAGTTGGTCCTCAAAACTTTTCAACTTGGACCAAATTTGGGGGGAAAGGTAGGGAGGGGTCTAAACGTGTTTTTTGAAAAGTGGATTTTCGAAATTTTAGGCAATCAAGGCGTGTGGGGTATCATTTTGGACGCTGAATCGATTGGAATGAGTCTCCATGCTCCAAATACGAGAAATAAATTCCTGTAAATGAATTTCCAGCGTTTTAGTTAAAAAATCAGTCCTAGGTACGAAGTGGCCCTTACCACTTTACTAAATAGTAAGGCCTGTATTGATAGATTTCTCTCAAACTTGACCACAAGCCACAAGCTACTAAAAACAAATGATATCGGAAGATTTTGTTATTTCAAGCCTAATTTTA
The DNA here is from genome assembly GCA_019603395.1 of Cyrtorhinus lividipennis. Lineage (NCBI taxonomy): Eukaryota > Metazoa > Arthropoda > Insecta > Hemiptera > Miridae > Cyrtorhinus > Cyrtorhinus lividipennis. The sequence continues at coordinate 4,569,832 of CM034008.1, forward strand.
TTTCAGGGATCAGAGACCCGTTTATTTGCTGTAGTTGGTTCTAGACATTTTTCAGCCCGATCGGACCAAATTTGGGTGGGGTAGGGGTCAAAATGTGTATTTCGAAAAATGGATTTTCGAGATTTTCGGCGATCTATGCGTGTGGGGTATCATTTTCCACTAAATTCTGGACGTTGAATCCAATGAAATTGGTTCCAGAACGATTGGCACCCACTGGAAGAGGTTGTGGGTCAAAATGGGTATCTATTACCCATATTGAACATGTGTTTTCGAGATATCTGGTACCTAGGCATGTGGGGTATCATTTTCCACTAAATTTTGGACGCTGAATCTAATGAGACTGGTCCCGGAATGTTTGGTGCCCTCTGGATGATGCTATGGGTCAAAATGGGTGCCTATTTACCCATTTTGAATGTGTTTTCAAGATCTCATGTACCTAGGCGTGTGGGGTATCATTTTCCACTAAATTTTGGACCCTAAATCGATTGGAATGGGTCCGGGACCCGCCACACCCACTGTTATCCCCATGTTAAAGAAATAACTCTCTATTCGCCTGGTCCGAGGTTTAAATTAGTCTCCATGGGCCTGGTTTGAGGAATAACCAACCCATGTGTATAAATTTGCAGCGTTTTTTAGCTTTAGTTGGTCCTAGAAACTTTTCAACCCGATCGGACCAAATTCAGGAGAACAGGGGCGTATAAGCGTTTTTCAAAAAATGGATTTTCGAGATTTTTGGCAATCTAGGAGTGTGGGGTATCATTTTTGACTAAATTTTGGACGCTGAATCCAATGATACTGATGCCGGAACGAGGGCGCCCACCAGAAGAGGTTATGGGTCAAAATGGGGTATCTATCTACCCATTTCGAATGTCTGTTTTCGAGATTTCTAGTACCTAGGCGTGTGAGGTATCATTTTCCAAAAAAATTTCCAATCGGTTTGAATGTCCAAGGAATGACCAACCCCTGTGATTTTAGATTCATGTCCTAAAGCCCAACTACCTAAAATCCAAAACAAGCCACGATTTCCTACAAAGAATTAGATTTTACTAACTTGATCCTATAATTTCATATAGGCTTGACGGAGTGAGAAAATTATCAAAGGAAAGGGAGGATTTGAAAAACCTGTTGCATCCGATCTTCAGATTCTTGGGATTTTATACCAGAAGGGTTAGTTTTTCCAACGAATTTTTCGTCAGATGTAGAATGAGATTGAAATGATTTGCGTGGAATTTCGTTAGAATATAATAAGCAATGCAGTTGGAGTAATTTAATTTGGTTTTTCAAGTAATAACGAAATTTTGTATTATTTAGGTACCAATTGTATAAAAGATTCCAGAAAATATAAATTTCGATTAAAAAAAATTAACGGAAAATGTGTAGAGTGTTGACGTTTCAAATATTCGTAATATTAGGGGTGAGCATAGCAATGAATTCCAACCGAGCAGAATTTCGGTTCGATCATAACGATTAAACATGGGGGAAAAAAAATAGGGTCATGTTGTGGTGAGAGCCGAGCACGGAAGAAGCCAACCGGAAAAAAGTAGTCCCACTTTCAAACTCAAATTTGGACGTAAGAACTCATTTATGGGTGAAATGGGTTTTTCAGAAAGCTTACTCAATTTGTATTCAGCTGGGTGAAATTTGTTTTAGATTAAATTTCTTTTTATTCGGAGTTAAACGAGCATATCGGGCCACCTTGGTGGGCTACCGGTTTAGTGCGCTTGCGCAAAGTAGTCCCACTTTTATAGGTTAATTTTGATGTTTTTAACCCGTTTTAGGGTCTAAATTAAATTTATTAACTATCATTATATCTTTTTCAATTAATAAAAAGATACTTATGACCCAATATAGGTGAATATTGAGATTTCTTTGGTCACATGAGTTCATCCGCCAGTTCCGCCCGTACACTGGGCCCACAAGAGGAAAAGACGCCATTAAGCACACAAACTCCAATGAAGTCGGAACTGGTCGCGTAGTCTATGGATATTTCTGTAGTTATTGATCCTGCTGTGATACTTTTTTACTCCTAATTATAGGTAAGATGGTTTCTAATGTTGTTTTCTATTTGCATGCTGAATTTGGTTGATTTCTACCGAGCGGATTTTTCTGTAGAGGGCAAAACTTCAGTTTTACCCTCTATGGGGGAAAGCTCTGTAGAACGCCGACCATGGCGTGTCATGGACCTCATTTTTCAAGTTCATTTTTGATATTACTCTTTTCATTTTGCCTTTTTATCATTCTTTTAATGAATATTTCAATTGATGAGTGACCGAACTATTTTGTTTTTTCAGTCAAGAAGATGAGTGACCAATTCTGCCTCAAATGGAACAACCATCATACGACTTTGGTTGCCGTTTTCGACAAGCTGTTCGAGTGCGAATCCCTCGTCGACTGTACAGTAGCAGCTGAAGGCAAATTCGTCAAAGCCCACAAAGTCGTCTTATCGGCGTGCAGCTCGTATTTAGAGGTGAGTGTCGTTTTTATTTTGCCATCCATTGCTGAGAATAGGATTATCGTTTCAGCCACTGGTATTTTTACATTTTATTATTTTTCCTGCTGATTTCATAAATTGAATTTTGCTAGTCATTTTCGTTCAAATTGCATTGTAGTTTCGTTGAAATAATTTTTCCCATGGCGGCCGCCACGTTTTCCCACAATTGACCCCTTGAAAAACCCTAGGGGCCTTTAGTGGGTCTTCCAACATGGCTGAACATACCGTTAGTTGGTGGGGAGCTCGCATGGCCCCCCTCCCCATGTTTCCGACCCATGTTGCCGCTTTGTCCCAACAACCCATCAACGAAAGCGGCGCACGGAATTTTGAGAGCGCCTGTACATTTCCGGCCTCCCCTCGTTCACGCCGTACGGCGAGGGATAAGTTTTTCCACACGAAAGCGGCGCCGCCGCCCGCCTTTGGGTCCTGTGCGGATGCTCCCACCCCCTCCGGTCGCCCACCCATTTCCAACTCAACCCATTTTACCGGGTGGGGTCTTGCCAATCAATATCCTTTCTCCCCATGTTCGGCACGCTGATGATACTAATTTTGCGCAGCATTATCGATCCATGGTCGCTGGTGACCCTTACCTCGTCCCAATCTGTAGTTCTATCATACATTTTTCATTGTTTGAATACAATTTTTTTTTGAAATTTATTAACTGATAACTCGTACGATCATTAGTACCCAACGTTGATCTGCGTGACATGCTTGAACCATATCAAAAGTCATGTATTGTGTTGCACATATTCACGACCTGCGAAATTTTGGAATTATTTAACCAAACTTAATGTATATCTGGAGGGGGCTTCAATATACGGAAATGAGTGGACCTCATTTTTTTTTTTTAAACTAAACGCCTGATAACCCTCGAAATGACTCGCCACCTTCTGTAAGACGAACCCATTACAACCGGGAATGAAATCCTCCCATCAACAAGGCTGTTATTGGTTGGCTGCTAATTATTTTGAAATTCTCGAAAAAAAATTTCTTCGTCCCAAATTTTCAAATTCCCCATAAAATAAACTATAATATTCGACTCAAAAAAGTGATAATATTTTCGTTTGAAAAAAAAAGAATGATGTGAAAGATGTTAAAAGGGTTGTCAATGCGTTCTATGGATTATGACGTATTTTGTTGATTGCTACAATCACAATTTACACCAACAGGGTTAACATTCAAATTCACTCAAATTTATGGTTTCGCTGTAATACGTGGGTTTTAATTGAGTTGAGGTTGTCCATGAGTCGACTATTTTCGTTGCCACTTGTGCCCGAAGGTACGAGCGAGCCGACCACGCCATTTTCTCCTGGATTTGCTGTCGCAGTCGTTTCACGTTTCACTCATTCGAAGGAAAAGACGTCAGCCGACCGGGGTTTTCACTTTGCCGCGCATGCGCTTCCCATAAGTGAATTCCGCCTCACAGTTTCTCCCACCTCAGCAGCAGCGTGAGGTCAATGGCTTGCGAGCGTTTTCGAGGCGGACTGTACAAATCCCGAGGGGGAGAAGCTCCTTTCAGATCTGAGGTGGAGCCTTTTCTGAGAATGTTCTCTTCACGAAGTACGGCGGGGGCTTTTTCTTCTATGGAAAGAACTTGTTCTGATTTGGGTTGCAGTGCCCGCATTACCGTTTCCCTCGTCACGCCGCTAGAGCGCGTTGCTACTGCGTCCCTCTTGACTGCTTTCACTTGCAATTGTGTGCCCCAAAACCGATGTTAGAAAAGCCTCCTGTACAATTTTGGTTTTGATTTGTCAATCCATATTTCCCTGCCACTTCTATGATAACTTCCACAGTTGTGATTGAATCCAATTTGCAAACAAAATTTTCAAAATCAGCCCCAAGTTTCGTTCTGATCGAATAAAGAGTGCGCTCAACCCATGAACGAACTTAATTCTCCGGTTTCAGTCTTTTATTGGTGAATTTGATCATGAAAATTATGATACGGCTAATCCCTAATATCAGGAAACTCACCCCTATTGATCGATATATCGAATCGACCTGCACACGTGGTGATGCAAGTGTATTCAGCTTTTGAATAACGTTCTCTTTTACGAATATCTTGGATAAAACTCGTTTTATACGTAAATTTTGATAGAAATTAACTTCATCATAGACTTGTTCTGAAGTATCCGCTGTGTTATAATCTATGTTTACCTGTAAATTGAGACAGATTCATCTTATAGTTTCGGTTCATTATTATTGGAAGTACAAACATGTCAATTCGATATATCGATTGTTGGGATGCGTACGCTCTCCTGACGATTTACCGATATTACCTTCTTAGAAGCTCTATATTATTTAAAATAACATAATTTCCAACCTCATTCGAACTGAAAACACCGAGTGTGGTGAAAGCAGTCCGAAATAGGGAATAAAAAAAGCTGCTCTACAGACAGCAAGAAACATACTAATTTCAAATTGAAGTAAGGCACATACACGGAATTTTAAATGTACGAAAGATTAACCTAGCTAACCCAATGATAACACGTGCGTATCGTTTTATGGTAATAAATCAAGTAAATTCAAGCTATTTGAATCCCGTCCCCCTTGATGAAACCGGTTGTTCATGTGGAATATCTCTTTGAAATGGCATTTCTGTCGAGTCACGAGGACTAATTACGAGGCTTATTGTTGAACTTAAGCCTCTTGAAAACTTTTAAAGAGCGCAAGTGGTGTCCACGAGGGGCATTTTTCAATTTGAGAAAGCAACTTGCCTTCGTATGACGCTATTCGTCATTCTCTGAGTGATAACGCTTATCATTTTTCAATTTTTAAGGGCCTAGGTACATTAGGTATCATTTCCGGCTCAACTCTGATCGTTTGATTAGTAATTATTGGTAGATTTTGAACCGATTGCTGCAAGTTGATGATTGATATTGTTGAAATGGGCACTGAAATTGAGTTTTGAACTAACCGATCAAAGATTCTGTGCTTGGGAGGTTCCTTCAGGTTATCTCATGGACTCCAACTCCTCTCCACACCTCAATTTGAATGCCTGATGTTATTTTGTATCACAATTGCCACTTAAGTGTGGAAGCATGACGCTTTGTGAACTCAACGATTTATAATGTGAACTAACGACATGTTTCTGTTCTGTTTTTATTTAGGAACTCCTACAAAATCACGATGACAAGCACCCGATTCTCATATTCAACGACATTTCGTACGTTGAGCTCAAAGCGATGTTGGAGTACATGTACCGAGGGGAGGTCAACGTGTCGCAAGATCAGCTGAATACGTTTCTCAAAGCGGCTGAAGCTCTGCGAATTAAAGGACTGACGACAGATCAAGGTGGGGGAGATGGCGGAGGTGGCGAATTAAACGACCTCAAAAAGAAAATGCCTCGAAAAGAGCCGAGGACAAACAGCCCCGTTCTGGGTAAGTTGATTTTGAACGATTCTGTTGTCATTTTGATTGATTTTAATGAACCATCCAAAATGGCTGTCGTACAATACAGCTCTAAATCCACTCATTTCGTTGAAACAAAAATGAAGGGCATTTCTTTTTAAAGAAATACGCCATCAGAGGAGGGCAAGAGAGGGGGTATTTCCACTGTAAAGCCGCATTTACACGATGCCAGAAACCGGTCCAGTTGACTGTCCTTATGAGTAGATTTCAGGCCAGTTTAGTTCCCCCCACCACCGAAAATTTGAGCTGGCGTAATTCATTGGAATCTTGTGAATCACCTTTTTCACTCAGTTGGGCCTCTAGTACTATTGTACGTGCCATCTGTTACAATTTGTGATGTTTTGTGTTTCGCAAGTTCAATATGCCACCGAAACAGTCGTTAGAAGATTTGGATGTCATGTTTTTGGAAGCATACAGAGAGCAACAATGAACAAGAACAAATTCCCTCGGAAATCGGCGCTCCAAAACTTGCTGATGAAATAGACGATTTTGGAATTGCTGAGAAGTCAAAAGCAAAAATTGAATCTCCGTTGTAGGCCTCTGACAAATTTCTCGTCAAAAACCACTCCCTTGTCCACACTGCGTGTACTTCCTTAACCTGACGCGGGAAAGCCACGATGATGCAATTTTTGTCAACGAGTCTGTTGTATTGGCTACGTCTAAACGGGGGCTGGCGCCAGTCAGGTGGCTTCCAGTTTGGTCCAGCTAGCTGGTGCCTGTCAGTTGGCTTCCAGTTTGGTCCAGCTAGCTGGCGCCAATCAAGTCGGCTTCCAGTTTGGTCCAGATAGCTGGCGCCAGTCAGTTGGCTTCCAGTTTGGTCCAGCTAGCTGGTGCCAGTCCGGTGGCTTCCAGTTCGGTCCAGCTAGCTGGTGCCTGTCAGCTGGCTTCCAGTTTGGTCCAGTTAGCTGGTGCCTGTCAGGTGGCTTCCAGTTCGGTCCAGCTAGCTGGTGCCAGTCAGTTGGCTTCCAGTTCGGTCCAGCTAGCTGGTGCCAGTCAGGTGGCTTCCAGTTCGGTCCAGCTAGCTGGTGCCAGTCAGTTGGCTTCCAGTTCGGTCCAGCTAGCTGGTGCCAGACAGTTGGCTTCCAGTTCGGTCCAGCTAGCTGGTGCCAGTCAGGTGGCTTCCAGTTTGGTCCAGCTAGCTGGCGCCAGTCAGTTGGCTTCCAGTTTGGTCCAGCTAGCTGGTGCCTGTCAGGTGGCTTCCAGTTTGGTCCAGCTAGCTGGTGCCAGTCAGGTGGCTTCCAGTTCGGTCCAGCTAGCTGGTGCCAGTCAGGTGGCTTCCAGTTTGGTCCAGCTAGCTGGCGCCAGTCAGTTGGCTTCCAGTTTAGTCCAGCTAGCTGGTGCCTGTCAGTTGGCTTCTAGTTCGGTCCAGCTATCTGGCGCCAGTCCGTTGGCTTCCAGTTCGGTCCAGCTAGCTGGTGCCTGTCAGGTGGCTTCTAGTTTGGTCCAGCTAGCTGGTGCCAGTCAGTTGGCTTCTAGTTTGGTCCACCTAGCTGGCGCCAGTCAGTTGGCTTCCAGTTTAGTCCAGCTAGCTGGTGCCTGTCAGTTGGCTTCTAGTTCGGTCCAGCTATCTGGCGCCAGTCCGTTGGCTTCCAGTTCGGTCCAGCTAGCTGGCGCCAGTCTGGTGGCTTCCAGTTCGGTCCAGCTAGCTGGTGCCAGTCAGGTGGCTTCCAGTTCGGTCCAGCTAGCTGGTGCCAGTCAGGTGGCTTCCAGTTTGGTCCAGCTAGCTGGTGCCAGTCAGGTGGCTTCCAGTTTGGTCCAGCTAGCTGGCGCCAGTCAGTTGGCTTCCAGTTTGAGCTGGTGCCTGTCAGTTGGCTTCTAGTTCGGTCCAGCTATCTGGCGCCAGTCCGTTGGCTTCCAGTTCGGTCCAGCTAGCTGGCGCCAGTCTGGTGGCTTCCAGTTCGGTCCAGCTAGCTGGTGCCAGTCAGGTGGCTTCCAGTTCGGTCCAGCTAGCTGGCGCCAGTCAGTTGGCTTCCAGTTTGGTCCAGCTAGCTGGCGCCAGTCAGTTGGCTTCCAGTTTGGTCCAGCTAGCTGGCGCCAGTCAACTAACATCGTGTAAATGCGGTCTCAAAGCTAATAAATGAGTAACGTATGACCTATTTAGACTATTAAGCACCCTAAAATGTGCCAAAAACTTGGAAAAAATTCGATTTTAGTAATAGAATCATTGGTCTTTTATCGTACTTTCTCGAATCTACTTTTTATCCCTTCGTCACCGTTCTGATTGTCGTTTTCTCGATGGAATCTATAAACAATCTTTTTTGTTTCTTTTTAGGAACGACACCCGTTGAACGACCGCCTTCGCCCAAGAGGAAACGACGCATGTCCTCGAGGGATGAGAATTACGCCAACGACTCGAATTCCTGCGATACGGCCCCCACTCCCCCTCCCGCCTCTGGACACAACGCAGTTACCAAACTCGAAGAAAAACTGAGGTAAATAACAAAAAGTGAACAGTTTTTGTCGTGTCTTTTACAGGCTATGCTAAATTTTACGGGAATTTTATTATTATCGGAATTTGATTTTAACGGCGATTTTTCTTTTTTCTTTTAGCAGGTTGAAGAGGGACGGAGGTAGCGCGGAATCGACGAACCTTCAAAGTGGTACGCCCAGCGGTACCCCAGTCCATAAACTCCTTCAACCTAAAACCGAGTTTATCGAAGAGCCCTCCAACGCGGAAGACGTCAGCCTCGAAGACGAAGAGGATTACGGACCTAATCCCGGCACGTCGCAGGCTTCCTTTTCCAGTCAAGGTGAATATTTTGAACGACGTTGGAAATAATATTGATTTTCCTACGTCCTCGCTGAACATTCTGAGAGAGTCGTCCGGTTGATCGAAGAACAAATTGAACCACTTGTCCGCTACTTGGCTCAAAAACGCTGCAAATTCTTTCACACGGGTTGGTTATTCCTCGGACAAGGGAGACTCATTTCTTCAACATGGGCCCTCCCCCCCATTTTGGACCCTTATTTTTCTCGGAAGGAGGCCCTTCTCCTTTCCTTGGACCTAGGCCGGGTACACACGTTGAGGATTCCGGAGAGGATTCCCCGTTGAGGCCAACCTCTCCGGCCGACGGACCGTGTGGACGGGTCGAGGCCTTCAGTTGAGGCGGACTCTTCAGGCCGCCAGGCCTTTCCAATTTTCGGAAAGGCCACTTGAGGCCGGGGTTCCGGTTCCCTGAACTGAACCCCTTCCCTCACGTGTGGATGAGGTGATTGGTTGGCCTCAACGTCGTAGGTATCGCTCGAGTATCGTCACAGTGGTCGTAGCTCCTCGTTTATTTTTTGATTTTTGGTTTTCGCCCCGTTTCGCCTCTGAGGTTTCCCCTACGTGTGGATGCTCCGTCCGGCTCCGGCCACCTCAGAGGAATCCCTCTCCGGAATCCTCAACGTGTGTACCCGGCCTTAGGTGCCTGGACTGCTCCCAGAGCGATCTCCCTCCAACGCCAACGTCGGCTACATGATGCTACTAGGGATGATCGATACCGGGGGAGGATCGATATGAGTACTAGTATCGGTATCGAAAGAATGGTATCGATACCAACAAATATCGGTATCGAATCAAAACTCGGCGCTCCGCGTCTCGCCAGGGGGCTTGCCCCCGGTTACCACTATTTACATACTTCAGTCGAAATTATTGAAACACAGAATGTTTTTAACTGATGCTTTTCGCGCAATTTCGCTACTTTCCTCCCACTAAATCAGAACCTTATATAATCACCGCGTCACACGCTTAAGTAAATAACCTTACCGATGAGCACTCAACTAACAACCAAGTGACCACGGAACAAAATAACACAATTAACACTGTCTTATTACTGGTATGATAGCAAGGCATTCTTCTTCATCACAAGACTACCCCTAGCCAAAGCAGGGATCTCTCCGAAGCTTCTGGCCCTTCGAGTATATACCTTAGCCAATGGTATATACCCAAAGTATTTACTCGAAGTTCTGGCCGAAACAATTGTAGCAACCTTTAGGAGAGGGCCTGCTTGATTCTTAATTATAAAATTTTTAACAAAAATTCTGATTATTTTTTCCGATACCAGTATCGGCAGGCAAAGTATCGATACCAAAATGACCGGTATCGGATGAAAAGTATCGATACCGTATCGATATCGATTGGTATCGGTCATCCCTAGATGCTACCAGTGGCATCCTGTAGCGCGAGTAATGTCTGACAGCGCTCCTGAGTAATTCGTTCACTTTGAGCTAGTTTATTTAGTTTGTTATCAAAGTAGTAATTATTCGTAAATAGAGATGTGCATCAATTTAACGCTGGACGCTCATTAGACTTCCCTGAAAAACATCCAGCCACTACAAAAACATATTCAATTCAATAAATCGTCGCTTAAGAGGCAACACCAGCAAACTCAGCTTTGCCAATTTAGCAGGAGAGCCAAAGAACCGGCCATTATTCCGCTCTAGATGTTTCTTTCAGCGTAATTTTGTAAAATCTGAACTACTGAATCACTAGAAGAACCAAGGAAGATGCAAAACGCTGCAGGAAACCTTAAGGCAGTACAAAAGTCGGTTTTTTAAGCTTTTGTGTAAAATGAGGAAAACTGAATTAACGGTTGTTGCCGCTTAAGCGACGAAATTAGCAATATCTTGTACTCAACCTTGAAATCCACTCATTACTAACGCATTTCGTATTGTTGTGATTTCAGACTTTAACAATTGGCAGTTAGGCGAAGCGACGGGCGACGAGGTATTTATGGCAGGTCAACATGATTTGAACAATACGGCAGGGAATTCGCAAGGTAAGCGAGTCACTGGGCCAATTTGGCACCCAGAACGTCAGCCGCTTCAAATTCGATAACTCTTAACCGAGAGTCGAGATTTTATTTTTTTAATTTTTTTTTTTTCATTTTGAATCGTTAAAACGTTTCTTTATGGAAAAAAATAAAAATGAAAATAAAAATCAAATTTCAAGCATTTGAGGCGGCTTTCGTTTTTTACTGTGAAGTACATTTTTTTTTGTTTTTAAACAGGTAAGGTGGAGGAAAATTGCGCCTTCCTCCGCCCAGCCTTTGTTCTTGTTGTTTGTTCTCTTCTATCTTTCTACTTCTCTGCATGCCTTTTATTCTACTAACTTCCCAAACTCTACTAACCCTTCTATTATTTGTTTGTTTCACCTCTTTTTTTAGTTCGTTGTTTTATTTTTATTTATTTTTTTAATTTTTTTTTGGAATTTTATTTTTTATTTTCTCGAATTCTACAGCACAAATTTCCGCTCATAAATCTCAACAACAAAAAACCATTAGTAAAAAATTAAAAAAGCAAAACAAAAAGCATTCGTCAATGCTTTTTGCGTGTAAATATCGCGAAAAAACGATCGTAAGCGAGCCAAGCATAAGTTCCGGTATAAAAATACATCAAATTCCGACTTTTTGCGTTCAAAACGTTACCGTACATAACCGTTATGTAGGGAAATAGTAAGCAAGCCAGCATGAGATTCTTATCGCTATTAGGGCTACGGGATTTTATTTTATTTATTTTATTTTATTTTATTTTTTCAGCGAGCGATGCAGAGATTTTACCGTATTTTGTTCCGTTTTGTAATTTGATTCCATCCGTATGCGACCTACGACGAATTGTGATGTTGAAAATGTGATTGTGGAGTGTGACGTCGATCCAAGTAACTTTAGAACTAATTCGAAAGCGAAATAGCGTTCGCATTTTGATCGTGTTAAAACGGCTGGTCACTGTATTACCACGTTCAATATATTTTTGGAACGCATTCGACGACGAGTTTGTCAATTTTTGCTTGTGTTGCGACGTCCTTCCGCTCTTATTTGCCGAAAATAGCACAATTTGTTGTTGTCGATCCCCTAAAAAACACTCCTAACGAGGAGAAAACCAAAAAAAAGTCGCGATTTTTATCGGTTTTTTTGAGCTTTCGCGATAAATCGCGTTCGGGTTAAAAACACCTCGCGATTCATTCAAAATCGGGAGTGTCGTCAGATGAAAAGTGTTTTGGGTCGAGGTAAGTATCAGACCCGAGAAGACTTCTGATTCAAAAACCACATTGAACTTCTAAGGTATCGGTAATTTGGTAAAGGTAATCGCGGTAAGTAAACACGTTATTTTCGTGAAGTACCAAAATTTTATTACAATTTCGCTCGATTCCTTCGATTTTGCTAAAATTTAATGAACATTTTAAACGATCAGTTAACCTAATTCATCGAAGGACTCGTTCGAATTTGTACATGTATTTATGACAATTTTCCTCCCCCATTTTTCTTGTTTGAAAACTACCGTTGGTATTAACTGTCGAGACCGTAAAAGGGGTGAAAAGTTGAAACATAAGGGGTTGAAATCGTACAACAGGAACAAATATATTCTTCCATTCAGACATTTCCCTTCGTTGTGAGAAAAATTGGTTTTTTCACGAAAACAATTTAAATTTTAATAATTGCTTTTATTAAATTTGAATTGTTTGAGGCGATATCTGAAGTTTCCTTATACTGTAGAGTTTTTTAGGCATGGCATGAGCTTAGGGTGAGAAGATTTCACGTTCCGAAATTTTGGTCAATTTCAGTTTGTGTTTTTTTCAACTCAGCTCGCCATACGCCGTATAAATTTAATAATTTAAAGACAAACTTCAAACTTCGCGTAAAACTAACGTATTCTTCACAACGAAGTGATTTAGTCGAGTCTTTCAATTGAAATCGAAGCTAGTCATCATGGGGTGTTGATTAGGGGTTGAAAGGGGTGGTTGGGTGGGCCACTCAAGAAAGAAGACGGACTCTGACCAGGATTCATCGTACGACGAAGAACTTCAAATTTTGCGTAAATTCGCCCTCCATCGTCCCCTTGAAAGCCCTTTAATTTTAAAAATATTTCAAATTAACCTCCTCCCCCCCCAAATTTACCCTTGAATTTAGACTTTTCATTCTTGTCAACGATTTGAATAGGAGAAATACAAATGAGTAATTTCGAGTTTTATTTCATTCTTCGACGAACCCCCAGTTCATTATTCTATTACCAAAAGCTTTTTAAGTTTTATATTCCTTTCATACTTCTCAAAATTAAATGAGCTCAATAATTGAAGAAGCGCAGATTTCTTTCGATTTAAGGGTTTTAATTTATCAATTTTTTAATTAATTAAATGAAGTTTACTATCTACAGCTCAAGGCCACAAGAGTTTAAGAAAATTCAACTCTGCGTATTCAAAATTCAGCACATGGGCAAATAATGAGTTCGAAAACGCCCTGAGGTAACTCGGATAATCTTGTAACTACTTGTTATCTATTGAACATGAGCTGATCGATTCGAAACTGCGCCTGCGTATAGCGAGGAATTTCGTACAAAATTTTGGAAGTAGGATTAACGGTTATCTCGGTTGTATCACATTCCTGTGGGGGAATTTGAATGAGCTAAGCCAAATTTCAATTGTGGAAGACATCAGCGGATCACTTCTCTATGATTGATATGCTCTCGTGATGACCCAAGAATATTGAAGGTAAGTTGAATGAATTATCCAATTAATTTTATACGAAGCTCAGGCCATTCTGTACTTAAGGCCTATGTTGTCCAATTGGTAGTCTTCAAATTATTTATATGATAAGTTAAGGAACATCAAATTGAATATTTCTAAAGCGTAGGATTCTATAGGGTAGTGCACATTCAATAATTGAAGAAAAGATAGTTTTTAGAAATTAGCAGGTAGTGTGTCGTTCTGATATCAGCTGATTAGTAGGAACCAATTAGCAATCCCTTTAGATAACTAAAATAACCGTAGGTTCCTACTTGTTCCGTTTCTGAAGAGTGGACGAAACTAGATATTTTTGATCAATGCCGGTAACGAGGTAAACCGTGGGTTTCGACTTAATTTGTTTTGGTTGGTTATTCCTTGAATAATCAACTTTTCATGCTGAAAGTCGATATCTCCGATTCGCCCCAATCGAAGTTTCTGAACGTATCAAGGTGTCTCGATTAAAAATTAGCAAATGTCCACGCCGACTTCGATAATAGAACATTTTCTAAAAATCTGAAATTTGGGTCCGTTTATGGCCCTAGTTGGTCCTACACTAAATTTTGGACGCTGAGTCCAATAAGACGGGTTCCGGAAGAGTTAATGGGGTATCTAGGCAAAAATGGATTTCCGGTACCTAGCCGTGTGGGGTATCATTTTCCACTAAATTTTGGACCCTGAATCGATTGGAATGGGTACGGGACCCACCACACCTACTGTTTTGGTTGGTTATTCCTTGAATAATCAACCTATGTTTTCATGATAATGGTCAACCTCTCCGATTCGGCTCAAAATTTTTTTCTGGACGTTTCATGATGTCCTGATCAAAAAAGGTCAATGTCCGTCCGCCGTCCGCCGTACGCCGTCCATTGTCCACGCCGTTTTTGGTAGTAGAAAATGTTCTAAAAATCTGAAATTTGGGTCAGGGGTCTGTTCCCAGCCGAGATGGGTCCTCGAAACTTCTCAGCCCGATCGGACCAAATTTGGAGGGGGTAGGGGTCAAAATGTGTTTTTTGAAAAATGGATTTTCGAGATTTTGGGTGAGATTTAGGCGAGTGGGGTGTCATTTTCCACTAAATTTTGGACGCTGAATCCAATAAAATGGGTCCCAGAACAATTGGCACCCACTGGAAGAAGTAATGGGTCAAATTGGGTATTTATTACCCATGTGGGTGACTTCAGCCGAATAGACAAACAAAACACATCGTCATATCCTGTTGTTTATAACCAGCTGTTGAACTTAGCAACCAATTTTGAGCAGTTGCCTACAATTCTTTTTACTGTCCGAGCTTTTTATTCGTACCATTCAATTCAATTTAATACAATTATTATAGCCTTCTAAATTACCTACATTTTCTCAATATTATATTAGTAAATTAGTGTCGTAGTGCCCCATAGATACACCCATCTTGAATATGTGTTTTCGGGATTTCTGCTACCTAGGCGAGTAGGGTGTCATTTTCCACTAAATTTTGGACGCTGAATTCAATGATGTGTGTCCCAGAACGATTGGCACCCACCGGAAAAAGTTATGGGTCAAAATGGGTATGTATCCACCCATTTTTTATGTGTCAGGATTCCTGGTACCTGGGCGTGTGGGGTATCATTTTCCACTAAATTTTGGACCCTGAATCGATTGGAATGGGTCTGGGACCCGCCACACCCACTGTTTCCCCCATTCGAGGAATAACCAACCCGTGTGTAAGAATTTGCAGCGTTTTTCCATATTGAAGAAATGAATCTCCATGCGCCTGGTTCGAGAAATAAACAACCCGTGTGTAAGAATTTGCAGTTTTTTAACCGGTAACAAATTCAAATTACCCTGTAGATAACGGGACGCAATGCGTTTGACTAAAATGATCGATTAATCACCTACCAAGTTTTCCAGTCAAATTTGGGGGTGAACGCGAAGGTTGCCTACAAAATGATTGCTACGGTGTTATATCTAACCAATGAGAAGGGTAGGTTGCGACAAAGAATGGGTGGGGGAGTTGGCCTCCATATTCCTCGTAAGGAACAAACAAAAACAAACCCCACATGCCTAAATAACCACAAATCTTGAAAAACACATTTTGATCCCTACTCCCCTAAACTTTGTCCCATTGGGCTGAAAAGTTTCGAATACCAACTAAAGCAATGTTTCCCAACCTTTTTCACGTCGTGCCCCACCTTAGCCTTTCTCAAATTCTTATGCCCCCCTCCCCCCATGTATAATGCATAATTTTCAATATCAAAAAATTGATTGATTGATTGTTCACTTGTGAAACTTAAATAATACATTTTAGGAAAAATCACTAGAAACTTGTTTATTTTAGCAAAAAATATAATTTTAACTGAAATTATAATGCGAAAAAAATTAAATTAAAATATTTCTATATTAATTTATTATTCCAGTTCAGTGAGGTCCTTGCGCTTGATGCATGCTGCACAGAGCTTTTATATTAGGTTCCAAATTAGATAGCTTCAGTCTCAAGTCTCCACGTCGTGTTATATCCAGCCGACTTTTTTTTTTTAACAGTAAATCATTTACAGCACTAAATCCACATTCAGCTAGATATGAAGATGGAAATGGTAGCAATAGTTTCCTTGCACATTTGGATAAATTTGGGTATTTGATTTCTGTTTCCTCACAAAGCCATGCCATCGTACGTTTTATACAGCTAGTGATGGGGTAGAGTTACTAGGAAGGTGAGCAGTGTCGAACAAAGAGACCTTAACTCCTGTCTGAGTTCCTGGAATTGCCTCTAACACCTCTCTTGGGAGAAAAAGTACACTGCGTAAGGCCGGGTACACACGTTGAGGATTCCTCGTTGATCGATTCCTCTTTGGCCGACGGACCGTGTGGACGGGTCGAGGCCTTCAGTTGAGGCGGACCGAACAGGCCGCCAGGCATTCCAATTTTCGGAAAAGCCACCTGAGGCCGGGGTTGCGGTTCCCAGAATTGAACCCCTTCCTTCACGTGTATGAAGTGATCGGTTGTAGGTATCGCTCGAGTATCGTCACAGTGGTCGTAGCTCCTCGTTAATTTTTTCACAGTTTTCCTCGAAAGGCCTCTCGCGTGTCGAACCCTCTGGCCAAAGCCTCCTGGTTTTCCCGTACGTGTGGATGCTCCGGCCGCCTCAGAGGTTTTTCTCAGAGGAACCCCTCTTCGGAATCCTCAACGTGTGTACCCGGCCTAACCAATTTCTCTTTCATCCTCCGAGAAATTTTTATTTTCACTAACATTTCTTAAGGGGTGCCCGGGAATGGTCCGGGGACCTCAGAGGGGGGGGGGGGGGGGGTGCATTTGGTCCATTTTCGAATTGCCCCCATTAAAAATCAAATTGCCCCCTTGTGGGGCGTGGGCCCCACGTTGGGAAACACGGAACTAGAGCCTGAACCTAATTTCAGATTTTTTGGAAAACATTTTACTGTCAAAATCGGCGGACGGGCATTTGCCTATTTTGATCTGGACACTTTGAAACGCTCTCTTCCAAATGGACAAGAGTGATTATAAAGAGTTCTATCTGGTAGCGGAATTGCTTTCTCCAGGTTACGGTAGAGATACAGTGGTACCTCGCGATACGATCATAATCCGTTCCTGGACCGGGATTGTATCGTGAAAAAATCGTATAATGAACAATGTAATCTTATGTAATTTTTTTTAAACTAAAATTTGAGGTGATACATGTGTTTGATACATCACCGTCTTCTTTCTTTTCTAGTTTTCTTTCTAGAAACACTCGCTTCTTCACTTTCTGAGGCACTTCTCTTCCAAAAATATCTATCTAAAAAAGCCTGTTTCTGACGTCTCCTCAAAATGTTTCGAAAATGACTCGTACAGATGTCGTCCACATTTTCCATTGTACGAATTTTTTCTGGGTGTGTTTTTTTTTTTTCAATAAAACTGTTTCCAGTTTTCAAACCAACCAATGGTTTCGCCGTAGCGCGCCAACTTGTGGCAAGAGATATTAGGATCGTTTCGCGAGCACAAATATTTGTGATATTCCACTTCGCATCCCGAGGTACTACCTACTACTGTACGGTACCTGGCTGAAGAACCAACAAATTCACACTGTCTTACCTGTAGGCGTAACTCCAACTCAATACACAAATTGCTACTGGTCTGCCTTGTGCTTAGGTGGAAAGTGTACTCTTGTAAGAGCCCATATATCCCTTACAGTACGATTTTTAATAAACAGAAATGTCTGATCAAATTCTGATTTTGTTTCAATAGTCTGAAATATTGTTTTTAGTTGGGAAACTAGAGATTTTGATTTTCCTTAAATTCCGTCAAACGGAACTCAGGTAGTTTTCCCAGCGCTCTTTTATTAGTTCGAAAAAGTCCCCATGATCGCCTATAGCTGTAGTCCTCGGGTTATTTTCCTTTAATGGTGGCATGCCAGGTCATTTTTTGTTTTAACAGAATCCCGAGATTATTCATTGATAACTTATTTAGTGAGCAATTAGCAGCACTTGTGTTGCAGACTAGCTGAAAATTCAAGAAGTCAATGAGGTACCGTAAAACATTAGTGAGTAATGATAGTAAAATGATCAATTGAGACAATGCTTAGGCCGGGTGCACACGTTAAGGATTTCTTCCGAAAATCCTCACAGGTTTGCCGTAGCCGGAAGGGGCCACCACAGGCATACATACGCTCCAGCCGCCTCTGATGATGAAAATATCCAAATGGCATCTCGGTCTTGAGGCCGGACAGGCCACCATCCACACGTGAGGAATGGTTTTAGTTGAGGCGGACTTTTTAGGCGGTTGTTCCAAAAATTGGAAACTGGCAGGCCTGCCCGTCCACACGCGCAGGCAAACCGGAGAGGTTGGCCTGAACGGGAAATCCTTAACTTGAGTACGCGGCCTCGTTATACAGACCAGCTGAATATTAGGAGTTGATTCATTGTTCGGAGTCAACGAGGTACCGTTAAACATTAGTGAGTAATGATAGTGAAATGATGATCAATTGAGGCAATGCTTGGGATCCACGTTAAGGATTTCCGGAGAGGAAAGGCTGCCTGAACAGAATTCCATTCCAGAAATCCTAACGGGTTTGCTGTTGCCGGAAGGGGCCGCCACACGCTCTGGCTGTCTCTGATGATGAAAATATCCGAATGGCGTCGCAGCCTTGACCAAACGAGTCAGTTGGAGCGGACTTTTCAGGCCGCCAGGCCTTTGCAATTGTTGGAAAGACTGCCTCAACTGAATCCTTTCGTCAAGGCCGCGACGCCATTTGGATATTTTCATTATCAGTTGTTTTCATCAGAGACAGCCGGAGCGTATGGCAACGGCAAACCTGTGAGGATTTCTGGAAAGGAACTCAGTTCAGGCGGTATTTTCGAAATTTCAAAGGCCTGGCAGCCTGAACTGTCCGACTCAACTGAGGAAATCCGTCCACATGCTCAGGCAAACCATAGAGGTTGGCCTGAGTGGAAAATCCTCTCAGGAAATCAACGTGTGTACCCGGCCTAAGGTAAGGAGTCAGTTGATTGCGTTGACGCATCTGCTTACGGAGTTATCGATGAGATTTGGGCCATGATGTAGCATATATTACCTTTTCCAGAAATGAACTGAAAACTGATTAAATTTGCACAATGATGAGCAGGATGAAGCTGCCACGTGTAGACGGACAGGTCGGAGAGGATTTCCTGAGTTGAGGCGGACTGTTCAGGCCGCCAGGCCTTTGCAATTGTTGGAAAGCCTGCCTCAACTGAATCCAATCTTCAAGGCCGCGACACCATTTGTACATTTTCATTATCAGCTGTTTCCACCATCAGAGCGTGTGGCAGCTTCTTCCAGCAATGGCAAACTTGTGAGGATTTCTGTTTTAGCGGTCTTTCCAAAAAAAAGCAGAGGCCTGAACAGTCTGCCTAAACTGAGGAAATTCTCTCAGGCTTGCCCGTCCACACGCTCAGGCGAACCGGAGAGGTTGAAATCCTCAACATGTGTACCCTGCCCAAGGTAGGGAAAGAGGGTTGGGCTTCTAGTTAGCTGATGGTGTTAACCCATCTGCATGTGGAGTTATTGATGAGATTGGGGCTATGAAGTAGCATATATTACCTTTTCCAGAAATGAACTGATAAGTTTAATTTGCACAATGGTAGAACAACGAGTCAGTTGTGGTGACACGAGTCTCATCAAAGCTAATCAGTCAAATAGCTGGCCATACACGAGCGGATTTTTTCGACGGATCAGGGATTTTTCCGAGAACTGAGAGAAATCCGTCAGTTTGATGCGTTCGTTAGTGGCGAGGATCAGACCGGGACAGATCCGGCCAAAATCCGCAGAAATGGTAGTGGGGGAAATCCGCCGACCTGATCCTGACGTGAGTGGGGAAAACCTCCGACAACGTTATTGGCCGATCTCGATCCGTCAGCTCAGTCCCCATACACGAGCGGATTCTATTCGTGGATTTGAATAATTGCGTTTCATTGCGCTTTGGATTTGAATAATTGCGTTTTTTTTTTTTTTTTTTTTTTTTTTTTTTTTTTTTTTTAAATAATTTGCGGATTTGAGTGCGAAACTATAACATGGGTGATAAAGCTGAGTGGAGCAACGAGAGTTTGGAAAAATTAATTGATTTATACAGAAGCCGACCTTCGTTGTGGAAGCTAAACCACGAAAACTACACGAACAAAAATATTTAAAAAAAACATGTTTGACGAAATTGTCAAAGCTCTGCGCAATGATGTTCCGGGAATGGGCTGTCCGCTGTTGCGCACAGCCCACTTCCGACTACCACAACTTTCTTTTTGTCTTTCATCAGCAAACTATAAAATGTAAAAAGCTTAGCTTGTCAACACTATAATAATAATAACACATAATAATAATAATAATAATGAATAATAATCCCAACACAAACATCCCATCTCCAGAAACGTTGTGTACTTATGAAGAGACGCCACTGGGTGAACTAGTCAATCCGACCAGATCCGTCGGGCATGCTCGACAGATCTGGATCCGCGGATCTGACGAGGGATATCCGTTGGTTTCCCCCATACACGAACGAATCAGATCCGCTCGTGTATGGGCTGCGACAAATCTGAGATCCGCGGATGGGGTCCGTGAGAATTATCAGCGGATCTGATACGCGGATCTAATCCGCGGATCCGATCCGCTCGTGTATGGCCAGCCATTGGAATTAATTTAAGAGAATAAGCACAAATTGTACACTAGGGAGACGAAACGGGGTCAAAATATGAGAGTCAATCAAACTAATTTGGGCTAGTTGCCTGTTGAGCACTGCTGGCGTGGCTGTCAATGTGTTCTTTCAGCTTGCTCGTCGGCACTTCTTTGTCACAGAGCGGACAGATGGCGCTGTCGTTGGCGTTGGAAGGACACGAGCAAACGCCGTCGACAACAGGTTGGGAACACTTAGTGCATTCACTTCCAGGGCTTGATGGGATCTCCTCAATGAGCGAATGCAACTCGTGTTTTCTGACGTGCTCGTCACGGGCAGTGACCAGCACTCGTTTCGAGCAGATTGGACAGGCGACGTACTTAGCGGGAGGTTTTGAAACAACTTTGACGTCTCTATGGTCGATTTCTTGATGGCTCAACAGTTCAGACGTGCTGCCAAAATCCTGAGAGCAGATGCTGCAAGTGGTCGACACGTCCGCTTCACATGCAATTTCGATGCTTTTTACCGTCAACCTGCACTCGTGTCCCTCGCGGTGCGACTGAGAAATGAACGCTTCGTCGCAGTATTGGCACCGAAAGAACATCTTTTTGATTTTGACGCTTCTGCTCGCTCTGTCCGAGGACTTCCTTTTGGGCGGGGCGTAGGTGTGACAGTTGTTGAGGTGGTCTTTCAACTGAGTCAACGATGATGGCTTCTTGCGACAGTGCGGACACTTGATGCCGGACGTGACTTCAGTTTCGTCAGTGAATCCTTTGCCGTATTTATAAAAGATGATTTCACGAATCTGTTTGAATAGCACCTCGTTGTAGGACGCGGGAAACATTTTTCCGAAAATTTCTGGTCCTTCTGAAAGCATTAAAAATTCATCTATTAATAATAATAAAAACGCTAAAATTCATTCCAAAATTTGTTTCGTTAATATTTAGGCGTGTGGGGTATCATTTTCCACTAAATTTTGGACACTGAATCCAATTAAATGAATCCCGAAACGATTGGCGCCCTCTGGATGAGGTTATGAGTCAAAATGGGTACCTATCTACCCATTTCGAATGTCTGTTTTCAAGATTTTTACATCAAATTTTGAAAATTACATTACTGAGATGGCGGCCTTCAGGGAAGTTTTCATTGCTTTTCGGCACATTTGTCTAGGTTCCCCGATTTCCTCCCTTTTTCTCAACCTCTAGCTCATCTTATGATGGATGTTTGTGTGGTTATGTTTAAAAACATTTTCCTTTAGGTAGCCCTCCAGGAAAGCGTAACAAATTATCAAAAATGGTTGAGCGCGCTGGCTAGTAATAGAAGCCTAAACAGGAACTACGACAAAAAAACCCTCTCAAAGGCGCCTGGACGATACCCATTTTGACCCATAACCTCTTCCGATGAGTGCCAATCGTCGCAGGGCCCGTTTCATTAAATTCAGCGTCCAAAATTTAGTGGAAAAACATACCGTACATGCCTAGATTGCCGAAAATCCATTTTTAGAAAACACATTTTGACCCCTACCCCAGCCAAAATTGGTCTGATCGGCCTGAAAAGGTTTGAGGACCAACTAGAGCCAGAAACGGGCCCCTGACCAAAATTTCAGATTTTTAGAAAATTTTCTACTACCAAAATCGGCGTGGACGGTGGATGGAAATGCTTATTTTGATCTAGACACCTTGAAAATAGGTTGCTTATTCAAGGAATATTCAATCAAAAGAGGGTGACCCATCTTTGTTCCTGTTAATTTTGTCCTACTACATAAATCAATAACACTATAGTCTATGTACTAACCTTGTTTAGTCGTTTGGTGGCCTTTACCAGTTGACTGCCGAGGGGCTCTGGGTGGGCGAGACTTGACTTTCCCGGTATCCTGGAGCCTTTCAATGACACTGCCAACTTCTAGCGACCCTGAAATCGAGAAGGAATTTTATTTAGATCGTTTCGCAGAGTGGTTCGAAATCAAATTTGACTCTAGACTTTGAAAAAAAACAGCTACCAGCTGCCTGAGGACTCCCAGGGTGGGTGTATAATTCGTGCGAGGGGGAATGTTAAGAATTTGAATTGAATGTCCCAAAGAGAAAGACAGACATTACAGCTGTTCCATGTAAAATAGAAACGTCCCCGAAAATGCTTCATTTTACAGGAGCATGCCCTAGTCTCATAGAATATAGGTCTAAATATTACAAAAAAGTAGAACTAGAGGAGAAATCATTTAGTACTTGAATGGCAAAAACTGTATGGCTTTGGTGGGTTATATGAATAATGCCGGCATATTTTGACCAATAAATTCTTCCAGTGGGCGCCAATCGTTTCGGGACTCGTCTCATTGGATTCAGCGTCCATAATTTAGTGGAAAATGATACCCCACACGCCTAGGTACCAGGAATCTCGAAAACCCACCTCCAAAATGGGGTGCAAATGGGAATGCAAATTCTTTCACAGGGGTTGGTTATTCCCCGGACCAGGACCATGGACTCATTTTAATCGATTCAGCGTCCAAAATTTAGTAGAAAACGATACCCCACACGCCTAGGGACCAGAAATCTCGAAAACACATAACCAAAATGGGTAGATAGGTACCCATTTTGACCCATAACGTCTTCCGATGGGCACCAATCCTAAAAATCTAATATTTTGGTCCCTTTCTCCCCTTTTCAGCCCGATCAGACCAAATTTGGTGTGGTAGGGGTCAAAATGTGTTTTTCGAAAAATGAATTTTCGAAATATTTGGCGATCTAGGCGCGTGGGGTATCATTTTCCAATAAATTTTTGACGCTGAATCCAATAAAATGGGTCCCAGAACGATTGGCACCCACCGGATGATGTTATGGGTCAAAATGGGTACCTATCTACCCATTTTGATTGTGTTTTCAAGATTTCTTGTACCTAGGCGTGTGGGGTATCATTTTCCACTAAATTTTGGACGCTGAATTGATTGAAATGAGTCTCCATGCGCCTGGTCCAAGGAATTAGCAACTCCTATGAATGAATTTGCAGGGTTTTATTCAAATGGAGACGTTGAGGGGCCCATCAGAAGGGAAATTTGACGTTCTTTCTAACGGTATACACAGATTTGAGATTATCTTTGGAATTCAGGGAGTTATGGCCGTTTTAGTGACGTCAGGTCGAAAAAACAAAAAATCTCAAATAGCGAATAACTCGGAAACAAAGCCTCTAAAAATAGAAGTCCTGGAGACATTTTTTTTGTATTAAATGAGCCCTTGAAGGCTGCTATTCTTATGGATTCTCTATTCACTATGTCCCCTTGTCATTACTAGGCCCTTCAACCACTTCCTGTATTTTCCGAAGTCATTTCTGATACAAAACTCTTCCATATACTTGTAGGAAGGTCAACCTCGTCTTTATGTATTCAAGAAGCGCTGCTGGCGCCCTCTGTATGTGTTTACCGTGCTCACCGTTTGGAAAAGACTCGTTTATATGTCCGGAAATAGGGACGAGAGGTGGCGGCGATTTGGAAGGAAGAAGTTTAGCGATGACGAGAAAATTTGATTTGATCGTTTCGCGAAGCCGAGTTGTGTTTAGCGCGTCGTCACGTGAAGAATCAGCCGGAATCACATAGCTCGTCTCTCCGTCGACCAGATGCTCGTCACTGACGAGATGCTCCGACGACTCGGGCACGACCAGGATGACGTGGTTTCCTTCTTCTGAAATTTAAAATAAAATCACATTATCGGTCTGTCACGGAATAGTATCGTTGAGCGTCCTCACTCCAAACACTCAGTTTTGGCAGCCATGGAGCCTTGGGTCCACGCCACTCTTGTCATTCAATGGCTAATAAATGGCTGAATACTGATGCCCTGAGTTCATCAATCAGATCTTCAAGAAAGAAGGAGGAGTTACAGGCAATTCAGAGAAATTGCACCTCTAGAAATGACCAGCCAATCGAACTTGTAAAGCCCTTCACATGCCTAAGACTAGGAGTAGAGTTAATGGCGACCCTGATTATGGTACCACACTTATTGATAGAAAGTAACAACCCAATTCGGCCCTTAAGGGACATAGCTTTCGAGAGTAAACTGAAGATTTTTGACGTATCGGTCGGTAATGGGGTGACGCGGTCCAGGTAAGGTAGATTTGAAGAATACGAGGAGCCAGAATAACAGCGTTTTGGTTATTCCTTGAATAATAACTATCTACTCATGTTTAAAGTCATGAGGGGGCCTTATCGATTGACCCCAAAATTTAGACAGTATACGTTTCTTGAGGTCCAGATCAAAAAACGCTGCAAATTCTTTCATAGGAGTTGGTAATTCCTTGGACCAGGCGCATAGAGACTCATTTCAATCAATTCAGCGTCCAAAATTTAGTGTAAAATGATACCCCACACGCCTAGGTACAAGAAATCTCGAAAACACAATCAAAATGGGTAGATAGGTACCCATTTTGACCCATAACCTCTTCCGGTGGGCGCCAATCGTTCCGGAACCCGTCTCATTGGATTCAGCGTCCAAAATTTAGTTGAAAATGACACCCCACACGCCTAGATCGCCGAAAATCCATTTTTCAAAATACACATTTTGACCCAGAACCCCCCCCCCCACCATTGGGTCCAACCAGGTTGAAAAGTTTTAAGGACCAACTTAGAGCCAGAAACGGGTCCTTGACCAAAATTTCAGATTTTTGGGTTGATCAGGCTGATTATTTAAAGAATAACCAAACAAAACGAGGGATAAAGCGCTTATTGCAATTGTGTTGCTGACTCAACTTTACCTGTTGGTCAGCAACACGATTGCAAACTCAAAGCGCCACTGCTCAAGTAAACTTTTGTGGCCCACTATCATAATTCAATCTGTGGTATCTGATATTTTGTGGTCAGGGACCTCATTCTGGATCTAGTTGATCCTTGAAACTTTTCAACCAGCTCGAGCCAAATTCGGGGATGGTATGGGCAAAAATGTATTTTTTGACACTCGATTTTCGGTTTTTGGGGGGACTAGGCATGTAGGGTGTCATTTACCAGTAAATTTTGGACGCTGACTCCATTGAGGCGGGTCCCGGACCGATTGGTGCCCTCTGGAGGTGAATAAAGGTTCAAATGAGTACCAATTCACCTATTTTTATGTGGGTTTTTGAGATATTCCGGTACCTAGGCGTGTGGGGTATCATTTTCCACTAAACCAAATCGATCCGGCTCACTCCATATTCACTGTTTCCCCCGCTCCAGGGAATAACCAACCACTGTTGAAGAATTTGCAGCGTTGTTTTCATCAAGAAGGTCCTCGGGCTGCCCACTTCAACTCCAACGTGCTACAACTGGAGACAGGTCTGAAAACTACGAACGTCATCAAGTTTAGAACCCAAGGGAAGTATATTACCTAAGGTACTGAGGATGCCACAGTCTAGCCACGTCAAATAGCAGAGAAAGCCACCTAAATCCAGGCTAGCTGGTTCAGGGTGAGTTGCTTTTCGGGGGTTGAAGCATGGTTTTGAGCCTTGTCGCTTTT
Source organism: Cyrtorhinus lividipennis (assembly GCA_019603395.1). Classification (NCBI taxonomy): domain Eukaryota; kingdom Metazoa; phylum Arthropoda; class Insecta; order Hemiptera; family Miridae; genus Cyrtorhinus; species Cyrtorhinus lividipennis. The sequence continues at coordinate 4,595,782 of CM034008.1, forward strand.
CTAAGATGGAAAACCAGCAGAAAGAAAATTTCAGGAAAAATCGCTCGATTTTTGTGATTTTCCATAGTAAGCGGCCACGGATTGTCACCCCTTTGTTGTGTTTATTGGAGATTTTGAACAAACAAATACCACTGCAAATTAATTTTGACCCATACCCATCCGGTCCAAGGCCCAGGATTGAGATTAAAACGCTTTTAACTATCTGTTGAAGACACATTGTGTGTAAAAAGGGTCCCGGACTCATTTTAAATCAATTTACCGTCCAACATTTATTTTAGATACCCACAAATCTCGAAAACCGAATTTCGAAATGGGTAGGTAGGTGCACATTTTGACCCATACCCATAACCAGTGGGCTTTCTTGTGGTCTGAGATCCATTCCAATGGATTCAGCGTTCTAACTTTAGTCAAAAATGACAACTCACATGCCTAGTTCCCAAAAGTTCCGAAAATTGAGTTTCGAAACTCATTTATCACTCATACCCTCCTCGAATTTGGTCTGAATTGTATGCAAATCTGTTGAGACTACCAAGACTGAATCGATTTCGTTATTTTTCTCAATAAGTCTTATTTGAATGTTATAATCTACCATGATAATACATCCCTACCAATCTCTATCCAACAAATTAATTAAAATCTACAATTTCACAGACCACCTCATACTTAAGTGGCTTTGCCCTCGCATTACCCGTCTACGACCATTCGTTTTGGGTCTAAATCGACGATTCTACCATAAGCATAAATATTATGAAAATTCTCACCTGTTTTGATGACGTCGGGAGAAAATATCAAAGTTTCGCCCACAGCTTCAGATCCTGACACATCAATTGCAGAAGATATTTCAGCCAATGAATCGATTTCCGGCATACTCTGAAAATAATTACCGAAAATAGTTTAAATATGACTAATAGAGTGAACTAAGTGGAATAAAGACGACTCAAGTAAACAAGATACCTTGAAAAACCCTGTGTGAGCAGCAGGTTGCTTCACCGTGACGGTAAAAATGAAGAATTTTTTCAACGACAAAAGATTGAATCGACAATAAATTTAAATCAATCCCTTAAAACAGAAGGGAACGGCTGTACTGTATTTTATTTAAATAAATATCTGCTAGTACTAAAAACACCTTCAACCATGCACTTCTACTATTGACACATGAAATTGAGCATGGAAACACTTTCTTCCATGGAACTGAGATTGCAACACGTGTCTCTCTTTACCGAAGATTGGAGGGATTTCTTGACTTGCCGTTTCCACAATTTTCCTCAAATTGATATTTTCTGTGTCCACACATGCAATTTTCCTGGATTTTTCGAAAAAAATTGCCACAGCTCAAGTTTTGGGTTACCTCGATTCAAAAATTAACATATTCTAGCGCCGTTTTATACCATTCAATAAACACATTTAATGTTCCTTCTATGTTCGCATTGTTTACAGGAAATTAATTTATTATAGTTTTTACGTTACTGTTGTTGATTCTACTTCTCTGGGCCTAGAGCCAGGCGTGGACTTATTTTTATTCACAATGTTTCTAGATTTTTCTTACTATACCACTCTAAAACGTTCCACACCTATTATTTTCTCATTTTAGTACATTACACATTTTATTTGATTTATGTACTCTCAGCCATATTTCTCCTTTAAATTACATTTTCAATTGATAGTACCCTCATTTCTACTTGTTCTAGTCGGAAAATGGAGACATTCAAATAGATTCTGTGTTAGCCATGGCTTCTAACCTGTATATAACTCATTTTTGGGACGTCCAATCCTTTAAATGGTGTACGTATTATTATTTATTATTATTATGTACGTATTATTATTATTATGTTCTTATTGTCCAAGTTTAGGAAGTCTCCTTTTGGTGCACATGTATTACAAATCTATAAACCTTGGAGACAGATAAGCCTTGGTATTCAATCTCAATTATTCTATGAGACATTCAAATAGAGCCTGTGGTAGCCATAGTATCTGCCTCATATGAAAATCATTTGGAGGACGTACAGTATTTAAAATACTTACTTATAATTAGAGAGTTTCTAAGAGATAAGGATAGCCATCTTTTTTGGCCTTATCGAGCCTCACCAGAGCAAGCTGATTTTGGATCCAATCATGGATTAATCAATAACAAATGAAAGTGAACAGTACCTGTTAACGTGCACGTGGTAAGGCCACAACGTCCTGCTATGAAGACTCGTGTTCGACTGACTCCATGGGCGTCACAACACTCAAAGTCATAACGCCATTTTGTATCAAGTGAGCCTTTCTAATTCCATGGACTGACTCTTTTCCACAAGGGAAAACTCCGCAGGGAGTGGTGGAAGCCCTTCGCAAACCTTCCCAGTGGAGGGGGTGAAGGAGGCTCTGTACGCGTCCTCTCATCCTGTCCGTAAACGGATTACCTGTGTCCAATCTGAGGTACGCCGATGACACGGTGCTGTTGGCAAATATGCGAAATAAGCGCACAGGAAACCCTACGCTACTAGGAAATGAATACTTGGGGCTGGTTGTGGTGAGTCATCACGCAATACAATAGGTCAGGTGCAAACCTCCAAAATGAAGAAATCAGACTGTCCACCCAAATGTGTGCTGCGTTAGCCTTCTTAAAAACTGAAGATGTCCAAGACGGATGGGTTGAAATTCACTCACAGGCTCCTGCAAACCCAAAATTAACTCGCTTCCTCGACTACTTCATCGAACAGTGGCTGCATAATGACGAAATCCCCATTGAATTGTGGAATTGCTACGGCAGGCGACACCGAACAACGAACGCTGTGGAAGGTTGGCATAATAAAATTAATAATCTTCTTGGACGACCCAACCCCAAAATCAGAGATGTAATAGTTTGCTTGAAGGGCGAAGCGGAAGTATCTTCTTTCATGTACATGAGGATGGAGCTAAACTTACAAGACATATATCAGCGCTTACGGCGTTTGGTGAACTAGAGGCTTGTAGTACACAATACGATTACTCCGCACTAAAACTAGACTGAACAAATGTACTAATACTAAACTACTATTATATCACTATATCTCCTATAATTCCGCAGCTTGAAGCCCCAAAACTCAATATTTGTCCCAATATGATTCCTGATATCGATTGTTATTAACCGTTGCCCAATGACTGCGTCCAACTAAAGGGAATTCTGGTCGATTATTGGGCTTTTCGATTAATCGAATTGAGTAACCAATTATTTTCAACTGAACTATAATGCTACTATAAATAATATTTGGTACATTATATAGTCTTCCATGTCCAAGAATCTGGTACGTGGAATACGCACTATTCACTGTCATTTTATGTTGATAAGACCCGGTGCGTAATACCTTTCTACTTTTAAATCCCCCCCTCCACACACACAGAGCCGGTCTCTTGTTTTTTGTAAAATATAATAATTGATGGAGTCACTGGGTAAAATCAAAAGCTAAAAAAAAAATAAATAATAAAATAACCAAATAAACAAAATGATCTAAATTTTCTCACTTTTCAATCTCTAACATAAAGTCCATTTTATTCCAATCCAATATTTATTCATATTTGATTGTTTATGTCAAACTCACTCAAATTTTTCAAAATTCAACCTGGTTTGGGGGAGTCATAACCCCCTTGACCCCCCCCCCCCCTTGAATCCGCGCCTAGGCTAGTCTGGAGAGTAGGGGCAGGGTGCGGCATCAATTCAACTTCGAATCGTTGATTTTAACCTCGCAACGATTGGCGTTATCGTGATGGAACAAGATTTTTTTTCTTCGCAGATGAGGAGCTTGACGAATCAGTCTATAGAGATAACTTGACTAGAACACCGCTATCAGAAATGTATCAGCCTTGAAGGAGATTATGTTGAGAAATAACAAAAAAATTCCCAAAAACGTTGTTTTTCTTGGTCAGGCTGCGGAACTTATCTATCCACCCTCGTAGACCTAATGAAAACAGCGCAACAACAAGATTAACACGTGGTGGTAAAGTCAACATCTCAATATCTGACGAAATCAAATTCTTTATTGTTGTAATTTTAATTTAAGTACACCATAGAACGGGAAAGATTTACATTCTTTAAAATGTATGTACACAAAGAAACGATAATTAGGTACAAGTTGTGTAAAGAAATTACGGTGTGTCTTTAAAGAGCAGAAGAGCCCTTTTGAAAGTTGAACTTTTCAAAAGTTCAACAGTGAGCGCCTTGAGGTCCTGTCAGACAGATCCAAAAATAACTCAATTCACGTCCGCAATAATACAATTTCAAGTTCCAAAATTCCCTTTTTCAATTTCCATGCGATTCATTTGTCGTCTTCGTTAATTTATTTTTCGTTTCTGTTCGGGCTCGCGTCGTTGGCTGAGCTGTCGTTTTTATCGGAGTCGACGTCGGCTGCGGTGAACAGCGCCCTCTCGCGGTCGATTTCTCGAGCGAGCGCCATAATGTCGGGATGAGTGAATTTCCCTTCGGTCGAATCGATAAATTCTTGATATTTTCCGGGAATACCTTCTTTTTTTTCGTACTCGAAAGCTTGTAATCGCATGTCGAGACTGTCGAGTTGTTTGACGAACCGCGCTTCGGGCGTTTTTTGGTTTTCGTATTCCTGTGAAGAATGAACGTCAATAAGATGATATTAGTTGTTATAAAGCTCATTAAATTAACTTAAAGTTTCCCTATTATGTCCGTATAGTTTGTATATGTTACTGTAAATTCCGGAAGTGCGGTAAAAAATATGTTTAACCTGAAAATCCTAGGATTTCCCAATATTTATGGTAAAACCCCAGTGTTGGCTCTCAAATCGGACTTTTCCCAGTTAATGTTATAATTTTCCGAGAGGCTTGGTAAAAGCTAGTGTTATAATGTTATTTCAATTAGAGAGCGGAATTATTATTTCGGAATTTTACCAACTGATTTTGGTAAATTTTAACATTCCCCAGCGTGCAAATTCGCACATTTCCCAAGAGAGATTGGTCAAAGTCCGAAGTCCCTAATTTACACAAGGTTTTTCGGGCTTTTGCCATCCTAGGATTTTCTGGTTAAACCTAACTTTTACCGCACTTCGGGGTTTTACGGTAAAATATACAAGTTAGGCATATTCACTGGGCCAAAATGTGCACCAAGTACAGCAAACAATTACTCTTTAAACGTAGGAGGGTAATATCCCCTTCAATTGTGCAAAACATCACTTTTCTGAAAACTTTTACTTTAAACGTGTCAGGGATACGTCACTGTATATTAAGTCTCATGAAAAAACACATTAATTGGATGTATTACAGCAATCCCGAAAGGAAGCGAGGTAATACTTAAGTTGAGCTAACGTGACTTGCCTTGAAATCAGGCCGTAATAAATGCAAGAAATAAGTCAAACAATCAACACATCGCTTCCTCTTTAACCAAGGTTTCGCTTTATTAAACCATAATAATTGAAATGCCAGGATAAGCAGGAGGCTGACATATTTACAGGCTGCTCGACAGCAGCATACTTGGGGTGTCTGGCAATGCTACTTTTGGTTGGTTATTCCTTGAATAATCCTCTGAATCGGCATTGGTTATTCCTTGAATAACCAACCTATGTTTTCATGGAAAAAATAAATCTCTCCGATTCGGCCCAAAAAAATTTTTCTGGGCGTTTCAAAGTGTCAAGATCAAAAAAGTCTAATGTCCGTCCGCCGTCTTTGGTTAAAGAAAATTTTCTAAAAATTTGAAATTTTAGTCAGGGGTCCGTTCCCGGCTTTAGTTGAGCCTCAAAACTTTTCAGGCCGATCAGACAAAAAGGTAAAAATGTGTTTTTCGACAAATGGATTTTCGAGTTTTTTTTGTTTGGCTATTTAGACGTGTCAGGTTTTATTACCACTAATTTTGGCCGCTGAATCCAATGGACAGATCCTGGAACGGTTGGATATACTATACCATAACATTTACTCTCAAAGGAACATGGCACTTCTGATTTGCGATCGAGCTGCTGATCAACAAGTAAAGTTGAGTCAGCAACACGATTGCAAGTAGCGCATGCAGTAGTGCATTATCCCTCTATTGGTTGGTTATTCCTTGAATAATCAGCCAGATCAACCCAAAAATCTGAAATTTTGGTCAAGGGTCCGTTCCCGGCTTTAGTTGAGCCTCAAAACTTTTCAGGCCGATTGGACCAAATTTGGGCGGGGTAGGGGTCAAAATGTGCACTTTGACAAATGGATTTTCGAGATTTTGGGCGATCTGGGCGTGTCGGGTATCATTTTCCACTAAATTTTGGAAGCTGAATGCAATACGACGGGTCTCAAAACGATTGGCGTCCCACCGAAGAGGTTATATGCCAAAATGGAAACCTATATACCCTTCTTGAATGTGTTTTCAAGATTCCTGGTACCTAGGCATGTGGGGTATTATTTTCCACTAAATTTTTGACCCTCAATCGATTAAAATCGATTAAATTCTAGACGCTGAATCCAATGAGACGGGTTCCAGATCGATTGGCACCCACCGGATGAAGTTATGGGTCAAAATCGGTATCTATCTACCGATTTTGATTTTGTGTTTTCGAGATTTCAGGTCCCTAGACGTGTGGGGTATCATTTTCCACTAAATTTTGGATGCTGAATCCAATGAGACTAGTCCCGAAACGATTGGCGTCTACCGGAAGACGTTTTGGGTCAAACTAGGTATCAATCTACCCATTTGGGATATGTGTTTTCAAGATTTCTGATACCTAGGCGTGTGGGGTATCATTTCCCACTAAATTTTGAACCCTCAATCGATTGGAATGGGTCCGGGACCCACCACACCCACGGTTTCCCCCTGGTTGAAGAAATAAGTCTCCATGCGCCTGGTCCGAGGAATAACCAACCCCTATGAATGAATTTGCAGTATTTGTTTCTTTTTGGTGCCGTCATTCATCTGGAGAATGGTTCTGTGCACTTTCCTAAACTCACTTTGAACAACTGGACCACTTCGGTTTTGTTCCTGCCCAAAAGCTTGGCGATCTTGTCCATGGCATCCGTCTCCATTTCGCGTTTCCTCTTTCGACTAATCCCATCCAAAGGGGTGATGTCACCGACCAGGCATTCAGCTAGGTCATGAACCAAAGCCATTTTCATCACTCTGAAAATTAAATTGAACAACAGCGTACTGTCATATGGTTCATAAAGAGGTACATACTCTCGAAAATCGACCAACTCACTTGTTCATATTCATGTCAGTGTCAGCAGGATGTAAAGCGTAGGACATCATCGCCATTCTGTACATGTGAGAGGCGACTGTTTCTGGGTCTTTCACACCTCGCATGACCCATCCTGTTCGCGGCAAGTGCTGAAAAATTGTTCAAACAATATTTAGCAAATACGATCAACAAGAAAGTTGGCGTGTGTCCGTTGAGAGGCTTTCGCTGGCTTTGTTTCTTAAACTTGTGAGTTTAATGAGTTTTCAGCAGCGAGATTACAAAAACCAAAGCACGTTTTTAAGTATTGTCTGTCTTTTGGGTAAAAATGGTAAATGGTGGATGGTAAAAGACACATAGAGGAGGGGTTATGGGGCCCCAGCGCGGATGCCTGGTGGCTTGTTCTGCTTCTCTTAGGTGTCCCATCCTTTAGTCCACAACAGCCCTAGTCCCGGATTAGGGTTGTTGGCTGTGAACTAACTTATTGCAGGGTACGGTCCCATGGGGGTTTGTTCCCAAAGGGAAGTATCTGCGGATTGTAGGCTGGGCACTCAATTGTGGTGAGCTGCATTTCGTCTGCTTCCTCACAGAATCTGCGTAAGTTGTTGGTTTGTTACCTCTATGCTGTCAGATGAAAACGCAGAGAACCGGTTAGTAAGCCAACTATCGCTCTTAGGTCGCCTCGTTCAAGTCTGAGTAGGTCGTTGGTGAGTGATGGAAGGGGTTCTGCCACCATACGCTTGCTGTGGACATGTCCTTCAATTTCCGCCATCTGTCGGTGTGTTTCTTGTACGTCCACTCCTTGATGCAGCTCTAAGGAGCTTTTGGGCAAACCTACACCGGCTCTGGGGCCACAAAGGGTGTTTTGGAGCCCCTCCGGCCAGCTGATAAGCTTTTTCATTGCCCTCAATTCCCTGTGACCCACTCAAGGGTCACGGTATTCATTGCTAGACAAGCACAGAGAGTCTGTTCACAGTCCTTCACCACCTTAGATGAGATGTTGGGTGCTGTGAGTGCTTTAATCGACGCCTGGCGGTCGGAGAGAATGGCTGAGGTGGGCATTAGTATGTCCTCTCCTCAGACTCTCCAGGGCACATGCATTGATTGCCACCTAGGTTTTGGCTCCATACACCCCAGCACCTGTCCCTGTTTCCATTCTGGACCCATCACTATACCAGATCAGGTCACTGGGACAGCACTGTATGACCCTTCGCCCCGCAGAAGTCATTGACAACTTATTGGTGGGGTTTGGAGGGAGTTCTGGGCATGACATCAGCCACCATATCTATCGTTTGGGAGATTCAGCATAAAGTCACGAGTCCTCAAAGGCACGGTTCAGAAATAGAGCATCAGGCCATGTGGAGATCTGCTGTCAGGAGCTTGTCACTATGTGCCACACATAATTACAGCAGAAATTGCACATAAATGCTCAAATACTCTCAACATCGCTGATGTAACTCAACTAATCTCATTACGAGGAAGCCAAACTTGATTCGCCTTGAAGTTGACCTTCAATTTTGTTTTCAGCTCGTGGTTGAATTTTCGTTAGCTGCTACATTCATAAACCAATTAAAATTAAACGGAACACAGTCACAAGCCCTGAAATTTGTGAAAAGCTTCGTAGAAACCGGTCATAACTCATTGTGACTGGAGCGTGTGAAGAAAGCCACGAAGACCTCGTCTTACCTTAAGATTACCGACGAGTTTGAGGAACTGAAGGAAGTTCTGAGTGCTCTCCATCGACCGGCCGCTCACGAAAGCTTTTTTCGGAGCACTTTGAGTTCCGAATTTACAAAATGTCAATAAACCTTTGACACCAACGTTAAAGAGCCCCCGCATTACCAACGCTTATCAACAGCTTCTGCAACCTCGACGGCTGTTATACTCTTATCACGATGGAGAAGAGATAGTGAGGATATCATTTTCGCTCATAGCTATAATTTTGACTTTAAAAAAATTTTTGATTTAAATTCAATCATTCTGGTAAGTAAAAATGAGCAAATTTCCAAGTCATACGATCATATAAAGAATTAGACAAATCTACCTCATACGTACCTTGTTATTTTTCCACATATTAAATAACTAGCATCAATTTGCTGCCCGTAGATAATATAAATTTGGAAGCAGGTTATTTTTGGTCTACTCCTGCCCATATTGGATCTCATTACCAAAGCCTGGAGAATTTTCAGAGCTCTCTACTGGCACTTCAGAGAAGTAGTTGTTTTGAATGGCGGTAACGTCTCAGCCGCTCTGAGTATTATAATGACAATTTGAAGTTTATTTACATTAGTGAAAGCATTTGGTGCCCACTTAACCTAACATTTTAGGCAAAACATATGCTCTCATTTTTACTGGGACTCTATCTAATACTCTGTAGCTATGTTCTACAACAATTAACACATGGAGTCTCTTAGGATGGCTTATATCTATTGGCTTGCAGTTTATGTCTTCTTCTTCCTCAAGTGCCGTCTCCGTCATAGAAGGTTGGCGATCATTTCTGCATATTTCTCGTGGTCCTGCGCCAGGTGAAACAAATCTGCTGCTCGGTGAATCCCCGTCCAACTTCGTATGTTAGATAACCATGATGCGCGCTTCCTTCCGACTCCTCTTCGTCGCTGATCTTCCCCACATTATGGTCTGCAACAAGCTGTACTTGGGCCCACGCATAACATGCCCCAAGTATGACACCTTGCGCTTCTTTATTGACACCAGCAGTTCACGCTGCAGGGAGTTCTGTTGAAGATGTAATCATTGCGGAGTCGGCGGTCCATGGGATCCTCAGCATACGTCGGATCAGCCACATTTCAAAGGCCTCTAGCCGATTCACGTCCTTCAATGTCCATGTCTTAACTCCATATAGGAGTATAGACCAAATGTAACATTTAACAACTAGCCAGCGCAGCGCAAAACTGACATCCCGGCGACACAAAATACTACGCATTTTGTTAAATGCTCCACTGCCACCCTCAATCCGACTGCGCAGTTCCCCCTCCAACGACCATGTGTCCGACACCCACTGCCCTAAGTACCTGAATTTTGTAACTTGCTCGATGCTTTGCCCATTAACAGTTAGTCTGATGGTACTACTCGCTGCCTTTGAAATGACCATTGACTTAGTTTTTGACACGTTGATTGCCAGGCCATACTTCCTGCAGGCTACTGCAACCCTGTCCAAGAGAGCTTGGAGCTCTACCTCAGAGTGGGCCAACAGCGGTGTCGCGAAGTAAGCGCACAGCGAAAAAAGCGCACAGCGAAGAAAGCGCACAGGAAACCCTTTTGGCGTTCCACAATGATATGTCCCCTATCTTCTTAGAAATAAGAATGTTCCACGCACAAAACTAAGATGAGCATGTAGCTTCGTCAATCTTAACTTTTAAAATATTTACAATCCTAACAGTATAGAATCAGCAAAAGTATAGCTTTGTCAAAAGTATATATATATGTACAGTTTTGATAGGCTTGTCTATATCACCATGAATGTAGCTTCGTCAATATTATTTGTTTACTATTTACATTATTTTCCTCTTCTTGCTTTTCTTGTTTGAAGGTCTAACCCAATTTTTGCAGGTACGAAACTGTCTTCAAACACTTTATGCTCCCATTTTCTTCATATTTCTTAACGGTTTTTGCCAGTTTCTTATCCAAGTCGACAGATGTTTTCTTCCTCTTCTTACCATC
>CM034008.1:4606680-4637322 GCA_019603395.1 Cyrtorhinus lividipennis
CTATTTCGGAACGTCACAAATTCACTCAGACTCGACTCTTCTTGGTTTATTGATTTTCGTACCATGTGATATCAGAGGCAAAAATTGGTTTTCTAAATTTTCAAAGAATTGGGCACTTGAGTTTTTTTCGTTTTCCATTTACTGTGGGACGCTAAATCGATTAACGTTTGAGTCGAATTTGCGGTGGTTGGAACTGCATATTACTTCTTATGGTCTTAATTCCTCCTACAATAATATATTTTGAAAAACTGTGGTAAAAATCTTCAAATTAGGTGCCTTCTCTTTCAGTATAGGTAATTTAAAATTGCAACGCGATTTGAGTATGGCTAACAATTGTCGCAAATTCCCTGATCTTTCACATATTGTGTTCGTGATAGGAAACATCGTGCCTTCGAGAAAGCAATGCGTGAGTAATTTAACCGGGGCCGATAAACCTGAGGTTTGCGACCATGGTTCGTTAATGTGCATGCTGTTTACGGAATTGGTTTTATTCACTTCATTTCTCACGTGTTTTTTGCTCAATGCGAACATTCAGGCGACATTGAGTTGCCTCTGCTCACAGCATTCCCACCAAATTCTCCTATATTTCAGTTGAAATTCTGATTAACAGTAAACTGCCCCGTATTTTCCCCTCGACTCATGCGAACTGTAGCCACAAGTGGATCAGTATTAGGATCAGACGTGAATCCTGTTTTTGTACTCGCCTCCTTTGTAGCGATGATTATTTCTTCAGTCTGATTGTCTCGTCCTTATCTCCTCCGATATCCTCGAGGTGCAGGATCAATTATTCATTTCGTATCACGAGATCAGGTGACCTCTGTGACGTAATCGTTTACTTTGCCATTTTCCATTCAGCTGAGACAACGATGGTATTGCTATCGAGTTCAGGTTCGAGGCTATTAGAGGTCGGACTAAAGAAGTAATTTGAAGGAGGTTATAGTCATCGATTTGTCTACATATCTCGAAGTTAATACCGTAAACCTAACTAGCTACCTACTAGACTTCAATTTAGTAACCTAATTGAGTTGACTTCAACTGATGACTATTTTAATGATTAAAAAAGATAATAAATAAAAAATAAAATGAAGAAAAATAAATATACTGAAAATAATGAATTAATTAATTAAGAAAATGAAGAAAATTTTCCAGCGATTGATAGATGATGGATTATTTTTATGTGGAGGAAATAGTGATTTCAGCTGAACATCATCTGCTTTAACAAAATGGTTTCGGTCGAGAAAAGCCTAAAATGCTCCGGAAAAGCTTTAGTTTTGCACATTAAGGCTCAGTTGTTCTGAAATCCTTTTTGTTCGATCGCAGCTGAAGGAGATAGAATGTTATAAGCGAAAATAGGCGTTCTATTAGTAGATTCTTGATGTTCTAGGCATGTGGTGTATCATTTTTCACTGAATTTCGGGTGCTGAATCGTCCTACCTCGATTCCTGCTCATCAGAGGATATTGTGGGTTATGATTCTGACTGAAATTACCCATTTGACGGGTGTTTGTATATTTTAACAACAAATTTCTGGCTTTTGCCGAATTTAGAGCGTCTTTTTTCTAAACAGAAGGTGTAACTCATCTCAGAATGCTCATGGGTTTCGCTCATTTGCTTTATCGGTGTCATCCGTAGCGCCATCAATTTAAAAAGTTTGCATAGGGCAGGAACGAGGAAGGATGGATTGATGACAGACGCTCCGATCTCTCATGTCCGTTCTTCGAGTTTTTATTCCAACAGACTCGTCTCGTCAACGCCCTTCCTTTTCTCGTCGCGTGTACAATAGAGTGTTTTTTTTTTTTTTTTTTTTGCCTCGGCTGAAGTTTTCATTTTCCCCTAACAGAAGCTCAAGTTCCCCTAACCTGTTACGCCACCTTAACCTCCATCTGATCGAAAGTATAATATCCGTGTCAAGGTCATCCGACGCGCTCCGCACAATATCACAGCTGTTTTGTCGACTTTTCTCTTTTATCTTCATTTTTATTGTTGATTTTTCTTTGTAAGTACACATTGAATTAAATCATTTCTCTCTACAACTCACAATCCTTCAACAATAACCAATTCCCTTATCAAAACCTTGATAGCATGTCCGATCATCAAAAGCTTTTAATTCTGTCACTGAACTTGACGATAACTGTCTCAATTTTGTGAGCATTCGTTGAAATGATGAATATTCCATGAGGCGTGATCTCATGATTAATATGTATCACGAAAGTTATTGAGCTCAAGACAGACAGGATTAGGTAAGCTACGACGTCGCAGGCGCCTGAGAAAATCCCTTTGAATCATCAGGTTTTACCCTCTTGTTTGAAGGCAATCAAAAGATTTACTTTGTTAGAGGATCAAAACAAACAAGACAGTACAAATCGGATTAATTGAGAATACGGATTCTTATTAACGTGATGACAAGTGGCGATTACCGCCAGTTTTGATCTGCCTTCGCAGCCATAATTTCCATTAGAATAACTGATTTCGTTTGATAGGCAATTTTCTTCATTCGATAGTACGATTATTATGTAGCGAGTTGCTTTGATGTAGCCCTCATTGTTAAGTTATGGTAAAATCAACAAATACCGACCATATTTGAACATGAGTCAAACATTCCCTTTAAGAGCGAACAGCCTTTACAGGGTTTGCCACTGATGGAGTTTTCATGAAACTTATCATGGTGAGAAGAGGTAATGAAATAATTCATTTCAAGGAAATGAATTTTAATTACTCGTCTCCGTGCTTTGGGATTGCACGTAGGCGAACAATAATATTCCTGCAAGTAGTCTCAAAAGCATGTATCAAAAATAAAAACGATAGGCGATGATGAGTTCACTGGGAACAATGATAAGGAAGCCCCATTTCTAACTCTTTGGCAGGAAATTGTCACCATATTTGTTCATAAATTATTCCCACCTTAATAAAACATAAGTTCAGATGCTCATAACCGCATGAACGTAGCCTGGGGAAATCTATAACGACGTCGATAAAAATTCAAGAAATGTTATAAACTAACTGGATGATTTATTCGACAGTGTATGCATGATCGCTGGCGATAATGCCGTTCACTTTGCCAAGATGCAATTACGGAAGATGGTATCGACAGCGGTAAATCAAATCACACTACTGCATGATTGTTATTACGAGTAGTATAGGTTATTATTGCGTACCTAGCTCTCATCTTGAGACCTGATGATGAAAATATACTTTCAAAAAGGTTGTAAAAACGAGAAGGTCTTAATAGTTTGATCTCCATTTCCTATCAATTCGGCAGCCTTGTATTTCAGTCTGCACCTTCTTGCTCTTTGCTGACGACTTGAAAATTTTTCTTCGAGTTTGTTCTTCCAGCGATACACAGTTGCTGCAGGCAGCCTTGGACTCATTGTACAACTGATGTCGGGTGAATGGTATGCGATTGAAACTTGGGAAATGTTCGGTAATGACCTATTCAGGAGGTAATCTCTTGTTCCCGTATAGCCTGGAAGGCCAGGGAATAACCAGAGTAGACTCTGACAAGGATCTCAGGGTAACGTTAGATTCGACCATGACGTCTCGCTCTCATGTGGATGTCATTTGCTCTTGAGCTTTGAGGAATCTTGGCTTCATGAGGCCATACTGGGGATTCATTGATGACACCGCTTTGGTTATTCTTTTTAAGTCAATAGTTCGCTCAATCCTAGAGTATGGTTCGATAGTCTGTCAATGCATCTGAACACTTAGAGCGAGTTCAGCGAAAATTTGTGAACCGGCTGATTTTGATTTGGTTACCACCATCTTTGTGGCTTCGTTCCACATAGCTAACGTCGTAGCACTATTGATTGTTTGTTTGCCATCAAATTTTTGAAATGCTTGATAGACTGTCCTTCTGGAGCATTCACAGGCTGGGCTCATTTGCAAGCAATCGACTTACACGCACCTCAGTATCGTACTCGTTCCAACAACTGTTTCATGTCCCAACCTCCACTACCAAAATGTGTATGTCGAAAAATGGGTTTTCGATATTTTCGACGATTTAGTAGTGTGAGGTATTATCTTACACTAAATTTTGGTCGCTGATTCCAAAAAGACGAGTCCCAGGACGATTGGCGCCCATCGGAAAAGATTATGTGTCAAAATGGGTATCTGCCCATTTCGAATGTGTGTATTCGACGATTTAGGCGTGTGGGGTACCATTTTCCAAAACATTTATGGACGCTGAATTGATTTGAATGAATCACCACGCGGCTGGTCCAAGGACTAACCAACCCCTGTGAATGTATGAATGTATTTGCAGGGTTTTTGGTTGGTGATGGAGGGCATTCGTAGTAAATAATTAAATAATTCCTCGAATTAGTTTTCTCTGAACCCTTGGGAAAGGTCGGGATGACTGCAATCCTCAAGAGGACGTGGTTAGTCGAGGAGTCCCTCAACGTTGTAGGTCACCAGGGTGCTCGTCATCTTGTAATTCGTGTATTTGGAGTCTATCCCGAAGGTGATTAAACAAGGACGCGGTGAATCGTGATGACCAGCAACAGGTTGCTCTTGTCGAGCTGATGATACCCTTTTGGAACAGAGGGATCCGTTCCGCGTACGCTCGTTCTGTCAACTGGAACGGACCGAGGGTTATGGTAGCCACGACTCGGTGACTCAGGACAAGTCGAGTGATCCTGTCATTTGTAAAAGCCTAGTTCACCGTCCTCTCATCTAGCCTCAGCATGTTTTGCCCGACCATGCAATTCAGCCGCTGTACCCCAAGCTATCTCTACTGACGCTTGGCGGTACCGCGATAATTTCGCTCAAAACTGTGTGATGACCAGAAACACACATATACAAAAGTAATACAAATGCAATTTCCTCTAGCTAAAGGCGACGAAATATGTCTTTCCACTTCTATAACTCCACAAGACAATTCTCGTAAAATGCAGAACCTCATGCGCTGACAATTCATCTGAGTACGACATTCTGGCATTGTGTTGACGGCGTCTGCCCTCTCACATTTCTCTTCTCATGTTCTGTTCCTTCTAGACGGTGTTTTCCCCTCTAAAATAAAGAGGAAATTGCGTGAAACAAGACAAAAGTAGGAGTAGAACACCAACAACCGCTCCTTTCTATCACAATCCGTTTCTGAAATTAATTTAAAATTTTAAAACATTTTACATAAAACTTTCCTCTTTTTTGGACACATTTTTGGACTCAAAATTAAATTCATTTTACGCCTGATGCATATTCAAAACAATAGCGGTTCAAGGGAGATAATTCAACAAAATTTTAGTTCTTGATAGTAACATACATGAATATCATAACATTTTTCTAACGTTCGAATAGTGCACCCAAATTTTTGATCATTTTATTGCGAGATTTCAGAACGAATTAGAAAAAATATTACAAAAACATAATCAGACCTATTGCTGACACTTCCGATGAAGATGCCTCCGGTTTTTCGGCATTCTAAGTTACATTTCTGCATGAAATTGATTAAAAATCACCAAGATTGGCAATTTTCCGGCTTTCTGAAATTATGCAGATATTGTGAATGAGAAATCAGAGTAATAGATTAGTTTTAAATTTGTAAATCATTGAACTGCTGTTGTTGGTCTTGTTGAATGTGCTGCGAGTGTATGGGAAATTTTTCTACCCCCCCCAAAAGTGATGAAAAGTTGAACTTCGATTGTTTTAAACTGAAAAAAGTTTACCTTAACAACATGTGAAAATCATTATCTTGATGTTTGGTGTCCTGATCTTAATTTCTGCCTATTTTTGTAAAGATCGTAACATTTTTTCTGCAATAAATTCAAATCAACTGGCATATATAATTGACCAGGAAGAAGGAACTCTTATTGAAACGTCAATACGAAGTTTCATCAGGGACTAGGTACGCCTACCTTTTCAAAAGTATCGATTCTATCACTGGGCCCCTTTGGTTTTCACTCACTTCAAATGGAAAACCGTGAAACTCTTCAGGATTAAACGCTACGTTCATCGTCCCATCGACCCAATAATCATCCTAATTGATTCTTCGTGATAGTTCCATCCGATAAAATGGACAACCGACTGACATTAGAATTGGAAAACCTAACACGTAATTAGATTCCGCGGTGATTTGAAATGGAAACGAATCGTCGGTATCGACCACCGGATCAATATGCGGAGTGATGTTCGCTTGTTCGGTAATTGCTGCTCCGAAGTGGCGGTTTTATAAATGGTTTGGTCTCACGTTGTGGCACTCAAGAACCGACTGTTTCCTACAGTTATAAAAACTCTTAATCAGACGCTTCAAGGGGTGGAATGTTTGGCTGTTAACTACACGGACGTTTATCAAAAGCGATGGAAAAACCGTGTATCGGTACAATTATTCTCCGTTCATCGCTGAAATTTACTTCACACGTTGTAGTCAGCCATTTTAACGTTTAAATGAGAAGTTTACCTTACTCGCTAAACAGGCAAAATCGTGCCTTGGAATGATTTGAACAATCTGAAATAAATTCAGAGCGTTTTGTGACTCAATCATTTTGATTAATACTGTTTGCGGAATAATCTCACTTCAGTATTCAAAACAGGTCCTACTTGAACTGCAAACTATCGCATTTTGAGTGTGTTGTTTGAAAGTCCAAAGTGTCGGTGAGTTGTATGCTGTTCGGGACCAAAAAAGGGGTTTTTGAGTGGTGCATAACTTTGCCATTTACGCTGCATTTGGACGTCGCTTGTGGCCAATCTGTGTCTAAATATGAAGAGTATAATGTTACAACATAATTTTGACGCTAAATTGAATGAAACAAGAGGTCAGTTACTTCTCATTTTTTATTATTATTTTTATTTTATTTTGTTCACTAAAATTTTACCTAATAACCTGATTATATCTTTTGTGGTACAATTTTCAACATTTATGGTAATGAGTAGTGTTGGTTTAGGTTTTCGTTTCGTCTCTTAGGGGAGGAACAGTCGTCACGACTTTGAAGGCAGATGTCGCGAGATTTCGAAGTGCCAATTCGTGAGTTTGTGGCGGCAATGTGCTGCAGCTGCCTTTGTTTGGTTTTTACTGCTGCAACAACGTACAACGTTCATCGCTCTGCAGCCCCCTCGAAAACTACCGTGAAAAACCTCCTTCGTCAAGGACTTTAAGACCAGAGCTCAAGAACCCATGACGTTCCTCGGCTACAGAAGAGATAATCTGCATCACAGCTGAGCGAGCAGATACAAACCATATGGGAGACCAGCGGGTTCGGCATCCTGCGCCGGCGTCACGCTTTGTCGGGGACCTTGTCGAGATGTGGGTCCATCTGATAGAACGGGGTTCGAAGAGGAACGAAAACGGAATTTTTACTGATTTCGATTCGCTCGACGTAGCGTGAAAATCTCACGTATTACGAAAAGCGTCTTCTAATTACCGCAACACAGTGGCGCTTGTTAAAAGACGCTCCTACGTGTTTTGTACCCGGTCTCCTCTTTCACTTTCGTAGGTTAGGTAGGCACTAAGCTTTTTTTGGGCGAGTTCTTTCACTTTCATCTGGTAGTGCACATGTGCCGTAGATTGTTTACTACACACATACAACTTCCTTCACATATCAAACCTAAATTTGCCTCAAAACTTTTCAGCTCAGTCGGATCCAAATTTGGAAAATGGGGTCAAAATGTGTTTTTCGAAAAATGGATATTTGGAGATTTTTGGCAATATAGGCATGTGGGGTATCATTTTCCATTGAATCTTGGACTCTGAAGCCTTTGAGATGGGTCCCAGAACGATCGACGCTCATTGGGAGTGGGTTTGGGTCAAAATGGGTATCCATCTATCTACCTATTTCGAAAGAGGTTTTTCGAGATTTTTGATTCCTAGGCGTATGGAGTATCATTTTCCACAAATTCATGGACGCTATTTTGATTGGATTCGGATTGGATTCCAACCCTTATGATGGAATTTACAGCGTTTTGTCATCGAAATTAAGCATTTATCATGCTCTATGACAAAGGTGAAGCGGTCAAATTCTAGTTGCAAGGACGTGTAATGCGTAGCATGTAATGATTCGTAGGATTTACCGCCTTTAGGGGTGCATTTCTTATGTTTTATTGGCTAGCTGAATGTTGCAACATTGCTCTTCCCCCCTCTCCAACACTCAGTCCCCGGAATTTAGTCAAAACCGATTATTTTTTATTCAATCCCTAAATTTTTATGAAGCGGTTAGAGTTGTTTCCGCGTCGTTTTGCATTTATTGAATGCTTTATTACCGCTTTACTTCCTCCTCGACAGTGGCTTACTCCATATTGGCTTCTTCGAAAAATAAAATGAACCAAATAAGTATATTTTATTGAAAAAACTTGAATGAAGAGGAAAGAGGCTCTTAAAGGAGAATCCTTAGAGGGTTACCGGCAATGAATGAGTCAGAAAGGAACTCCTACCGAATGAATCCCACAACCAAATCCATTACTGGTTAATGAAGGGGAAAACACTAGTAATAATTATTGTTAGGTTACACACTCGGAGCCGACTCCTATTTATAGACATTGCTTCAAATGGAAGCTGAAGCAAAACCAGCGGCTCCTTTTCTCATAAATATGTAACAATACTTAGCTAAAGAGATAAGAACCGAAGCCGCCTTGTACGGTGATGGAAAAGGACGAAATCCTTGTACGGGTGCCACGACACCCTGGCTTTGCCCCACTTTGAACAGTCCGACACTTGAATCGTGTTCGTTAAATAATCAATAAACGAACTGGCGATGTAGAGATAAGTTAGGAGGAGGTAGTTTGTAGGTGAATAGTCGTAAAAACGTGATGTAGAATAGAAATAAAGGATAATTCGAATCAAGTCGAAAACAAAATATGAAGCTGTTTGCTAATTGTGTTACCTACTTCAAAAACTTCATGAAATTCAATAATCAATAAACATTCCGCTGATTGTCTCCACCACGAATATTTTTTTGGAGCTTATTGCCATATATAAATGGAGCTCGCATATATTCATATTTATTTCGTCAGGCGCGAGAACTTTCTCAATTCTCGAAAGCTCATAAATTCTTTGATGGAAGTGCGGTAGGTATCTGGTTCAGTTTGAGCACCCGTGGCTCATTTTGGAGAGAGTCCAACAATTTAAATAGACGTGACAAGTTTTTGTTAACCTTCACTCCTCGGGAAGCCGTTCTCCATGAGCAGTTGTTTTACAAGGGGAAAAAAAATCATAAAAAATGTTAAAATAAATTCTTTTTTCCCCCTAATCTTACGGTTGAATGGATGAACTCGAACAATTGGGAATTCAAGCATCATTGCGAGAAAAGAGCTATTTTTTAGGTTATGACGGCAAAACGTTACATGAAAACATAAAAGCGACCAAAATTGTCTGTATCTATCATGCATCCGCCATTTTGGTGGCTCAGAGTTAACAAACGCGCAAGTATGGACGATATTTGGCCACGCCAGATCATTTTATCCTCTTCATTTCCTCTGCATTTTAATTGCCTCGTTAATCACCTCTTTCTGTGAACGCGATGTGGTTAAAAGTGCTAAAATATCTACAAAGAGCGGAAACTCTTAATTGCACATTGCGGGCTATGAGAATCCATTCTATTTCTGGGCTCGGTTTTATATAATAGCGGACGCAAAACTCCACGGTCCACAAATGGGATAGATTTAGCTTGGAGCTTTGATATACTACTATGGTCGCTATTTATATCGTCGTTTAGGTTGAAAATTGGTCTTAATGGAGTTATGGCATGGTGGTGGGCCAGATTGCTCCAAACTTGTTAACGAAGTGCAGTTATAGAGCAGAATCATACGCATGAAGGTGGAAGTAGATCGCTGATTTGGATATCTACAGTGAGCCTAAGCCGTCGCTTGCCAGCATTTCTTTAGTGTAATTGCTCTCAAAAGTGCCCAGTTGATGCCTGCAGCCGTCCTTAAGCCCCATTTCGAACATTAGCCCCAACCGAAGTACCGATTAAGTACCCTGTAACGCCGTTTACCCTCTGTGCTCGTAAGCAGGTGGGCCATTCTCTTCGTCATTACCTTCATTTTCACTTTCCGTTCCTTGCATGTACGAGTACAACCCCTCCCATGTCTCACCAACCTTCATCGCCATTCTTCTTCATTGCCAGGAGAGTATACCTAGGACCGGTCCAGCGGTCCATTCCTTATTTCTTTTGGCCTCAGCCCTGTCCAAAAAGGTCCAATCGTCACAGGTAAGATTTTGCCGATCGTCATAGAGTCATTACCAATTGGATTTTATATAAATTATCCCTATCATATTAAAAAGTCAGCATTTTATCGAAATGTGGAATCTCTCCTGCTCACCATATTGATGAGTCTGGACGTCCCACATCTAGTTGGACAGGAGACCATATAACCTATGTTACCTCAACCAGATGTCCGATCCTAGTCTCACTCCATTGTTAACTAGTATTGCGTCAGATCGAAGCTTGCCTTGTACGATTCTTGACTAAATCAACTCCGTTCTGAGCAAAAGGGTAATCGTGGATCATTTACTAACCATGTTCCAGGTTTGCCACCGGAAAGGTCGCTTGTTTGCTTGACCGGCACAATGTGTGGAGTCATAGAAGACTAGATAGAAAGCTCGTTCCTTTTATCGCCTCGTATGGAATCGTGGTGTTGGGATTTTTGAATTAATAAATCCCTTTTAAGTCCCTCAGGGGGTTGAGATTCTTGCTGGATACACAAACACTCTCGTCTCCTGCCAACAAAGCCTTTTGGCGTGTGATCTACCCCTCAGGGCAACTGTACCTATACATTTTTCCCCGTCGATTTATTCGCGCACAGGGATAATACTGATGGATTGCTCGGATCGTGAAATCTCAAATCAACTCATTATACATTCTGTTCGTAGAATCCGGTTCGAAACATAGATTTTTATTCTTTGTTGAGCTCGCTATCTGTAATGAACCGTCTATTGCCTGATCGTTTCGTGCTATTTTCACATTATCTCGTTTTCTTCGAGCTGCAAAACGTGATTTTAGAGAGTAGTTCCTTCTTTTGCCGTCCAGATGAATGGTCGCAGCGAGATATTCGCAGCATTCTTATACAGAAATGTGTATGCTTAGGATGATTCCAAAGTGTAACTATACTATAACTATGGCTATTTTTCTTTAAGGAAATTTACGCTTTTTCTAACTGTATCCTCAACTTTTATTTCACATAGTAATTGAAGGAAGTTGGAGCCGTTTTACTGATGCAAGGTCAACAAAATTTGAAAAAAAAAAAAAATCCAAGGGGCATATTTTGTTACCAATGAGCTGTGGAATCGACCCCTTTGAGTTTGTCCTACAATTTGTGTAGACACCCTGTATTTGTCCAACTTTTCCCAACATCCTCGCTAATAATGAGCGAACTCCATCAAATAGTGGCCATGATCTAGATTGATATCACATCAAAACTCAGGGCTTTTTGAAATAAGCCAATTCGCTCTTCAAAACGTGAAGGATGCATCGTCCCTCGAAAATGCTGAATGTATCGTCAGATTCTGATCTCTCGATTTCTGTGTGAACGACCTACACTGGATGGTCGATAATCATCTCGATCGTAGGAAGGAATATAAGGACATCATTAGACACGAATGAACTCGTGTTGAGACGTCCGATGTCAGATCCTCCGTGAATGGCTGAGGAGAAAAAAAATCGTTCTGGGCCAAAGCAATAAATCTACGAGTTTTAGACGATTCACAGATAAGATTCGAGCCAATCCTCTTATGCTAAGTATAAGAAATTCTCGCTTAATGATCCCAACTGCTCTATTTAGAAGAAAAGATCGATGCTCGTACCCAGGTGAACATACTCGATAAATGGCCTTGTCGTCAATCTCGAACCTGATCATCTTGTACTTGCTTTAGTCGTGACTTTTGATTGCTTTGGTAGAAGGTGGGTGGTCTGACAAAAGGAGGCAAGAAAGTATTGAACAGAACTGAGTGGTTTGTTCACATAAAGTCTTCTATTCGTGAATGTACAAGTTCCGGGACCCTTCTTATTGAATTCAGCGCCCGAAATGTAGCGGAAATGACGCACCACACGTTCAAATCCATTGAAAAAAAAAAAAAAAAAAAAAAAAAAAAAAAAAAAAAAAAAAAAAACCCTTTTGGTCCGTTAGGGCGGGATGAACCTCACAACAGACAAATTGCACAGTTGGAATTGGAGCGCTTACGAAATTATTTGTGAAGGTCTAAGATGGGTCAAAGTCGACTTGACACGATATATATTGTTTTTGTTTTGAATAATTTGAAGATATTGTTCGTGATTATCTTCACAAGTACTTAAGTACCTTGGCGGTATTTCGAGTCTAATTGGCAGAGCAATGAGGCGCTTTCTTTTATCATATGACCTGAATCGGACATTTATCATTCGAACTCCGACTAGAAAATAGATCGATAATTATCCGAGTCATTACCATAATGGAAATTATTGTTTGAGATCACAACCGTTCGATAGTTTGAAGGGTATGTCGCCGCACCTTCTTTTATCCATCACTATTACTGGGTTTTTTTGTTAAGTGCGCTGTCTCGGAATTTCCTTTCGCGGATTTTCTTTTATTGTGACTAGAACGATACGCGGGTTGACGAATAGTCGCGGTTTTGAGGATTGTTATCGTGATAAGTGCGAAAAATCTAAACTGGAACGCGTTCGCCGGCCCTCACAAACAAGCACTTTCCGTCCCGCAGGGCATCGCAGCCCTTTGTTGGGTATTGCTAAAAATGCTTTTTTTAACGCGCGTTTTTGTGTTTTATGCCGTTTTGAATTTTAATTTAATTCCAAATGCCGTCTTTATGTACGTATTCGTGACGAAAGTTGTTGTTTCTGATGGCGACTCAAGTGATGAACTGTTTACAGCGGCTCTTGAGCTATTTGTTAGGTCCATCCCTAAAATGGTGTCCGCCGTTCCTAGAAGAAACCAATAAAATGTCTTTCACTTTACTTTTGGTCAGCTAACACGAACTGTACGAATTGTTCATTTAATTCTAACCTAACAAGAGTTGCTATTGATGTAACAAGGAAAATCCTTGCGCACACCCTCCACAGGAGGGAGGACTAGGGTTGATATTGATACCACTATTTTCTGGCAGGTCCTTCACTTTTCAGGTATTGAACTCATTTGGCAATACCGTTACGGCTAAAAGTACCTGGCTACATTTTCTAGAAGGGGTTTTCTAGTAGTACTCTGTTCAGCCTCATTTTTGAGGATCTTCTCGTCGCTAACTTTATTACCCTTTTGAGCATTTATCGGATATCCTTACTGACACTTACAATCTACCCGGTGTTAACGAACTATGTGATCTCAGTGCCTTATAATAACAATCGTGCACCAACAGTCAAACTTAGAACATTTTAGAAGCGTTTAAGTCTTTTCACTTAATGGAGTTAAAACTCCTTTGTGCAATCTTAATGCCGTTTAGGCGAATTGGTTATGTTGTGTAGTATCAAATGAATCGATGCTCTAGCGGAATGAGTTTTTTTTTTATTTTAGCCTGAAACGTTTTCTGGTGTCGTTCTGAGTTGAGAATCATCATCAACGAGGTAATGCATCTGAAGCAACGAGTAAACATCTCGATTAACGGTGATAGTGTCAAATCATGATCAGTAAAACCCTCGCAAGTTGGCAAAATGAGTGTCAGCTGAGCTTGACAGATTGATAAACAAAGACGGACATTACGTTCATTTTAATTAAGATTGTCCTGATTATATTAAAATTACTACGTAAAAATGTCCACCTCACGGTCAGCCTTCGGTTTCATTTTTTGACCTGAAAAATGCAATAACCGCCTGTTATGCCCTTTTTTTTGACTCAACTAGCATGTGTGATGCATACGTTTGTAATTAACTGTTGATTTCTGCCTAAGAAAATGAACATCTTATTCATTTTCTATCCGAATAGGTGGCTGGAGCAACGTTTAATGTTACAAGAACGCTGTGATGTATGAAAATTTGATTTTAATCTCAAATGTTTTCTCATCGCGTGTACATTTAACGTTGTTCCACATCATTATTTCTTCAAGAGAATATATTTTTATTGTTCATTTTATGTAGGTCTAATAACAAGGACGTTATACAGCAATTATCTACACGTGTAATATGCAAAGTTGCTCTACAATGGAAGAAACTAGCAGCTTGAGCTATTTACTACGAACATCGTAATATTCATGATATTTCACTATGATCGTTGTTCAAACGAAACCGACTTTTCTCCAATTTCAGCAATTTCTCCTGTTATTTCAGTTTATCTTCCCCTCCCTCTCAATAACGCTTATTTCATCACTATCCTCAAACCGCGACCCTCAAATGTAAATTTCCACATTCAACGCTTCGTGACGTATTCTCCTTTGTAATATCTGTTGGAACTGACTGTCTTATTTTGGTGTTTTTTACAGAAGCCATCTACAAATGCAGTTTCTGTTCGTACTCGTCCAAATGGAGAAGTAACGTGAGGAAGCACGTCAATGAGAAACACAACCCGAAGTATTACCGTTGCGAGCACTGCCCTTTTAAATCCAAAAGGCGAACGAGTTGAAAACTCACGTGTTTTACCGGCACATAACCAACAGCGTCAATTTGTGACGTTCTCTACGGATGTAAAAGGAGAAAAGAAGCGACTAATGACAAAGGAAGTGAAGAAGAATCGACCTCTGCCCACAACTACTGACATTTTCAGTTTGCTTAGGCATTCCAATCTTCATCAGCGACCTTCAATATCGACCAGGCCCTTTTGAGGAAGTTTTTCTTCGTAGTTTGCGTCTAGAATAAAATAGTTTTGTAAATAGGTTTGTTTAAGCTACTACTATTACTAGCCTGAAACATGCTAATGCTGTAAGACATTGCGAAATTTAAAACAAAATCTGGGCTAACCTGTTGTGTCAAGGCAGGTCGCCATATTGCCTGCTATGATTCGATATATCGATAACTACTTGATGATAACTCTTATCAGCCGGTCATTGTCTGTGTTAATTTGACGAATACGTTTTTATAAATAATGTACTGATCACATCCTCCCTTAAAATTGCTTTGGCTTAAAATTGAGTTGTCTCACCAGTCGTGAATACCCCCATTAACATTTCAGCTATGATAACTGTCTTATTCAGTATGTTTAGTTACATTATTGATCATAGGGTGGCCCATTGTAGGTTATTTTAGTCGCCACTTGATCATTTTTGTTGTTTATACGTATCGTAATGACTGAAGCGGCGCGAAGAGGGTCAATATTATTTTGTAATATCTTATATATTTTTCTTTGCGCGAAAATGTGCGTATAGACGTTATATAGAATGTTGTGCTATCCGCTTTTGGATTGCGCAATTTTGCCAAGAGACGACGCAATATTTTCTACTCTTATATTGTGCTACCTTTCAATATCGTCTCAGGTTAAATTAAATTGCCTTAACCTGGAATTTTGTACGATATTGACTGTTTATGGGGCTTCGATGTGAGAGCTACGGCATCATGACAATTATTTTTATAATTTGACGTCCTATTTTTGAAGACATTTTTACCTACGACGGTTGTCAAGAGAGTATTAATTTTGTAGGGTGTCCCATACCCCCCCCCCCCCCCCTGCTAGAATAGTCCAAATGGGAATAAACAGCAAATTTTATTTTGAATCTTCATATTTTCTAGCAAGGATCTCAAATATCACATTTGCGCACCCCGCCAGACTGCGCAATCTACACTAACTTTCTTATTTTATATGGGAACCCAAATTTTTTATTGCAGATTCGGATTCTACCCAAAATTTCATGAAAATTCGATCCCTCAACCAGTTTTTTGATTGCGTGCAACCGGTTCAGCGAGCACCCTAAGTTGCGCAACCCCAAAATTGCCAAATAGGGGATGATGGTGGACCCTAATGTGTGGCACATGAATGTTCATTGTTTTTCAACGCTGATTCAAGTGATGCTATCCGTTTCTTGATTTGAATCAATTTTCGCGTAATAATGATCAAGATTTGTTTATTTTGTGTAAGAAAATCATCATTTTGAATCATCACATAAAATTTCATCAAAATTTTTTGAATAATTTTTGTTTTTTTTTTTTGCATTTTTTAGCATCCGGACTCCGGATCCCGTAAAAATCTGAAAACAGGCGCCTACAATAAAATATCAAACTAAAAACGGACCCAGAATAATCACATTTTGGCCATTATTCCGAATGAAATTGAGTTGAATCGAAAAAGTGATAGCATCTCGTGAATCAGCGTTGAAAAGCAATGAAAATTCATGTGCCACACATTGGAGTTCACCATCATCCCCTATTTGGCAATTTTAGGGTTGCGCAACTTTGGTTGCTCGTTGAACCGGTTGCGCGCAATAAAAAAAATTGGTTAAGGGATCAAATTTTCATGAAATTTTGAGTAGAAACCGAATCTGCAATAAAAAATTGGGGTTCACCTATAAAATAAGAAAGTTATAAGAATGTCAGTTAGTGTCACTTGCAGTGGGGTGTGCGCAAGTATGATATTTGAAATCCTTGCATAAAAACATGAAGATTCTAAGAAATGTTTTTGTTTACCCCCATTTGAAAGATTTTAAGGGGGAGGGGCTACTAACAACTCGTGGGACACTGCATTTACTTCCAATTCTGTAAATTTGACGTCACGCGTTTAATTTTTAAGTTTATTACGATCTCTTTATTGCGAATTTGACAACATTTTAGTTAAAAACGAAATTTCTTAGTGAAGCATGAGCACTCATAAGACCAGCCGTTACAACCACATAGAATTGTGGCAATATTGGACGTCATTTTTGTAATATCCAACAAATCTTACTAGAAAAAACGTCATAAAACCCTTACAAATTACATTTATTGCGTCAATTTCCGCCAACCAAATGTATTTTCCCTGTTATCTCTTCAAAATTTACTTCAAAATATTCTTTAATTTAACTAGGGTGCAGTGCAATGCTCACTACAAGCATTTCTTCTAAGTTTAGTTGTTTAATTTCTATGTAATAAAAAAATGTATTCAAACGACGACGCCGTATTTTGATTGTCAATACCATCCCTTACAATTGGAGTTTTGTACTGTAGAATTATTTTTATTCAATTTATTATTATTTGTTATTAATGAGCTGAATTTTGTGTTGCCGACTGCATGTACTATCAGTAAGAGGTATTTATTTTCACCCTTTTAAGTCATTTTTTGTTTGAATGTACTGCCAATTTAATTCCTACGCTAATTAGCTTTGCATTAATGTTTGATTTATAATGTTCAACTACCTACTAATTGTTTTTAAGGAATGTTGGCTTTTAAAAACGATTGAAATTCAACCTTCGTACGACTTAGCCAGCAACTCCATTCATCTAAATCCTCTTTTCTACTCTTTTTCATCAGATTTGTGATTGTTGAGGTTATGTTTTGTCCCATTGGCGGCTCCAAAGTAATTTTAAAGCGTCTCGCGAGCGACCAACTCACGATTGAATCGACTGTAGTTGCTTTAAAGACGTCTTTGGGACTAAAGAAAAGTTATTTTGACATTTTATAGAAAGAAATTTCGTTGTATTAAACCTTTCAATAGTCCAGGCGTGCGATTTTGTCAGCTGTAAAGCTTTGCAGATGTAGTTACGTCGCTCTAACTGAACTAACTATGCGTTTAGTAGCGTAGAAAGGACGTTTTGCATTGAGTAGAATCTAAATTTATTTCTCTTCCCAATTTTGATATCTTCATTCAGCGGACATCAGCCGAAGAGAAGGCATTTTTTAAACTTTCCGCTTTAATATCGTCCTATACAGCCCAGTAGTAGTAGTTTTAGCGTAGAAAACTGTAGTAAAATTTGGTAATTTATAAATTTTTCGTAGATAGCCGTTGAGACGAATGCCAGCTAACTTTTTGCTATCTTCGTAAGTTCCTTTTTGTATGCATCCAGTCTTCACTCGTTTCTGTATGTACTTATGACGACCAGCATGGGTCAACGCTAATCCTAATTTACTTCTTATTTCATTCAAAAAAACTTTATGTATATTATCTTTAAATTTTCCACATTTTTCTTTGAATTCTAGGCCGCTACTGTTGCCCGTACTGCCTTCATTCGTCACGTCTCAAATGCAACTTGATGAAACACATCAACGAGCTTCACAATCCGGGTATTACGTTATTCCCGTGCGATCTCTGCCACTACAAAGCCAAACGGAAAACTCATTTGAGGGTACATTATTATTCGAAACACCGAGTACAATTCAAGTAGGTCACCAACGGTCTGTATGAGGTATTCTACAAGTACTCGATTACCAGTCGAAAGCTTCGCTTATTAACAAAACCCGGTACCGTGAGAATTATAACAAATAAGTTATAATTTTTGATTTTTTTGTTGTAAAACTCGAATTATTACATTTTCCGGTCTTCGCCTTTGAATGGATTTTTCTTCTTTCCACTGCCAGGAAGTAATTTGATTCATTGTGCTTTTGAAATTTGAGGAAAATGGGCTATTCTGGTGATTTTATCGAATATTGTGAGACCCCAGAAAACCCGTTATTAAACCGATTTGCCGTCATTGACCTTTTTGGCCCTGAAATTGTTGGGATTTCAAATCTGAAACCTCTACTGCAATGTCTGCCTTATTTGTAAGAAAACTTAGGTCTAAATTTGTCCCTAAATCCTGTTTATTGAGTTTTTTCTCGTCTGATAAGGGAAAAACCGATCGCCAATATGTCATTTTCAGGTCCTAAATCCAGTTTATTCTCTCCTGATAAGCTGCAAGGGCCTCCATAATACACCTTATCACGGCATAGACCTCATTATCAACCATTTCAACCAATATCGATTACCAATAAGTTATTTTCAGGCCCTAAATCCAGTCTATTCCCTCCTGATGAGCTGCAAGGGCTCCCATTATACAGCTTATCATGGCGAAGACCTCATTATCAACCATTTCAAGCAATACCGACTGCCAATAAGTTATTTTCAAGCCCCATACCCACTTTACTTTCACTTTACTTTTCAAACATTTTGGCCGATTTTGCCGTCGTTGACCCTTTCAGCCCTGAAATTGATCAGAATGTTCAAATCTGATAAGCCGCAAGGCCCTCGATAATACACCTTATCACGGCGAAGACCTCATTATCAACCATTTCAACCAATACCGACTGCCAAAAAGTTATATTCACGCCCCAAATCCACCTTACTCTCACTTTACTTTTCATAAATTTTAGCCGGTTTTGCCGTTGTTGACTTCTTTGGCCCTGAAATTGAGCAGACATTTCAAATCAAAACCTCTGCTGTAATTTCTACCTTATCTGTAAGTAAAATTTGGTCTAAATTTGTCCCTAAATCCAGTTTATACTTTTTTTCTCTCCTGATAAGCCGCAAGGGCCTCCATAATACAACTTATCACGCAAAGACCTCATAATCAACCATTTCAACCAATACAAATTGCCAATAAGGTATATTCAGGCCATAAATCCAGTTTATTCTCTCCTGATAAGCCGCAAGGGCCTCCATAATACACCTTATCACGGCAAAGACCTCATTATCAACCAATACCGATTGCCAATAAGTTATTTTCAAGCCCCAAATCCACTTTCGTCTCACTTTACTTCTGAAAAATCCCGTCAATTGCCTCTTTTTCCTCTTATAGCATTACTCCTCATCCTTTTCTTAGTTTATTATTATAGTTTTATTTCTCTAATGTCCTCTTTGACGCGAAGAATTGCCCAATTTATTTTCGCCTAATTTAAATCGCTATTACCGGTTTAATTCAAACTGTTTCAAGCGAAACCCACCTGTATTTTTTCATTGTAATTTTATCGTCACGGCTGTATTATTTGTATTATTTTGGGCTTATCAGTCTATAACTGACAATTTTCGATCTCACGATCCGGAATCTCGCGTGCCAAAAATAAGTGTTGTCAGTTTTTTCTTTTAAATTTCTATTTGTACGTTTTTTTCTTGTTCAACGGATTCAACAAATATTTACTAAATTTTCATCATATTGTCTTTATAGTTCCTAGGGAATGTTTTCCCATCTGGAGATTGATAGATTTGCAGAAAAAAACGACACTTTTGAATAGAGTACCGAGCTCTCTCTGCTTCGATAGCACTTTTATCCGCCATTTGAACAAAAAATAAATTTTTATGCTTTTTTTTTAAATTATTATTTTTTAATAAAATAGTTGAAAAATGAATCATCACAATATTTTAGTCAGAAAACAATTTACCATCATTTCAAATCGACGAGTCAATCAAAATGTTTGAATAATGAGTGATTTTGAATGAATTTGCTATCATTCATAAAAGCGCACCACATGAAATTTGATTGATTTTCGTCTTTGATTGTTTTCTAGCTCCGCAGATTCAATTTTGGCTTTTCCGACAGAAATTCACGACTAAAATTTCAATATATTTATAGCGTAATAGCATTACTTTCGATATTGAAGACTTTGTGACGATATCTTTCTAATTATCGAAGCAATGAGTGAGCTGAGCTCCACTGTGTCATTTTGACTTATCTATTGCTTCCAAAGTTCATCATCACGTTATTTGTCTTCATTTTGAAATAATTAGATAACCTAACGGCGATTGACAAACCAATTTAACCTAAAACACCATTTAACTGTCGTTTTCGTCAATTTTTAAGTTTTTTTACTCGTAATTTCTCATTTTTGGATTGATTTTATTGCCAATATTTAATACCGGTGATGTTCTCTTCTCCATTCATGACTATATATCAGTCTGTGATTGCTTTTTTCGTTGTAAATTGGAGGCTGATTGAATTAACTGAGAGTTACTCGCGTTACCTCGTGTGTCGTTTTTTAACGTAGAGCTTGTAGAATATTAGATGAACCTACCTGTAAGAATCAACAGACTTGTCTTTTTGATCGATTTTCTTTTTTAATTCGAAAAAAAAACTATTATTAATTTAGTGTATAATACCTATGTCGGATTTTTTTTTTCATGATCTGTTTGAAGGATTGAAGTTTTATTTGAAAGATTTATCGTATGATTTATTAACAAATATATTATATGTAATCTAGGATATTTGAGGTTTTGATGAATTGATGTGATTTTACAAATAACCTGTTCCAAATCAATGGTAGCAACTAGTAGGAAGATTTGTTTTCTGAAAGAGAGTGATTAATCAGTAGCTGATGATCAACTGATCTCCTGCAATGATTGATTTTGGGCTTAGTTTCCTGCTGGGATTGCATGAGAATGGGTTCCTGAGGACCAGCTCAGTTCCTGCAGGAGTGCTTAGCCTGTGGGGATCTTAGGATAAGCTTCTCAGATAAGAAAGAGCGATGAATCAATAGCAGATGATCTACTTATCTCTTGCAAAGATTGATTTTGGGCTGATAATCAACTGATCTCCGGTGAAGATTGATTAGGGCCTAGTTACCTGCTGAGGTTGCAAGAGAATGGGTGCCTGTTGACCAGCTGACTTCCTACTGGGGTGCATAGCTTGTAGTAATCTTAGGACTAGCTTTACAGGAAGGAAAGAGAGTGATGAATCAGTAGCTGATGATCAACTGATTTCCTGCAATGATTGATTTTTGGCTTAGTTTCCTGCTGAGGTTGCATGAGAATGGGTTCCTGATGACCAGCTGAATTTCTACAGGGGTACTCAACCATTAGGGATTATAGTATATAAGCTTCTTGGAAAAGAGGGTGAGTGATGAATAAGTAGCTGGTGATCAACTGATCTCCTGCATGGATTGATTGTGTGCCTAGTGATCTGCTGAGGTTGCCAGCGCATGGGTTCCTGAGGGGGTGCATAGCTTGTAGGGATCTTGGATATGCTTCTCAGAATATGGAAGAAAGTGATGAAACAGTAGCTGATGATTAACTGATCTCCTGCAAAGTATTGATTTGGGCCTAATTAACAGCTGAGGTTGCAAGAGAATGGGTTGTTGACCAGATGAGTTCCTGAGGGGGTGCATAGCTTGTAGGGATCACAGGGTAAGCCTCTCAGAAATGAATGAGCGATGAATCAGAAGCTGAAGGTCAACTGATCTACAAAGATTGATTGTGGACCTTGTTACCTGCTGAGGTTGCTAGAGAATGGGTTCCTGATGACCAGATGAATCCTGCAGAGGTGCACAGCTTGTAGGGACCTTAGGATAAGCTTCTCAGAAAAGAATGAGCGATGAATCAGTAGATCAACTTATCTACAGCAAATATTGATTTTGTGCTTAGTTCCCTGCTGAGGGTGCGAGTGAATGGGTTCCTGTGGACCAGCTGAGTTCCTGCTGAGGTGCATAGCTTGTAGGGATCTTAGGATTTGCTTCTCAGAAAATCTCCTGCAGAAATTGATTGTGTGCCTAGTGATCTGCTGAGGTTGCAAGTGAATGGGTTCCTGTTGGCCAGCTGAGTTCCTGAGGAGGTGCATGGCTTTTAGGGATCACAGGGTAAGCTTCTTAAAGAAGAAAGAGTGATGAATCAGTAGCTGAAAGTCAACTGATCTCCTACAAAGATTGATTGTGGGCCTTGTTACCTGCTGCGGTTGCCAGAGCATGGGTTCCTGATGACCAGCTGAGATCCTGCAGGGGTTCATAGCTTGTAGGACTATAGAATAAGCTTCTCAGATAATAAAGAGGGCGATGAATAAGTAGCTGATGACTAACTGATCTCCTACTGCGATTGATTCGGGCCTAGTGCTAAAGTTGCCAGAGCGTGGATTCCTGTTGACCAACTGACCTGCAGCGGTGCTCAGCTTTTTGGGGAATTAAAATAAAATCTTTGTAATGATAGCGTTGCACTCAATATTGACGCGGCCGGAAATCCTGCCAAAACTGGGAGTTACATTTAGACTCAAAGCAAAATGTTTATATTGCTCTACAACTTACAACAAAAAAGCATAATATAAACAATATTCACACTGACGTGGGCAATGATAGCATACTTAATAAATTATTTCAATAAATTAGTCACAAAGGACGAAAAAAGAAAATAAATAGAAACCTAACAAGAAAAATAAAACTGTAGGTACCTAATGAAAAACCAACTTAACGTTTACAGCCCAGAATGGATACAATAGGTTCGTTCAAAAGTTATGTGAGGCTTTGCTTATGGAAATGGCGCATTTCATAGCGTATTATAGCTTGGAAGATGGCGTTGGTGTCTTTGCTTCTTCATACTGTTAGTCTCCGGGATTAATGCACATTTCAATAATATAATGGCACATTTTCAGGAAGAATTAAGAAGTCACTAATCCCTATAGTTGATACGCGGCTGAAAAACTAAAGAAATTTTGGCTTGATTTCACTTGAGATTTTGAAAATGGCGTACAACCATAACAAAACCTGTACCAAATTTGGTGAAAACCGCAGAAATCTCTTCAAAACTGGTCAATCAACTTGCCGACAACTCCCCCCCATATCGCCCAATAAAAAACAATAATACTCACTCATCACAACCCTATTCGATAAAATACCTTAAAGATAACTAACTTAACATCGTATCGAGATCAAAGCAATCATCGTTGTACAGGCCTGAAGACTTCATTCCGCATTTTGGCAGAATCTTCCCACTCCTGCTTCAATTTTAATTACGAAAGAAATTCAAAAGCGCCATTTCCATTCAATCAAAAGCCCCCACCGCACTAAACCACCTTAATATGATTTAATATCATTCATAAATATATATAAGTTTATCATAAAGCTTCATAATTGACTACAAAGTATTTACAAAGGTAATACTCGGATATTTATCGAATCATAATTACTTCACAAGTATTTTGTAAGTTAAATTCTATAAAAATATTGTTGTACAAGGCGTTATTTTCAACAAAAACAGTTTTTATTCGACATTTTTCTTGTGATTGCTATAAACTATCGCTTTTATATTTATTTATATCTAGTTTGAAAGCGCCTTTACGACACAATAAGCATATATACACAGCAGTAAGGCATAGTATAAAACAACGTCATCCCATTGATCAGTACTACAAAGTTAGACGCTAAAGTAAACAGGTACGGGTTCTATTACTACTTAACTGTGTTCACTTATATAACGCAAGTACGTACGAGTATTCACATCAATTTCATTGTTACGTCGTATTTATTTGATTGTTGTTATGTGGCGGATGGGGTTATTTTGTTAGACAAAAGCGAAACCCGATGGAGAGTCTAAGGCACAATGAATGTGATGGGAAAAAATGAGGTTTTTGCTGGTAGAGTGGACACAGAATTGATTACGGGGTGGTTCATCGCGTATTTTGTACTTATTCTACACTCTCAAACGTGTATTTGATATTGTACCTGCTCCTTAGTAATCTCTATACAATTTTCAAAGTATTTTGATTGAAATAGTTGTTTATTTAGCGAGGGTAGGTATTATTTTCACGTTTTTAGTCAATATAGCAAGCACTTCACGCCAAATTGGAGGTCAACAGTTCGTTTCACATTAAGAAGTTTTAAACGCCGCAACGCTAGCCCGCGAAAATACCTTCTCCGTGCAACACACATGACGAAGACATTCCATTTGTCCTTTCCAAATGCAGTTCTTTTGAAAATGCCTGTTGATTTGCCTCCAAAGTCTCTATATAAATCATGCACTTCTATCCAAGTCCTTCTTTCTCCAAATAGATGCGTAAAACCCCCAATTTGACAAGGAAAACATTCAATTTGACGTGAAACATTAAGAAGTTTTAAACGCCGCAACGCTAATCCGCGTAGATTATGAAAATACCTTCTTCGTGCAACACACATGACGAAGACATTCCATTTGTCCCTTCCACATGCCATTCTTTTGAAAGTGCCCGTTGATTCGCCCCCAAAGTCTATATAAATCATCTATAAGTCCTTCTTTCTCCCAATTGATGTGTAAACCCCCAATTTGATAACGAAAACCATCAATTTGACGTGAAACATCAAGAAGTTTTAAACGCCGCAACGCTAACCCGTGTATATTCTGAAAATACCTTCTCCGTGCAACAAAACATGACGAAGACATTCCATTTGTCCCTTCCAAATGCAGTTCTTTTAAAAATGCCTGTTGATTCGCCCCCAAAGTCTCTATATAAATCATGAACTTCTATCCAAGTCCTTCTTTCTCCAAGTTGATGTGTAAAACCCCCAATTTGATAACGAAAACCTTTAATTCGACGTGAAACATCAAGAAGTTTTAAACGCCGCAACGCTAGCCCGCGTAGATTTTGAAAATACCTTCTCCGTGCAACACAACAAGGAGAAGACATTCCATTTTGTCCGTTCCAAATCCCACTCTTTTGAAAGTGCCTGTTAATTCGCGTCCAAACTCTCTATATAAATCATGTACTTCAATCCAAGTCTTTCTTTCCCCAAATAGATGCGTGAAACCCCCAATTTGATAAGGGAAACCTCCAATTTGACGTGAAAATGCTATATAATCACTAAACACGAGTGAAGCGCCCTTAAGGATCCATTGGATTTCCTTACGGGTTTCCAGAGGATATATGAGAAATATGAGGTGCCGCTAATTTAAATACAAATTGCCGAAGCAGTTAACCAGCGTCAAGTCAGTGATAACTGTTCTATAACTAACAATTACTTCAATTACCCGTCTGTCGGAAGACCCTCCAAAAGATTCTCGCTCTTCACGTCGATTCTAAACGGAAAAATATCAAATTCGGCCGTTTTTTCCCGTCAAAAGGCAACGGTTTACTTCAAGTAAAGTGAAACTTATAAGTTAATTCCTTCGATAATTTACGAAAGAAATGACGGCGCTGAGAGTAGACCAAAATCAAGTTTTTCACGAGAAAAAGAAAGTAAATCCAGTCGATGGAGGAATTATCCCACAAAACTCGGTGCATATATTTTTTTACGAGATGTTTGGCATTATTGGGTGATAACAAATTCGAACTAAGAAAGAATGAAGAGAATGAACAATGAATAACTTTTTCGATTTTCACAGTAGCTAGAGAATGTCTTCATTTTAGCATTCTTCTTGTTTGTGGGAGAATGCGATTATGTAGGCGTTCAACGTGAAATTTTGGTATGTTTTACGGCACAGGGAGCTGAAATATATTTAAATATATACAACGTTCTGGGGTAGGAAACTGCGAGAAGCCCAGAACTAATTTAGTAAGGTTATATCAAGTATAATCCACCAGAATCACGAAACAGCGGCGAAATGTGAACTTTGAGGGGTAATCTGACTACCTGAATGCGTTCAAAGCTCCTTAGCAGAAATTTTTGACGAAAGCACAGTCAATTTGCTACAAATTCCATTCAACGCAATTTCATACTCGACACCAACATCATAGGGGTGAGGTCCCTCCACTTCAATGTTCCTTTTTTTTGGTGGAACATTAGTGAAAAATGAGCCAAATCACGAATTTTCCTTCCCTCTTGTAGCTCATATACGATTGTTTTCACAAAAAAATGGAAGATCGACGTAAGCAAATTCACCATCACCCAATAAAAAACAATCGAAAAATAAAATGCACCTTTTGAAGGATAATTTCCTCTCTTCAATTCTTATTGACTGGACTGAAGAGACAAACGGACAACAAATCTTCGTTGATTTCTAGAAGGAATTATCGGTAATCAATAAATTGAAACGATTTTTAGCCTAACGTACGTATGTAAGTGCCAAAAAAACTGAAGAGAAAATATAACTTTCTCAATACTTAGGACATAAAAGCAAATTAAACTACGGTCACTACAGAGAGAGAGAGAGAGAAAGAAAGGGTAACGTATACAAATTAAAATTTAAAAAAAATTATCACTGGAAAGAAACGCCAAGGACGAAATTCCCATCAACAGTGAAATTGAATTTGCAGAAGATACTTCATCAGACTTGTGCATATGTGTCTCTACGCCGTTATTTTTATTTCTTAATTTTAGTTTTTTATTCATTTTTCAGGTTTAGGGTCGGTAATAAATACCATTTACGGTAGGGAGGAAACAAAAGCTGCTATTAAAAATTGAACCGTTCGTACAGGTTATGTTTCAAAATGAGTTCTTATTGCTCTGATATTTTCTTCTGATTTCGTTTTCTCTTGTCTTGTCACCAAGTTGGAATTCTTATTAGAATAGCGCATAATTTGAACGAAAAGAAAAGATATTTTGAAAAATCTACAACTTTTATGGCGACTTATAACGTGGAGATTTCCTAACCTGAATGCTTGTTTACTGTTTGGGCTAAAATATCAGACAATTCTAGGTTTTAATTTCACCAAATTCGTCACTCTGACTATCAAAAATGATTGACCAAAGTTCAATTTAAAAAAAAAAAAAAAAAAAAAAAAAAAAAAAAAAATTAATTTATTGATGCGGATTTCTTATAATAAATAAACGCAGTAGAGCGATCATTTCGCTTCTTGTGGCTCTCAACTCCCCTATTTTTCACCCAATAGTGAGTACTTCGAGGTATTTTGAATCGTATTTTGTAATAAACTTCAAATATTTCGTTGATAATAACGCACAGTATTCAAATTTTAATAGCAGCCATATTCTGGTGTCCCCCGTAAATGGCATTTCTATACGCAAATAGCTAATTCAATATCAAAAATTCCTTAAAATGAAATTTACAAGGTGGGTTTTAAACAATTAAATTAAAAGACAGACGTCTCCTCTTTTCACCCATCATAATCTCATCTTAGGCAATTTTCATATAATAACTGCGTTAATTGATAACAATTTATGTTTAGTTTGATCTCATACGCACACAACCATCCACGTTTGATCCAAACAAACCAGCAGACGTGAATTTCGCCCTTGGTAGTCACAATGTACAAGAAAACTGTAATACATTACATTATCATATTTTTTTTAATTCCTCAAGTTGTTCTTAAGCAAAGAAAATTTGCTTTTTTGTTCGTTATTCGTTGAATTTCACTTTCTCTTTGAAAACAACAATTGAGAGGAAGAACAATTGTTCAGTATAAACTTCCTAACGAACTATTTTCACTCACATAAACACTTTGTGGTCTGAGGGGCACCTAAAAGGGCCAATTTTGCACTCGATTCAGTCTGATAAGAACTGGTACACTCCATTTGAAACAAGTTGCATAATAACGTAAATATCCAACCAACAAGATGGCGGTTGATGCTTAAAAGATATACTTACGCACGTTATTCCTTTGATAATGAAAGCCCAACAAACATATTCCTCAAAATCATCACGTTGGAACTCCTGAACAAATGATGCTTGTGCTTAAAATGATTTTAGTTTCATTAGTAAGTTTATAGGAAGAAAATTATTCCTTAAAACATTTCATTCTCTCAATCCTCTTAGTTTTTCGTTAAAAAATCAATGAAATTGTTAAATTTAACACAAATATCAACCTTATTATCAAAAATACGTAAGCAGGAGGTACAATATTGATATTGTGGTTTCTATCACATACCGATTTGTAAGAAACGCGATTTTCTTTTCAAAATTTACAATATTTTTAATTGTTCACTTCAAAATATTAGCTACAA
Source organism: Cyrtorhinus lividipennis (assembly GCA_019603395.1). NCBI lineage: Eukaryota > Metazoa > Arthropoda > Insecta > Hemiptera > Miridae > Cyrtorhinus > Cyrtorhinus lividipennis. The sequence goes on from CM034008.1 coordinate 4,634,955, forward strand.
AAAAATGAAATAAATAAAAAAATGTACACCTTCCGGAATATTAGTTAATTATTGTACTCTCGCTCTCGGCATATAATAAACTACCTACTTCGGAATTAATGTAAATGCGCTTTTGAAAAATGCCGCTAAAAAATAAAATTACACGATTACTTATTTACATTGGAAGCTATTTTCGTCGTTAGAGCGAAAAAACTGTATACAAACTATAACTATTTCTACGATTATAGTGAGTATTGACATCAATTCAACTCATTTAATGAGGGTATACAAAGTACTGGGCAATGTTCCCTCTACAAATAATAGGTGCTTTGTCGCATGTATGTTTTGTCTAGATAATTGATGATTTTAGTTGACGTATGGTAACAAATTTAGGACTAAAAGAGAAATGAAAAGAAAATGAAAAGTTGTTTAAGGCGTTGAAGGGTTAAACGAGGCACAATTAACGACAAAATTAAGGTGAAAGTGTAGATTTATGAGGTTAAATGGAAGAATTATTGTGCAATGGCGTGTTTAAAAAAGAGAGATTGAATGGTCAGGGATCTCATAGTCTGAAATTGGTATATTATTGTTTTCCAATGATGTTCCAAGGAAGAAAAGGTGTCAGACACATCAGAAATTGTGTGGATGATGGATTTTTTGAAGAAGCTATTCGCTGAACATTGACGTCACACCTGGGTGAAATTGAGACAGAAAACGCCAACTACAACAACAGAGTGCTGCGCTCTAGTGGACAACTGGCATTATCCTCCCCTTGGTTTTGTTATTTTTGTCAACAAACCATCATAAACAAGAAGTAACTTGAGGATAGAAGAGATAGGTTTATATGGTTACTCCAGATAAAACACTGACTGAAGCGCAGCAGCGGGCATTTGGCAAACACTGATAGCAGTAACACAGAAATCAAGGTGGACCTCACTTGGGTTGTCTCAACAGAAGCACAAAGGAAAATGCTTAACGCTGACGTCACGGAATTTTCTTGAAAAATCAACTATTTTGATTTTAAGCAAAAGTGATGTAGGTTAATACTCGCCAGAGCATCCTTTTTTTACATGAAATTTTTGTTGGAAACAGCGGCTACACCCCATTGTGCAAAGGCGTGAACAGGTTTGGAAGAGGAGAAATAAAATGGCTCAAGGAATTCTTCCAGGTCAGGGATCTCATGAGTCTGAAATTGGTCAATTATAGTTTTCCAATGATGTTCTCCTAAACTATTTAAGGAGGAAGAGGTGTCAGATACATCAGAAATAGTGTGGATGATGGATTTTTTGAAGAAGCTATTCGCTGAACACTGACGTCACAACCTGGGTAAAACTGAGACAGAAAACGCCAACTACAACAGCAGATTTTGCCATCTAGAGTGCTGCGCTCTAGTGGACTGACATTATCCTCCCCTTGGTTTTGTTATTTTTGTCAACAAACCTTCATAAACAAGAAGTAACTTGAGGATGTGTCAGGCATAGAAGAGATAGGTTAGTATAGGTTACTCCAGATAAGACACTGACTGAAGCGCAGCAGCGGGCTTTTGGCAAACCACTGATAGCATTACTCAAAATCAAGGTGGAACTCACTTGGGTGTCTCAACAAGCACAAAGGGAACCGCTGAATGCGATGTCATGGAATTTCCCTAATTTTTTTCAAAAATTAACCAGCTTGATTTTAAGCAAAAGTGATGATGGTTTTTACTCTCAGACACCCCTTTTCTCATGCAATACTTGTTGGAAACAGCGGCTACCCCCATTGTTGAAAGAGGGAAAAGCGGCTCAAGGTGCTCTTCCCGTTAAAGAAACAACGAAACAAAGAAATTTGGAGTAAATTCAACTGTACTGGTATTCACCATATCAAAAGAAGAATGTGACGGTTCCAACGCCTCTGATAACCAACTGATATCATGTAGGCATTGAACAGAATGGCAACGCTCACCATACAAACATCTTCAACGAGAAATGGTGCAGAATTTTTTCCTAGATAGTCAAACCAACTTAAATTCTGACGTGGATAAGCCGGAACTTATCACAAGATAAGGTAAACCACTGTAAAACACTGGACCATCTGGTTTATTGCATCATTGCGAGTACTTGACAAGTTTGGCGGTTCAGTTATGTCACTCACAGTGTTTATTGGTCAGATTGCGTACTTTTGTTTCAAGGCTGAGGCGTTTTTAAGTTGAAAAAACCTCATAAATAATAGTCATTCACGTCTATGTGCAGGGAAGACATTAAAAAGAGAAATTCGCTCTCAGCTAGAGCTGGCTTGCTCATATTGAAATCAAATTAGACGATATAAGCAATAAATTTACGGAAAGGTTAGTTTAATGTTGTTATTTCTCTGTTGAAACACTTCGCTGATGACTTGGGCAGGACCTGATTGG
>CM034008.1:4637347-4672817 GCA_019603395.1 Cyrtorhinus lividipennis
TTTGTTCTTGAAGATAAGTTATATTTCTTTTATCAGGTGAGTGACCTTATGCATGACTTCTGCCTGGATGCTGTAAAAACTCGTTCATACAATAAGAAATGTCCTTGAAAAGGAAAATGCACTGTTTTGAAGGACTAATACGAACAAAATTAATTTCAAATGTATCAAGAAAAATTGAAATTTTAAAAATAATTAAAAACAGTAGGTATTCGATCATTGAATTAGGATACGTCAAAATGAGAAATAGAACGAAATTAATGACAAAATTAACGACAAAAATCACATAGAAAGCGCGGTAACACTGAGAAAAAGCAATACATGAAAACCAAAACTTAAAATAAATACCAAACGTAAAGCGAAAACGCTGTTTAGAATGACCAAACAGGTGAAAAACCATGACAAAGCACCACATTCGCACGAGGATACTTTCATAAAGCATCGTATACTGAATTTTGAAGCGAGTAATCGAATTTGGAGCGATTTTCGTGGTGAATATAGACCGACAGGTGGATATCGCTACGACGAACAATTTAGGAATTTTTTTTTTTAATATGACTAAGGTATAAATGATGGCACGGAAGCCTATAAGGTAATAATACAGGCTTTGACAGAAATTTTGCGTAAATATTATCGTTAATTAGGCTATTTTATAACGCAGCATAAGAATAAAAGAACCAGTAAAATTTCAAAAAAAAATTCAATTTAGGATACTTAAGCGCGAGTCTGAAAGGGATATTGTGACGTCACAGAAAACAATAAGTCATAACCAATTTTTCAAGGATTTTTTTAAAGTGAAATTGATGAATGAAAAGCCATTATATTTAGTCAGTATTAAATACTGAGCCAATTTGAGATCAGATTTTTGTCAAAAATGTCTACAAATTGAGAAAAACGGTGCATTAATGGGTCAGAAATAGGTCAATTTTGGTGGATGATGGATTTTTCAAAAAAAAAGTACCCGCTGAATGGTGACGTCACAATTTGATTCAAACTAGGCAAAAAACGCGTTGAACAACAACAGCACTTTGCCTTTCAAAGTGCTGCGCTCTGGCGGACAACTGAAAGTTTCCTCTTTTTGGTTTTGTGGTTTTTATAAAGAAAACTAAATCTTTGAGGCAATTTTGGATGTGAATAGCAAATTGTTCACTTCAAATGGAAGAAGTACAAAAATTTATTTGTAAGAGCAATCAAAATTCTGGCAGAATTGAAATTTTCTGAATAACATCTAACAACAGTGCCTTTATTGAACCTGTGAAGTCATTAGACACTACAACCATACCCCCCCCCCCCCTCAAAATTGAACGGCAAAACAATTTTACGGCTTATGAATCTACAATAGGAACAATTGGTGGTCCTTCACCAGGAAAATCAGCTCGCTTCGACGCAACCCACTGTGAAAATTTACAATTTTACAAACTATAGTACATACGTTTTTGTAGTAAACTCGCCTGTCAATATTATATATACATTACTCACTGTATATTTCGCACACGTAGAAAATAACGAGAGGTAATCGTAGTAAGGCTACAATTTTATTCCAGTTAGATGCCGAATAAAAATTATCTTTGCGCCAGATCGAGAGGCGCTTGCATCGAAGAGGATTGTTCGTGTTCTTTGGTCGACAGGTTGACGATAGCGTTGAATAAAGGGAAATTGTGAGGACTCACCATTGGCGGTATGCCGGAAGAGATGGCGAGACCTTGTCGCATGCGGTCTTTTTTCCATTTCATTCGTCGGTTTTGAAACCAGATTTTCACCTGAAAGTCATCACAATTGTCAATGAATTGTCTGAATTTACAGTCTGTACGCATGTTAGGACAAAGTATACAGAAATATAAATCAATAACGCTGCAAATTCTACTCCTTGGAGCAGGAACATGGAGGAAAACAGTGAATGTGGAGTGTCCCGGACTAATACCAATCGATTCAGCGTCCAAAATGACACCCCACACGTGTAAATACAAGATAATCTTGAGAAATCAATTTTTACGTAGGTAGGTAGGTAGCCATTTAGATCCATACCCACCCCCAGAAGGGCACCAATAGCTCCTAGACCAATCTCATTGGATTTAGCGTCCGAAATGTGATGGAAAATGATGCCCCACGAGCCTAGGAACACGAAAATTTCAAAAACCCACTGTCGAAATAGGTAGGAAGATACCAATTTAGTCTAAGATCCACCTCCAGTGGGCACCAATCGCTTCCGGACCTACCTAAATGGATTTAGCGTCCAAAATGTGATGGAAAATGATGCCCCACACGTCTAGGCACCCTGATAAAATCTCAAAAACCCACTGTCGAAATAGGTAGGTTGGCATCTATTTAGAATCACACCCACTCCCAGAAGGGCACCAATTGTTCCTAGACCCATCTCAATGAATATAATGTCCATAATTTGATGGAAAAGGATCCCCCACGCGCCTAAGTACCCTAAAATCCACCTTCAGTGGGCATCAATCGGTCAGGGACCTATCTCAATGGATTTAGCGTCCAAAATTTAGTGGAAAATGATACCACACGCGCCTAGGTACCCGAAATACTCAAAAACCCACATTCGAAATAGGTAGGTTGGCACCAATTTAGAAGCATACCCACCCCCAGAAGGGCACCAATTGGTCCTAGACCAATCTCATTGAATTCAGCGTCCATAATTTGATGGAAAATGATGCCCCACACTCCTAGGAAACCGAAAATTTTAAAAAACCTACCGTCGAAATAGGCAGGAAGATTCCAATTTAGTCTAAGATCCACCTCCAGTGGGCACTAATCGCTTCCGGACCCACCTAAATGGATTTAGCGTCCAAAATGTGATGGAAAATGATGCCCCACATGCCTAGGTACCCTAATAAAATCTCAAAAACCCACTGTCGAAATAGGTAGGTTGGCACCCATTCAGTCTAAAATCCACCTCCAGTGGGCACCAATTGGTCCTAGACCCATATCAATTGATTCAGCATACAAAATTTGATGGCAAACGATACCCCACGTGCTTAGGTACGCGAAAATCTCAAAAACCCACTGTCGATATGGGCAGGAAGATACCAATTTAGTCTAAAATCCACTTCCAGTAGGCACCAATCGGGCCAGGGCCTATCTGAATGGATTCAGCGACCGAATTTTAGTGGAAAATGATATCCCACGTGCCTAGTTTTCCAAAAAGTCCCAAAAATCGAGTAAGAAATATCTAAGAATAAATTTTAAACCACAACCTCCCCAAATTTGGTTGAAATAGGTTCGACAGGACAGAAAAGTGTTGACGACCAACTAGAGCCACAAAAAGGTCTCTGACCAATATGTAGGATTTTTGAAAAATTGTCTACTACCAAAAAATGCCTGGACGGCGGAGGGCGTACGGCTATATCCTGGGCTGCTATATGCAGAGGAACGCTGGATAAAGGCAGCCTGTGGTGCAAGGGAAGCCATAGAGCAGGGCTTCCCAACATGATCGAGCGCATAGATCAGGGCGACCAACTAAAGCCACAAAGAGGTCCCTGACCAAAATTTAGGATTTTTAGAAAATTGTCTACTATCAAAAAAAGGCCTGGACGGCGAAAGGTTGTCCATCCTGAACTCCTGCAGGCGAATGCTGGAAGAAGGCAGCCTGTGGTGCAGGGGAAGCCATAGAGCCATAGAGCAGGGCTTCCCAACATGATCAGGGAAGACTCTCATGGGCTACACGGTCTCAGATACAGTTTAGCGCAGGTACAACAGGAGGGACATTTCACCTTTTTTGACATCATAGAACGTATACTGTCAAATTTTAAGACCAATCGGAGAGGTTGAACTCTGCATGACCTTTAGCATAATTACGCAGGTTGATTAATCGTGGAATAACCAACCAAAAGGCAAAATACCCGTCTGTTGTACGCCGTCCACGCTGTTTTTGGTACCTAGTAGACATTTTTATAACCTCAGAAAATTTTCTAAAAATCTGAAATTTTGGTCAGGGACCTCTCTTTGGCATTAGTTGGTCTTCAAAAAATGTCAGCCCGATCAGACAAAAAGGTAAAAATGTGTTTTTCGACAAATGGATTTTCGAGTTTTTTTTGTTTGGGTATTTAGGCGTGTCAGGTATTATTTACCACTAGATTTTGGCCGCTGAATCCAATGAGACAGATCCTGGAACGGTTGGATATACTATACCATACAAGTTTACTCAAAGGAACAGTGGCGCTTCTGAGTTTGCGATCGAGTTGCTGATCAACAAGTAAAGTTGAGTCAGCAACACGATTGCAAGTAGCGCATGCAGTAGTGCTTTATCCCTCTATTGGTTGGTTATTCCTTGAATAATCAGCCAGATCAACCCAAAAATCTGAAATTTTGGTCAAGGACCCGTTTTTGGCTCTAAGTTGGTCCTCAAAACTTTTCAACCTGATTGGACCCAATGGTGGGGGAGTTAGGGGTCAAAATGTGTATTTTGAAAAATGGATTTTCAGCGATCTAGGCGTGTGGGGTGTCATTTTCCACTAAATTTTGGACGCTAAATCCAACGTGGGGGGTCCCAGAACTTTTGGCACCCTCTGGATGAGGTTATGAGTCAAAATGGGTATGTATCTACCTATTTCAAAAGCGGTTTTTTCAGAATTTTGGCACATGAGGCGTGTGGGGTGTCATTATCAACTAAATTTTTGACGCTGAATCCAATGGGATGGGTCCCAGAACCTTTGGCACCGACCGGAAAAGGTTTTGAACCAAAATGGGTATGTATCTGCCTATTTCAAAAGCGGGGTTTTAAGATTTCTTGTACCTAGGCGTGTGGGGTGTCATTTTCCACTAAATTTTGGACGCTGAATCCAACGAGACAGGTCCTGAAACGATTGCCGTCCACTGGAGGTGGTTGGAAGTCAAAATGGGTACCTAGCAACCAATTTCAAAAGCGGGTTTTTGAGGTTTCTGGCACCCAAGGTGTGTGGGGTATCATTTTCCACTAATTTGGACGCGGAATCTATTGAGATAGGTCCAGGGGACCGGTTGGTGCACTGGAGGGAAAGGTCAAAATGTACCTAGCCAAAAGCGGGTTTTTGAGATCTTTGGCACCCAAGGCGTGTGTGGTGTCATTTTCCACTAAATTTTGGAAGCCGAATTCAATACGATTGGTCCCAAAACGATTGGCGTCCCCCGAAAGAGGTTATGTGTCAATATGGGTATGTATCTACCTACTTCAAATGCGTTTTTTTGAGATTTTTGGCCCATGAGGCGTGTAGGGTGTCATTTTCTACTAAATTTTGGACGCTGAATCTATTGGAAAGAGTCCAGAACACTGCAAACTCGCTGTTTCCCCATAATCTAGCTCTAAGGAACAATCAATCTCTGTAGAGAAATTTGCAGCGTTTTTCTTATTACCTTTTCCACTTGATGTACCTAATGGCCATGTGTAACCACCAAGTTTCTGATCATATAAAATTCCCGACTCACCTGCCTTTCCGTCAAACGCAAAGCTTTCGCTATCGCCAACCTCCTCTGCCTTTCTGGATACTGATTGACGAGAAACTCTTTCTCAAGTTCGGTCGTTTGTTGCCGCTTATAAGGCACACGGTGACCTCTCCTGATAACGTTCTGATTCCATTCAGCAGTATTTCCACCTGCGGTCAAACAAAACTTTCAGCAAACCGGTAAAATGACGTACGACGCTTTTTGGCAAGCAGAAAGGTGAAAGAGAAGCCAAGCATAGTGACGGTTCTACTGCATGCAACGGGTATTGAATCATAGGATATAAATAACACCAACAAAGTCGTTATATTGGTCTTTATATTCCAAAAATACACAAAATCAAAAAACGATTCCACCGCGTCGAGGCAACCTATAACACAAAACCAAAGTTTTTCATTCATTCAGCGATTAATCATCACAAAATGGGTGTAAAAATCATAATACAACTGACCTGAATGGCGAATCAAATTAGAATATTTCCACTGTCAGTCAACGTCACATTTCCCAATACGATCCTCAATGTATTGGCAATCTGACATAAAAGTTAATTATAATATCAATTCGTACACATTTCACACTTGAATTTCATCCTGAAATAAAATCAAACGCGAATATATACGCAGGTAAATAATCTTCTCTTTAGGGACGTCCAACTTCCACACGATTCAGCTCCACCGAGAACAGTAATTTGAACAAGTTTAAACCATTTTCGAACAATTATACTTTGTAAAAACTGAAAATTGAGCTGTTAATTAAACGTATGAAGTCACGAGCGGCTTTAATTTATTACTTTCTAAATACCAAAATAGAAAACTAAAGACTGAACGCACCAAAGAAGGTTTCAATTACTGTTAATGAAGTTTATATTATAAAATAAATAATTAAATTAAATAATTTTAATTGGTGATGAGTGATTGAATATCATTTTAAATTAGTTTTTTGTTATTCAAAATGTTGGTTTAAATTTTTTTTGTCGTCAAAAATTACTTAAGTGGAAAGTGGGAATGGTAATGTTGGCAGCACTGCGCGTGAAGCGACTTCTCTATGATTTAGACGGCAGCTTTTCAGTTCCGTGTGCTCAATGTATCAAAACAGTGCCGTGTTTTAAAAAAATCTTCATTTTAACACAATCGCACCCTGAGCCCGGGGTGGTTTTTTTTGGTTTTTGTTTTTACTTTGTCGTTTTTCCCGTCGTTCGATTTCCATCAAGTTACCGTTTATTTTGGAAAAAGAGAAGAAAATTCGTGAAATCGTTTCGCGGCTTCGTTTTTGAACCGTTTTCTTTCGACGAAAGATTTGGAAGAAATCAAATTGCGTTGGGGAAATCTTCTTTATTCGAAACGTGTTTTTAATTTTTCTCGCAAATTGGTTGTTTTTGGGGTACAATTTTCCGTTTATTTTGAATGAAATGGCGGGGAATCAACAGTTTTGCTTGAGATGGAACAATCACCAAAGCACCCTTATATCCGTTTTCGACAATCTCCTCGAAAGTGGCACATTGGTCGACTGCACGCTCGCGGCGGAAGGCCAATATTTGAAAGCTCACAAAGTCGTTTTATCAGCTTGCAGCCCATTTTTCGAAGTAAGTACATCGTAAGTAATTCACCGTTTGAATTCGAACGTCTCAACGACGACCAAGTTCCCCTCGGAACCCCAACAAGACTTCGGGGCTTAACCTATACGGCTGGAGCGGCTGCAAGTTTTTTCTTTTTGTCAGTCCAGCCTCTAGGTCATTACCCCACGAGTCCTAAATGCCTGAGCGAAATGTATGTCACGTTATTTGATCGCGTTGAAACGAGATTTCAACACTCGATTTGACTCCAACTTCAATTTGACATGAGGTTTTCTCTTCAGATTAATTTTTTCCAACACTCATCGTGTCAAATATTAATGAGAAACGTTCCCCCCCTCGTAATTGTATTCAATTCTCAACCTTTCTCCAATTCATAATTTAATTATTGAGACTGCAACTTCCTTTTTACTCTGATTTCCGCTTAGCCGCATCACATATTTGGTCGTTGAATGGGGTCAGATGCTTGGCTCCTTGTTTTCGTTGCTTCTGAGAATATATTTCCGTATTTCCCGACGGCATTATGATTGTTGGGCTATGTAGATGAGCCTAGTTACGTAGTTATTTGTTGCTCTGGATGAGAAGCGTTTTCCTCATGCTCGAAGTAAACTCGAGGACTTTTAATTTATGAATCATCTGAGTGAATCACCAATTTTTCACTTCAACTCACTTTATCCTGGTGGTTTAGCTTTGGAAACTTACCACTTTGATTAACCTTATGATCTGGAGAAAAAAAAGAGCCCTTATAACTCTATAATTGTGTAAAATTTATTTGTTAGTCGCTACCCGGATCGTTGAATTCTAAAATGAAAAGAGTCTGTTATTCCTCGGACGAGCAGCATGGAGCTTCATTAGAATCGAAAACACAGTACAATTGGGTACATAGGTACTCATTTTGGCCCATAACCTCTTCCGGTAGGCGCCAATCGTTCCGGCACCCGTCTCATTGGATTCAGCGTCCAAAATTTAGTGGAAAATGATACCTCACACGCCATAGGTACCAAAAATCTCAAAAACCCGCTTTTGAAATAGGTAGCTAGGTACCCATTTTGACCTCTATACACCTCCAGTGGGCACCAACCGGTCCGGGACCTTTCTAAATGGATTCAGCGTCCAAAATTTAGTTGAAAATGACACCCCACACGCCTAGATCGCCGAAAATCCATTTTTCAAAATACACATTTTGACCCATACCCCCCCCCCCACCATTGGGTCCAATCAGGTTGAAAAGTTTTGAGGACCAACTTAGAGCCAGAAACGGGTCCCTGACCAAAATTTCAGATTTTTGGGTTGATCAGGCTGATTATTTAAAGAATAACAAACTAAAATGAGGGATAAAGCGCTACTTGCAATCGTGTTGCTGACTAACTTTTAGTCAGCAACACGATTGCAAACTCAAAGCGCCACTGCTCAAGTAAACTTGTATGGCTCACTATCATAATTCAATCTGAATAAATAATGAATAACTAGTTAATGATAGATCATAGTGTATGATAATCACTTGCTTATCTATACTTAGTAGAACCTAAGTTGATTCGATTAATCTTACCCTAATCAGGATACGCACCCCCTAACAATCGATATATCGATACTTTCAATATACCGCGGAAGTGAATAGTGAGCTATTGCCAGGCCAATAACTTCTTTCAGTGGTCGCCAATCGTTCCGGGACCTGTCTAATTGGATTCAGCTTCAAAAATTCAGTCGAAAATGATACCCCACACGCCTAGGTACAAGAAATCTCGAAAACACATTATAAATGGGTACATAGGTACCTTATTTTAATCTAAACACCTTGAAACGCCCAGAAAAAAAAAAATTGTGGGCCGAATCGGAGAGATTTGAGATTTTGCATGATAACATGGAGGATCCAAAACGTTGAGGTTTTCACATGGAAAACGTAGATGCGCAGGCGCTGATTTGGAAGGTTGCAAAAATCCAGGTTATCACGTTTAGGGGATGTTATCAGTTCACCTGTTGACTGTTGTGTCGGTCATTCAGCGAGTTTTACTGTTCTACTGGTCACAAGGATATAAAGTGATTTGATCATAGTGGCTCCAACATCCCTGCACAGTTATGATGCTGTTGTTGTTCAGCTTGTTTTTTGCCCAGAATAGTCTATGAACAGCCATTAAATGATTATAAATTCACAGAAAACAACAATATTCTCTCCCAAAAACACTTTCCGTTGGCAAATATGTCATTTTGTGTCATCTGACTGTAATCCTGAGTCTTATAACCTACTGTAACCTTCCAAACATGCGCATGCGTGGAATTTGTTGAAGAAGTGGTGACTTTGTAGACGCAATGCAACGTGATTATTCTGATTCCATCAATTAATATCATTTTAAATTATTGGTACATTAGTTCACAAATTTATTAATTTCAATATTTTAACAGATTTGTTCATGATTAAATCATTCTGATAGCGTTAAACAAAGAATGAACATTTCTGGTGTATGTTTGAGCTCAGTTATTGTCTTTGATTTTGATTTGTCGTTGATTTCTTGTAGTTTCTAGTGTAATTAAATGAAAAACCACTTGTTTGGCTTTTGAAATGTGTGAATTTTGTGCAACATAACGGAAATAACGGTCAATTGAATTTAATCGACGAACGTTTAATTGAAGATCTATAACGGACTCATTACTCAAATTTGAGTGGTGAAATGAACTAAAGTCTTCTTTATATTAGATCTCATTTTTGATATTCGTTCCGACTATGTTGGGGAGCTTATTTCAACAAATTGCGTCACGGGCAAACAAGTCGAGTCTGTACACACTTTGGACGAACAAATGTGGTTGAAGTGACGCTTTGAGGCAATTTATACGGGAAAAAAGACGCTGCGAATAATTTGAAGAAGTGGTTTGAAATTTTTGGTTGATCTTGCTTGTGTGGGAAAGATTGGTATGGGAATTGAGTATGGGGTGAACATTGTGTGGTGTGTTCTGACTCATTTGATTGGATTTAGCGTCCAAAATTTGATGGAAAATGATACCTCACTCGTCTAGGTACCCAAAAATCTCGAAAACCAACTTTCGAAATATGTGGGCAGGGGCCTAGAAGCTCTTCACTCCTCACTCTGCACTCTAGAAATCAAAACTCTTCACTTTACAAACAATTTTCGTTCCTCGAATGTGCAGAGTGTAGAGTGAAACTAAGTGTCATTAGTTGCAGAATGGTGTTCTATTTGGTTCCTGTTTCTATTAACTCTTCACTCCCATATAAAGAGTCAATATTCTATATTTCAAACGAAGACTTTTCATTTTTTGCGCAGAGTAACCTATGACTATACTATATAGTTAGGTACTCTTCAAATTTAATTTAGGAGATAATTTCTATTTAAGATATAATTTTGGATGGAAAGAGGAGAATATAATCTCTTGATTGGTGATAAGGACATTTTTTCTTCTACTACTTACTTCTAACTACAACAAATATTGTTGATGATATTTCCTCATTTTATTGAAAAGTTTTTTGAAACAGGATCCATGTAAAACACCAAAAACATGGCAAATCTTGACTATTCATTTCGCTCTACATCTTCATAACACTTTTTAGGAAAGGAAATAGTACAGTGAGGAGTGAAGAGTTTCTAGGAATGAACCTCAGGTACCCATTTTGATCCATACCCACCCCCCTTGGGCACTATTGGGCCTAGACCTATCTAATTGAATTCAGCGTCCATAGTTAAGTGGAATATGACACCTTACATGCCTTTGCTTTAAAAAAATTACGAAAATCGAGTTTCAAAACACACATTTTTTACCCAAATTTGGGCCGATCGGGCGGAAACGTTTCGTGGGCCATCAAGAGGTGGGAGGAGGTTGATCAAAGTTCAAAAATTTCTACTATTAAAAACGGCCTAAACAGCTTCAAAATGTCAAATTTTTAGAAAATTTGTCAACTTTCAAATATGAGGACGGTGTACGGCCAGTTTTGTTTTGGGTTTGTTATTCCTTGAAGAACCTACCAACACTGTTTCCATGCGTGATATTTCCAATTTGCTCCAAAATAAGACATTTCGGGATTTGTCAAGTTCATAAATCCAAAATGTCCTTCCACGCTGTTTTTGGTAGATGAAAAATTTGAAGAAAAATCTTGAATTTTCGTCAGGGATCTTTTTTTTTTTGACTCGAGTCGAATGTTTTCGCCAAATTAGACCAAATTTGGCGAGGGTAGGGTGAAAATGTGTTTTTTGAAAAAGGAATTTTCGTGATTTTCAGTGATCTGAGCCTGTTGAATATCATTTCGACTAAATTTTGGACGCTAAATCGATTGGAACGTGTCCTGAACACTTTACATTCACTGAATTTCTCATAATCGTGCTCCGGAACGAATAATAAACTATTATGGAAGAATATTACTCGTTTTGGATTGGGACATTTAGAAACGCGTGCCGTCATTTCGGGTAAATAGGAACACTTTCGGAGGTCTATCGAACTTAACCACTGCAATCATAAAAAATGGAAAAGTGTGGTTGGTGTTGGTGGTTGTTGCAAATCGTGGGACATCATGTATTTTGACAAAAAGTCATGTACAAGAAGTAGGTAATTTGCTTAAAACGCTGCAAATTCTTCCGCAAGGGTTGATCATTCCTCGGACCAGAAGAATTAAGACTCATTTCAATCGAACCAGTGCCCAAAATTTAGTGGAAAATGATACCCCACACGCCTAGGTACAAGAAATCTCGAAAACACACATTCGAAATATGTAGATGAGTACCAATTTTGACCTATAACCTCTCCCAGTGGGGGCCAAACGTTCTGGGACCCATCTCATTGGATTCAGCGTCCAAAATTTAGTGGAAAATGATACCCCACACGCCTACATCGCCAAAAATATCGAAAATCCAGAAAAGCACGAAAACATAAATTAATCATTTGACAGATTACAGAACAAAATTGGTCATTTTAAGAAGAATTTTCATCACTACTCTGCCTCCTTTTCGGGGTATCGGGGTAAAAATAAGGGCAAAATAATTATAGCCCCAAAATGGAGTCTATTCGCACAATTTAACATGTTTTGAGCATTTCAAAGTCTATTTTTTGGCCCTGGTGGCAATTCGAAGAACTTATTGAATCACTGTGTACTCCATTTTGATTCTATATGAAATTGTAATTAAAAAGTAATTAAAATCTCGATTATTAGTACAGCAATGGAGATGGTAATTCTGGTTTGAGTTGTGGATGATATTCGTTGTTTTGAGTTTAGCAGGCATTTTCATTCAACCTATCTTTTCATACAGAAAGTTCTCAAATTTGCTGTAACCTAGTATACCATAGATAAGCAAGTATATATCATACATTTTATTTATTATCTATTTATTTAATATTTATGCACAGATCAAGTTATGATAGTGAGCTATTAAAGTTTACTTGAACAGTGGTGCTTCTTAGTTTGCGACCGTGTTGCTGACTAACAGGTAAAGTTGAGTCAGCAACACGATTGCAAGTAGCACTTCATACCTCATTTTGGTCGTTTATCCCTTAAATAATCAACCTTTTGATTGGTTATTTCTTGAATAATCAACCTATGTTTTCATGAAAAAAGTCAATCTCTCCGATTCAGCCCAAAATTTTTGGGCGTTTCAAGGTGTCTAAATTAAAATAAGCAAATAATGTCATTCTGTCAGCCTACCACGCTGTTTTTGGTTGTAGAACAATTTCTAAAAATCTGTAATTATGGTCAGGAACTTGTTTCCGGCTTTAGCTGGCCTTTGAAACGTTTCAGCCCGATTGGACCAAATTTGGGCGGGGTAGGGGTAAAAATGTGTATTTTGAAAAATGGATTTTCAAGATTTTTGGCGATCTAGACGTGTGAGGTATAATATTCGACTAATTTTTGGACGCTGAATACAACTAAACGGGTCGCAGAACGATTGGCGCCCACCGGAAGAGGTTATGGATCAAAATGGGTACCTATGTACCTATTTCGAATTTGGATTTTTCAAGATTTCTGTTATCTAGGCGTGTGGGGAGCATTTTTAACTAAACTTTGGACGCTGAATCCAATGAGATGGGTCCCGGAACGATTGGCGCCCTCTGAATGAGGTTATGGGTCAAAATGGGTGCCTATGTACCCATTTATAATGTTTTCGAGATTTCTTGTACCTAGGCGTGTGGGGTATCATTTTTCACTAAATTTTAAACGCTGAATCGATTTGAATAAGTCTCCATAGCTGCTGCGTTTTCTCTAAATAGACCGTGGATTTCCTTCTTTAATTGATAATCGTTAGATATTCGTCGATCTAAAACGTTTAAAGTAAAATTACCTTCCGAATCCATTTATAATCAAATTGCTCTATTAAATTACTCTTAGCCGCTTCAGCTCGTTCATTTCTGCGTTTCCAAACCTCTAAAACAAAGATAGTGAACCTCCCTCGTAGCTACTTTGTTTGATATCATTCCCACTCCATCGTCTCGTTTCACTCGAACGAAGTTTTTATCATATTTAATGCTCCGAGTTACGCAAGTGGGACTCGTTCTGTTTACACAGTGAATTCGCCTCATGCTTTTGTCGCCTTATCATTCAACTCTATCTCAACTGTGAAAATCACATTACACAACTTAGTTTTAAACGCGCACGTTTTCGTCTCTACGAGAAATTAGGAGCGAAATGAATACTTTTAACGATGATCACTTGGGACGAACGCTCTATTTTGCTCAAATTTTGATTTTAATATCGATAAAATTGTGCTAGTTGAGTACAATTGAAGGAAATGGAATTGGTTTTGAAATGTGCAGT
Source organism: Cyrtorhinus lividipennis (assembly GCA_019603395.1). NCBI lineage: Eukaryota > Metazoa > Arthropoda > Insecta > Hemiptera > Miridae > Cyrtorhinus > Cyrtorhinus lividipennis. Next base: position 4,651,093 of record CM034008.1, read on the forward strand.
ACCTCATTACGCTAATTCTTCCACAATTATTATTATTCTTTGGACACAATTCAGTGGCAAATGATACCCCACATCTACTTCCCAAAAAGTCCCGAAAATCGAGTTTAAAAAAATACATATTCACTCAAAATTTGAGCTGACTTGACTGAAAAGTTTCAAGGACTAAGTTGATTGTTTTCAAAAAGATATTTATTTGTTAACTAATGGTGAAAGCATGTTGTAATAGCTACTGAAATCTATTATTAACGCCATTTTATCATTGAAACCACAACTGAGGTTCTCGAATGTTCGGGTTTTGCACTAAACAAAATTCATTAAATTTTATTCAAATAAAAATTTCTAATTTAGTTTTACCATTTTCATTCATTTCTTTTCCAAAGTGAGTGCCAATATTATCGCCGTTTCTAATAACGCACGAATCGCGCTCTACTTATCTTTCTGTTATCAATATCGTTCTAGTACTCAATGCATTTAATAATGATAATCAACTCAGATCTTTTTATAATTCTGTGTCCTTCATTGAATGCAATAGGCTTGCTCGAAGATGTTATCAATTTGAACTTTGAACTGCTTGGTAAACTGGGTACCAAAAAGATAGCCGTGACGTCACAGGTCGGACAACCCCTTTTATACTTTTCTGAAAATTTTCTGCCCAATCAGCCAAAATTTGGGGCAGGTAGGGGGAAAAATATGTTTTTTAAAACAAGATTTTTGGGATTTAATAAAATAAAATTAATTTGTTTTCTGAAATCCATTCTATTCCAGAGTTTTTCCTTCAAATATGGATAATGAATGGTTCATTACATCAATGAATAAATGAAACCCCATAAAACCCAGCACTTTGCTGAAGACGGAGATGTGCTGCTGCTGAAAATGAGACTGGCAGTAACTGCAACATTAGTTTGCAAAGTCCCGCTAGACCTCAGGGCAGTCGTGATAAGGCCATGTTATCACTGTTAGCCCTTATAACTGTAATCTGCTGTTGATAAGAGAAAAACCATTTGTTAGTTCATCCAATCAGTTCAACCTACCAGCCAATTCATTGGCGTTGCAGTTTCTGATTATGATTCAATGGTTCCGCCTTTCAAATGACAAGTCTGTGGGTTACTGTGGAGTTTAGATGAGCCATATTATTGTTACAGGTAGCCGAATTCAAAGTATTATTGATAATAGCAAAGTATTTTTCAAAATTCTACGCTGAATAGACTTTTAGTTCACGCTCAAATCAATGGCAGAAAACATGACTGCTGTTGAACCACAGCAGAACCAAACGCGCTAGAAATAGGCTATCAGAAGCACTGCTATAACAGTGAAAACTGGGCTGTTATCATAAAAGGATTACGACTGCCCTGAGATCTAGCGGGGCTTGGCGAACTAGTGTTGCGGTTACTGCCCGACGTTTGTGATGATAAAACGGCGACGGCTGTTGTAGGGGCGTCGGGGCGGACTCTTGAGGGTGCGTTCCCATGCCGCCACCGTTGTTGTTGCCCGGCGGAGGGTTTCCGACGTTGTGGGGCACACCCGGCTCCGTCTTTGTATACGACGTACGGCGCTCCGGCATGTGGATTGAGACATGGGATTATTAACGCACAAAATTTTGACTGTTCAAAAGCCATTTAAATATGTATTTGAAAGTGCCTGTCTCAAACAAAATCTATTAAGTTAGTAAAAGTTCTGCAACCCTTGAAGCGCCATTAACCCATTTTTGGCCATGGAAGTATAGATAAAATAGAAAATGCTAATTTTTCAATTAGATACATTTTCAACATTTATCTCATTTATATTGTTTGTAGCTCATGGATTTTTGGGTTTTGTGTGTTACAGGGTCTATTCAGTCAACATTATGAGAAGCATCCGATAATAATCCTCAAAGACGTGACGTTCGCAGAGCTCAAGGCAATGCTGGACTACATGTACAGAGGGGAGGTGAATATTTCGCAAGACCAGCTCGGAACGTTCCTCAAAGCGGCGGAGTCGCTACAAATCAAAGGCCTCACAGACAGTTCGGGCAACGGCGACATGTATCGAAAACCTCCCCCAGAGCCCCGCCGTATTATCATGCCGCCGATTTCGAAATCCCCCGGCTTTCCGACGAGCCTCGTCGTCGAACCTCGGCCACCGTCGGTTAAAGTGACCAACAACAACGTTGATTCCCCGCCTCGTCAAAAACGGCGGTTTTCCGAAGAGTCGATTACCGAAATCCCCGCCGCCGTCCCACCGCCGCTCCCCTCAGTCGAACCGCCGAGCCTCGACGATTACCTTAAAGTCAAATTGGAGAAGTCTGACGTGTCGGTTAATAACGACGAGTCGGGCGACGACACGGCTCCGTATCCCGAAGAAGAGGAAGAGGAAGAGATGGACCTTAGCAAACCCGGCACCTCGAGCACGCCCAACAACCACCCACCAGGTCAGTCCAATATTGCCAACGCACGTCATACCATTATTATACCATTCTTAACATTCTTACCTTATATTACAGAGCTAGTGGTCAAGATACTATACAATAAGTTCAGTTGTCGATTTATTTAGTATGGTTGTAGGGGTTGGTGATCCAATCACTCGTCTTTGCCTAATTTTGGGGTATTTTGAATTCCAACCCTCATCAATACCATCTTTTGTACGTACTAGTGGTGTTGGTTATACAATACAAGCAACAACTGTGCATGCGCAGTAGCACGTTTTAACTAATGTATCGGATCTTATCTCTCTTGTTGTATCGTTTCTTGACCACTAGAAACTCTTAATTCACTTATTTGTAAAATGTAGGATAATGTAATGTAGATTTTCAGCTAAAAAAATGAAGTTTTAGGCGAATAATGGCTTTTTGAAATAACTCATTGTACTCCGTCCCCGTTTTCGTGTAAGATGTAGCTTTACACGTGCCTGGTCAGTGGCGGCGGTGTTGTTGTTGGATAAGGCGGGGAGTGTGACACGGGTGACAACGTACTTTTCCTAGGGCGTAAGGTAAGATGGAGACGGTGTGGTTGGCGGCGGAATGAAGGGGGGAGGGGCAAAATCTCCGCAGAGAACGGGAAGTCGGTTTCAGGTCACAGGCTCGGCGACCGGGGCTCTCCGTCGGAGGCAGACTCAGCTTGATTGACCTTAATATTCCTCGGGGCCGCCGTAGAGGGGGGGTCTAGGCCCTTTTTGCGCTTCATACTTCGCACCAACCCTCTTATCTGTGTTGTCAGAGGCGAATGATCCGTAGAGCAGTGGCCTCCCAAGGTCAACGCCGCTTCCTGGCCAAGTTCTTCCATGTCCGGTGCTCAAGGACAGTCGTTACCTTGAACTCCCTTGTAGTGATGAGCGTTATTGCTACTTTCTCGTAACGTTACGTTCGTGAAGATGTAACCGTTATTTTTCTCCCCACTGCAAAATAATTAAACAGGCAACGGAAAACAACCGAACTGATAATTGGGAAAAGCTATGAAAAACTATAATAAGACCACATTCCTTACTTAGATAACTTTTCTGTTTATAATTTTTTTTTAATGAGTAACTGCCAATTTTTTGTTTTTCCTAATTTCCTGAAGCTCATTATTTTAGATAGATAATCAAATTTTTATTTTATAGAGAAACGGAAGAAATCAAAAATAACAAACGAGAAAAACAATCAGCGAATTTTATGAGACAAGAAATGAAGCATGAAAGAATTACTTTTTACTTTTTAAATTTATTCATTTTTTTTTTGTTAAATAATTGAATATTTTGGTGGGAAGTGAAAACACCAATGTGAATGGCTGTTGCAATTTGTGTTTAGTAACAGGTGATTCGTTATGATCAAATAACAGGTTATATGTAACCGCTACTCGTTATTGGATTTAGCAGATGTACATTGTGATCACGATGATCGACATTGTTGTAAATTATTTACATAAATAAGTAATAATTGACTCAAAATTGACTTTTTGTTTTTTTAAAATAAGGGCGACCTCTTTCGTTGTTGAAACAGCAACAACGGAGGTCTTCTTTTACGACGCGGCGGAGAGCGGGGAAACAGAAAATTTCGTGAAGCCGCCGTGAAGGAACAAGAAGTGCGTATATACTCGAAAGATTGGGGCGCCTTTCAGGTGAAAAACTGGTTGGAAAAGGCCGCAAAAAAAATGAGCACGTCTGGTAGGGGAAGGATGAAAGCGGAGGTGGGGCGGCGGATCTACCTGAGTACCTGAAAAGCCCGGGATAACCCCCACCCCCGCCCGGTCCAGGTAAGTTGGACGCTCGCCTCCGCCCACGGCCTCGCGGGAAGGGCTCCACCGCCTTGTCGACGTCCTCGTAAAGAACTACTCGGTCGAAGGAAGGATTAATAAAGTGAAAGAGCGAGGGAGGGGAAGAGGGAAAACAACCGAATGAACCCACAGGTGGGCGAACGGGGGGTAGGATTCCCATTATTTTGTAAAGTAGAAAAACACTGGAGTACAGTCGGAGCCAAATAACAATCCTCCGAGCAAAATCAATCTATTATGAGCTCTACAAGGAAAATAAACTTTTTCAACAGCCGTGTTATAGTTCGTTCTAACAATTAACCCTTACTCATAATGCTAAATGTACAATGAGCTTTAAAATCGACTTTCTGAGATTTCGTTTGAATGGTTTGTCACCAAAATTGGGTCACGTGAATTTATTTCAGTCCTTTACGAGTTGTATTATTTAATTTGTAATAAATCAAAAGATTTATTATTTGAGATTTTCATAATAATTAATTTATTGGTTAAATTGTTGATTTGATTTGCAAAAATATGAAATCTATTCTAAAGCGTCTAAACTGTGATTCTGGAGATAGTTGTATCAATAATTATTGATTAGATGGCCAATGTGTTGATCATTTTGGAGGTAACGTCACCTGCCGTTCTGCCCCAACTCCGCCGTGCCCCGCCCCACTGGGCCAAGACGCGCAGCGCCATAAACAACATTCCTTTTGCTCGCCATAAGGGAAAAGGAAGGAGATCTCAGCACGCGGGCGCGAAGGTAAAAACGCGGTTTCTCGTCAATGGGGGGCCCCCCCTTGTCACCTCCCCGTTTTGTTTCCCCTCTCCCCGCATTGGGCTTCAACTTCGCAGCGACCCCGGTAGAAAAAGGCCCGCCGGAGGAAAGAGGAGGAAGGAGTGGTCCCCCGTGAAAGTAGTACTTCCTGCCCGCGGCCCCCACCCGCCAACTTCGGGGCTTCCATCCCGTCCCCGGCCCGCACCGAAGCCCAGTACCCCGCCCGCCGCACGGCGGAGACTTGACGGGGACGAATTTTTTTCCTCTCCCCCTTCACACTCTTCGCTATTTATCGATTTTTTCCCCTTTGCCAATAATGACGCCTCTCGCAATTATCGAACTTCACGCTAGAACCTCTGTTTTATTTTATCTTCCAACTGTAACCCTCTATTTCTGTCTTTTATGTGGCCATTAACAACTATAATTCATCTAGGTCCACAAGCTGTAAAAAAAAAAAATGATAATAAAATAAAATAAATAAAATGAAAACATTTTTTTTTTAATTCAAAATTAAGTCGGCAAATTAAGTTGGCAAAAAGAAAAAAAATAACAGAAAAAGATAACAATGATTATGTCATTATGGAGTTGCCTCCAGGTATGTATTTACCAAAGATTTCTATGAAATAATCCAAAAATGTTTGGATAATAATTTTATCATTCCTAGGTATAGTTCAGATGTACAGAACTGGGATGCTGAGAGTAGTAAGCCATAGTGGCCATATTTGCCCAAATCTGGCGTCTTGGGCTGGTGATGCTGATAACACAGTCCTACCTGGTGTCTTGGGCTCATGATGTTGGGAACACAGTCCTACCTAGCGTCTTGGGCTGATCATGTTGTGAGCGATGAGCCACATTTGCCCAAATCTGGCGTCTTGGGCTGGTGATGTTTAAAGTGATAAGCCATAGTGTGCCACATTTGCTCAAATCTGGCGTCTTGGGCTAGTAATGTTGAGAACACAGTCCTACCTGGCTTCATGGGCTGGTGATGTAGGGAACACAGTCCTACCTGGTGTCATGGACTGGTGATGCTGATAACACACTCCTTCCTGGCATCATGGGCTGGTGATATTGGGAACACAGTCCTACCTGGCATCTTGGGCTGATGATGTTGGGAGTGATGAGCCATAGTGTGCCACATTTGCTCAAATCTGGCGTCTTGGGCAAGTAATGTTGAAAACACAGTCCTACCTGGTTTCATGGGCTGGTGATGTAGGGAACACAGTCCTACCTAGCGTCTTGGGCTGATCATGTTGTGAGTGATGAGCCACATTTGCTCAAATCTGGCGTCTTGGGCTAGTAATGTTGGAACGTAGTCCTACCTGGTGTCATGGGCTGGTGATGCTGATAACACAGTCCTACCTGGTGTCTTGGGGTGGTGATGTTGGGAACACAGTCCTACCTAGCGTCTTGGGCTGATCATGTTGTGAGCGATGAGCCACATTTGCCCAAATCTGGCTTCTTGGGCTGGTGATATTGGGAACGCAGTCCTACCTGGCTTCTTGGGCTAGTGATGTTGGTGACACAGTCCTATTTGGCAAAGCGAAACACTCAAAATTTTGTCCAATTCCTTGTTAGTGGGCCATTTCTTGGCACATTTTACTTTTATTGACATTTTCTATTCAAAATGAGCGGTTAATGGCTCTAAAAAGGGCATAAGTGAACCTGACATACATTGAACGTCAATGAGGTCCTCTAGCAAACTTGGCTACTGCAGTTATGACAGGGGGTAGGCTACTGCGAGTTGATCGTGGCTTTGGCTATGCTCCATGGACTGTGGACCATACCTCGATATTGGTTCTCATGGAAATCAATGCGGCAGATCAATGAAGTTCAAACAACTTGGCTATTGAGGTGAAACAGCGCTGAATTTCAATTCTCTCAATTTTGAAGCGTTTATTATCCTTTCCAGTGATTTGTTGGACGTTTTGCTCGTTCACTCAAAATAGCCCGTTTTGAGTGGCCTGTAGACCTCCAGAGTAATTACAGTGGCTGATTATTCAAGGAATAACCAACCGAAACAGCAATATCCATATCTTTGCCGGACTAGTAGATCCTCGAAACGTTTCAGCCCGATCGAATCAAATTTGGGGAGGGTATGGGTGAAAATGTGTTTTTTGAAACTCGATTTTCCGTACTATTTGGGAACTAGGCCTTGTGGGGTATCGTTTTCCACTAAATTTTGGACGCTGAATCCAATGAAATGGTTCCCAGAACGATTGGCGCACACCGGAAGAGGTTATGGGCCAAAATGGGTACCTATTTACCCATTTTGAATGTGTTTTCGAGATTTCTGGTACCTAGGCGTGTGGGGTATCATTTTCCACTAAATTTTGGACGCTAAATCGATTAGAATGAGTCCCGAACACTCCACAGTCACTGTTTTCTTTGCACTTCTGCCGCAAGTATTAACCAACCATTTTGGAAGAATTGGTATCGTTTTGATAATCACTTTAGGATATTGATAAGCTTCTTGACGTTCGTTGAGCACGTTACTTGCCTTCCAACCATATCGTTTCCAGTAGGAGAAGTACCGCTAAGATTTTTCTTTTTTTCAAAATACCTACTTCAAATAGAGCGTAACTTCACGTTAGTTAGTTTAGCCAATTAATACGGCGCTACGACCGGTAGAAAGTCATAAGAATCGTCCATCAACGTACCTTCTGACAGCTGACAAGATTTTTTTTTTTTTTTTTTTTTTTCTCGGTAGAAAAATAGCACGGACATCGTGTAACGACGAACCTCGACATGAATCTGTACGATAAGAACAGTCAGAGAGTGAAATCTGAAAGTGAAGCGAGAATGGCGGAAAATTTAAGCAGATTTCAATTCGTTGGAGTTTCTAAACCTCGAAAGTGTTTCGTAACTAGAGTTTGTGAAATTACAATTGCGAAATAAAAGCTTTACGTAATAAATATTGTTGAATAACATTACAATTTAAATATTAATAAATTCACAAAAATTTGTCCTCACCGATATTCACTGACGAATGATTTCTCCAAGATTTATCACATATTTCAGGTTATTTGGTAGAAATCTGTCCAAAATTCATTTCAATTGATCAAAAACCTTAAAGTTTGACACCCTGCACGGCTTATGTCACCACCAAAACCGCAATAAAACACGAATTTTCTTTCGTATTCACTCAGACTCGATTGGGCCAAAAAGGGTTGCTATTTTCTAGCCTAACCTCTCCGATTGCCCTCAAAATTTGACTTATGAGATTAAAACGCAGGAAATTCGTTCACAAGTAGGTTATTCCTCGGACCAGGAGCATGGAGACACATTTCAATCGATTTAGCGTCCAAATTTTGTGGAAAATGATACCCCACACGCCTAGGAACCCAAAAATCTCAAAAGCGACTTTGGAAATAGGCAGATAGGTACCAATTTTGATCCATAACCTCATTCGGTGGACCCCAATCGTTCCGGGACCCGTCTCATTGGATTCAGCGTCCAAATTTTAGTCGAAAATGGTACCCCACACGCCTAGGAACCCAAAAATCTCAAAAGCCGCTTTCGAAATAGGTAGATATGTACCCATTTTGACCCATAACCTCTTCCAGTGGGCGCCAATCGCTCCGGGACCCGTTTTATTGAATTCAGCATCCAAAATTGAGTGGAAAATGATATCCCGAACGCCTAGGAACCCAAAAATCTCAAAAACCCACTTCCAAAATAGGTGGGTATGTACCCATTTTGACTAAAACCCACCCCCAGTGGGCACCAATTGGTCCCGGACACATCTCAATAGATGGAGCAATCTCAAAAATGTATTTGTCAAAAAACACATTTTCACCCTTATCTACCCCAAATTGGTTTGAACTACTGCCGGAAAGTGATCTCTGACCAAAATTTCAAATTTTTACTTCTCCTCAAAGACAATTTTAGAGCTACATTTCTCCCGTGATGGGATTTTCAATTCTACATGCGATTGGTACATTGTAATTATGTAATCATTTGTTGCATGTTAGGCAATAATTACCTACTTTGTAGTAGGTCGAGGTAATTATGATCCCAGAGGCAGGGAAAGATCCTGTTGAAGCTCAATTTTACTTGCCCGGGCTCTTCAAACTGATGGAAAAACTACTACATAAGCTATCAATTATCACGATTAAACAACGTAATTTGATATTCAATCATCAATCTGGGTTTTACTATCAACATCCGCTGTAAACTCACTTGATCGCAATAAAGTTTGCTCGGCAATGTTTCTTGATAAACTCTGAGAAGTCTGATAAGTCGCATGATAAGTGATAACTTCAATTATTCTGATAACTGTGATAATGTCTGATAACGGATTTGAGTTCAAGCTACAAGGAGATTTACTTAAGAAGTTATTGAAATCATGGAAATCTCACTTTAGGAGGAATGTTTGAGATTGAGAACATTCTATGCAGGGTTACAATAATGGAAACATTTGTTGTTTCCTGTCTAATTTATTGGGTGCAGTATGAAAGCGCTATTGACCTAAAGATGTCATTGTCAATCCAACTGAGCAAGCCTGATACATTAATGTAAGGGTTCCTAAAGGGGGTTGCAAGTGGTTTCAAGGGGAAGACATCTTGTCTATCCCCTCCACTGTCCACCCCGAGCCCCTTCTGGAACCTTCTGGACTCAAACCACCCACCCACCTAACAAGTAAACCCCTGAAGTTCTTCTTCTCCCAGGATCTATTGCTCTCCATATACTTCTTTACCTAGCAAATTTGGTTCTGTGAGCCAACTACTGAACTAACCTCAAACATCATTGTAGAGGTTCCTAAAGGGGCGTGCAAGCATTTTTAAGTGGACGACATCTTGCCTATCCCCTCCACTGTCCAACCAGGGAACCTTCTGGACTCATCCACCCTCCAAGTGAACCTCTGAAGTTCCCTCTATTACCTCAGCGGTTGACAGTGACCTTTCAATGTCAAAAGTTCTTGTCAACTCAGCCAAATAAGTTTCTTCACCTTGGCTCTTACTCGTCCGTGCATTTGCCTAGCTTATCTCCCTCCTTGTAAATAGATGTCTTCGATTTTGGGCTAGAAGGTTCTGCTCCGTGTCCATATTGTTGGCCAATCGCAGATGATTTTCCATTCTGTACGACGAAGGTACGCCCTTGTAGTCGCCAGAATGTCCTCCATTCGCCGCATGTTGGATACTCTTCTCAGTTATTCCTTCTTGTCCTACCTGAGAGAGAGTTTCGTTTGGTATTTGAGCGAATTTGGACTGTAGAGGCGATTGCTGTCGGGAAATAAGTTTGGGATAGGTATGTCAGCCATTTTGGGTGGTTCCTGTGAGTATTGGTCGTTCGAATCGGTTTTAGCTTGCCTTTGCTCCTCCCTCTGCTCCAGCGGGACTGTTGATTGCACCCATCTCTGCATGCAACCGATGACCACTTGGCCTTGGTTTTTTGATGTGTATGGCCAATCATAAGGCATTGGAGTGCTCGGATCATGGAATGGTTCTGCTTCTCTAAATATTCCTGGCTGCTCATCATTGAGCCTCCAAGTACCCTGGTTGTCATTCAAACCCTTGTCGAATTGGAAGTTTAGGTGTTTTGTATGGATTCAGCAGTTGTATATGTGCAAGCTGTGATGTTGGAAACTGAGTTTTTGCATCATAAGGCTGCTGTTGAACTGCAGGGACTAACAGTGAACTCATAAATTGCTGGAGTGTGAACGATAAGAGTGACTTTTGATGAGTGGTTTTCTGGAAAGTTGGATGAAGTGTCTGAGGCTGAGCAGAAGTTGGAGGCACTCCTACGGGCCCTATTGGCTGAGGTATGTAAACGTCAGCGGACTGTGGCTGCTGCTGAACGTTAGTTATTGCTAATAACGGCAACGGGTGGCATTTTGAGAGGACTCGGTCAAGGTCCACAGCTGGATTTTAGGGGGAATGGTATTTGGTTGGTGATATTGCACGGTATCGCCTTCTTGCCTCCTTAAGTTGGCTAAAGTTTGTATCTCACTGCATCGGACTTATCCTTGGTGGGTTCCGGTTAGAAGGATGCTTCCTCCAATGTTTTTGCATGGCCTAACAGAACCAATCCCGTATTTGATACTGTTTATCTAGGTGCCTCTAGTACAAATGTTTAACCAAAGCTTCAGTCGGCTTCCTTTCTTCTTCACCCAGGATCTATTGCTCTCCATATTCTTCCTTACCAAGCAAATTTGGTTCTGAGGACAACCTCTGTGAGCCAACTACTGAACTAACCTCAAACATCATTGTAGAGGTCCCTGAAGGGGTTTGCAAGGAGAAGACATCTTGCCTATCCCTTCCACTGTCCACCTGGAATCCCTTCTGGAACCTTCTGGACTCATCCACCCACCAAGTAAACCCCTGAAGTTCCCTCCTCAATCTCAATAGTCGACTTGACTTGAGTCTACTATTGAACTAACCTCATACATTATTTAAGGGGTTCCTAAAGGGGTTTGCAAGTAGTTTCAAGTGGAAGACATCTTGCTTATCCCCTCCACTGTTCACTCAGAGCCCCTTCCGGAACCTTCTGGATTTAACCACCCACCAAGTAACCCCTGAAGTTCCCTCCTGAACTAATCCTAACATTATTTTAGGGGTTCCTCAAGGTAGTGTCTTAGGGCCAACCCTCTACAGCTGTACATAGACCCTTTGGCTGATGATGCAGCGTTCTTTGGTGTAGCTGTCGCAGTATACAAATTGTAATAAATCAGCAAATGGCTAGTGCTGATTGGTGGAAGGGGGGAAATAGAGAGAGGAAGGAGGATAAAGCAACAGTATTAATAATATGATCAAAACAAAGTCGTTTTATTGCAGAAATTCCATTTTAAATTGATAATTTCCACTCTTTTTCTCATCCAGTTTAAAATTATTTGATTAATCCGAGTATAATGCGCGTCACAACCCGCGGTTCACTTGGGAACACGGCAAAGGGAAGGTCAGAACAATGAGGGAGGGAAGAAATTTGAGCCGTTCACGTTCCCTCGGCCCGCGGTGAGACGCTTAGGGCCGAAGTCTTAGAAAAATATTTTTCCGCGTCGATAAAATGAGGACGTTGAAGGATGATCACGCATCTGTTTCACATTGCCTCGGTTGAAAATCAAAAATGTTGAAGCCATCGAGAGAGGATAAAACGGGGGAAAATGAAATCTCAATGGACAAAAACTGTGGAAATACCTTTAAAAACATGTCATAATCACTCGACATTCGAAATATGGCATATCTATACCCTAAATACATTATTATCGACAGGAAAAACTAATTGAATGAGACAAAAATGTAGTTTTTATTAAGTATTTGCTCCAAATCGATTGCTCAAGTCGATTATTCTTCATCGCTGAACCGTGTCTTGTGGTTAGAGATGATAAGGAAGTATCGTAATTATTCGATTACACATTACTAGTGAACGATTTCGATTAATTTGAATTGTAAATACGATAATTATTGCAATCGGGAATGGTCCTAACTCTGGTTGTGGTTGTTTCAGAGATAAGGATGGGTATCGATGTTTTGGGGGGAAATATCGATACATCGATAGCCCGTCTCGTTTCGCCGGCGGTTTTCGTTCGGTGGGAGCGGCAGTCGCGGGCTCCACCGTTGACGCCGGTGGCGGTTCCGCCAGTGTGGGAAAAGGGGGGCAGGACTCCCCGGCTTGAAAAAAAACGAGGGCCCCCGCCTCGGCGAAGTTTCGTCTCGGACTGTACCGCCGCGGAACCCAAAGCCAGAAAGCAAAAGCGGGGTGAAAAACCCAAGAGGGGCGACCTCTTCGGAGCAACACAACTTGAGATTGGGCGGTTTTCATTCCATTCCACTTCTGTCTCACTTGGGCTCCCTCTTTGTCCCGCGGCCCCTTCCACCGGTTCCAACCCCCGCCGCTTCCGCCTTGGTGGAAAGGGGGTGGGCGGTGGCGGCGAGGAAAACTACTCCGTGAATACCTGGCCTCCAACTTGAGACTTGAAAGAGGTCCTTAGCAGGCTTTCAATTCTAAAATAATATCCCCGCTGCCTCGAACCTCTTCAAAATGTCCCTTCCTCACTTCTACTACTGGATTTCCCTTCATATTCTCCAATCCTCAGCCGATTTCTCACTAAAATGAAAAATTTTATATATAAAAACGAAAAAGTACAGACAAGAAACCACAAATTGTCGCAGTTTTCAATTTAAAAACATTCTTATTGACTGGGATATGACTAGTTCCAGCCTTAATCACTTCAAATTGTTCGCACAGGGACATCATAATGTACGCCAACTATGGCAAACGCTGCAAATTCATTCACAGGGGTTGGTTATTCCTCGGACCAGGAGCATAGAGACTCATTTCAATCGATTCAGCGTCCAAAAATCACTGGAAAATGATACCCCACACGCCTAGGTACCAGAAATCCCGAAAACCCACAATCAAAATAGGTAGATAAGTACCCATTTTGACCCATAACCTCATCCAGAGGGCGCCAAAATTTAGAGGAAAATGATACCCCACACGCCTAGGTACCAGAAATCTCGAAAACACATATTCAAAATGGGTAGATAGATACCCATTTTGACCCATAATTCCTTCTGGTGGGCGCCAATCATTCTGGGAACCGTACCATTGTATTCAGCGTCCAAAATATATTCGAAAATGATACCCCACACGCCTAGATCGCCGAAAATGTCGATAACCCATTTTTCAAAATACACATTTTTACCCCTACCCCGCCCAAATTTGGTCCAATCGGGCTGAAACGTTTCAAAGGCCAACTAAAACCGGAAACAAGTTCCTGACCATAATTACAGATTTTTAGAAATTTTTCTACAACCAAAAACAGCGTGGAAAGTAGACAGACTGACATTTGCTTATTTTAATCTAAACTCCTTGAAACGCCCAAAAATTTTGGGCTGAATCGGAGAGATTGACTTTTTGCATGAAAACATAGGTTGATTATTCAAGAAATAACCAATCAAAAGGTTGATTATTTAAGGAATAAACGACCAAAATGAGGTATGAAGTGCTACTTGCAATCGTGTTGCTGACTCAACTTTACCTGTTAGTCAGCAACACGATCGCAAACTAAGAAGCACCACTGTTCAAGTAAACTTTAATAGCTCACTATCATAACTTGATCTGTGCATAAATATTAAATAAATAGATTATAAATAAAATGTATGATATATACTTGCTTATCTATGATATACTAGGTTACAGCAAATTTCGAGTACTTTCTGTATGAAAACATGGGTTGAATGAATAAGTCTGCACTTTTTGACGTACCCTTCCCCCATATTCAGTCCTCAGCACCTAGGTCCCCAAAAACCGAAGAAAACTTGTCTCAAAGTACACTTTTTCAAACTGAAATTGTGCCTTTCTGGAAGACAGTGGTAAAAACTAGAGCTAGAGAGGACCTACAGACTATAATTTCAGATTGTAAGACAAATTTTTTAATGTAAATTGTCGTGGACAGCGGACAACTATTGGTATTTGGAAATGATTTGAAGAATTGAGAAAAAATGAAAATGACAAAAACAGAATGGGTGGGCGGAATTGTTCCAGGACTCGTCTTTTTGGATTAAGCGTCCTAAATTTAGTCGAAAATGATTCCCCACACGTCTATATGTCCGAAAATCCCGAAATTCCATGTTTCTAAGTACACATTTTGACCCCTACATCCTCCAAATTTGGTCCAATTGGGTTGAAAAGTTTTTAGGACCAACTAGAGCCGGAAAAAGGTTCCTGACCCGATTGTCATATTTTTATAAAATATTCTACTACCAAAATCGGCACGAATGGCGGACGACAATTTTCCTACTTTGAACTTTTGACATCTTGAAACCACCAGAAAAAATTTTGGGACTTGATTATTCAAGGAATTACCAACCAAAACGGGTTGAAAAGCTTCAAGCTGCCACCTGAAAAGATTCCTCCGCTGATTTCCCTATTTTTCATTTATTATTTCCAAAATATTTTGACGAATTGCAACGAATCGGGTCGTCATATCTACTTTTCCTCTCACTATATTTGGTAAATCAGTAAATTTCATTTTGTTTGTAGCGGATTGCCGCCCAACCCCGAGAAAATTCATCTAAAATACGTACACGAGTCGTATTATACGTCAAAAGAGAAGCTTATCTTGGCCAAGATATGCGAGGGTGGTGCAGTGCTCCTTATCTTGGGTTCCATTCAGTTTTACCTCTTTACAAACATCCTCCGAGCGGAAAAGCCGTTTCGACGAGAATGAACGAAGCGCATGCGCATGGGAGGTTCTAAATGTGCAGGTTGTAATCACTCCTGTACGCTGTTCAGTTCTTGGTTGTTTCTTATCATTCTTGTTATCTGAGTCAGTCCCGTTTCATCAATATGCCTCAGTACTTTTCAGAAAGTGCACGTGATAGTCTAATATCGCAGAAAACTGAGAAGTTTAATGGAAAACAATGTATTTTCTGGACAAAACATTAATTATTCTTAACCCCTGCCTATCGCATATAGTCTGTGAGCCTCACAATTCGACTTAAAATAAAGAATAATTCATCAAAAAGACACCTCGCGAAATTTGAACGGTTTTGAAGTGACCCAACTGATGAAATATTCACACAACCTTTGAGTTTTATACTGTTCAGAATCACTCAAAGCACTCTAATGGAATTACAATATGAACTCTTATCGAAAAATATTACTATTACAAAATTATGTCATTCAATAGGCAGCTTTTATGTGCAAATATGATAAATAGTCCTAGTTTGGCTTGATATGGCGTCTTTTCCTCCACTGCGCATGCGCTTACTGCGCTTTAAGCAAAACTAGTGGCAATGGCTAAGGAAAGTGGGCGGATTTTGTCCTACAATAAGCAGCTTTTATGTGCAAATATGATAAGTAGTCCTAGTTTGGCTTGATATGGCGTCTTTTCCTCCACTGCGCATGCGCTTACTGTGCTTTAAGCAAAACTAGTGGCAATGGCTAAGGAAAGTGGGCAGATTTTGTCCTACAATAGGCAGCTTTTATGTGCAAATATGATAACTGGTCATAGTTTGGCGTAATATGGTGTATTTTTCAAGTCTTTACCACTACTGCGCATGCGCCTACTGCGCATTAAGCAAAAGTAGTGGCAATGGCTAAGGAAAGTGGGCAGATTTTGTCCTACAATAGGCAGCTTTTATGTGCAAATATGATAACTGGTCATAGTTTGGCGTGATATGGCGTATTTTGCTCTACTGCGCATGCGCTAACTGCGCTTTAAGCAAAACTAGTGGCAATGGCTAAGGAAAGTGGGCAGATTGTCCTACAATAGGCAGCTTTTATGTGCAAATATGATAAGTAGTCCTAGTTTGGCTTGATATGGTGTATTTTTCAAGTCCTTACCACTACTGCGCATGCGCTTACTGCGCTTTATGCAGAACTAGCGGCACTGGCTGAAGAAAGTGGGCAGATCTTGTCCTACAATAAGCAGCTTTTATGTGCAGATATGATAACTGGTCTTAGTTTGGCGTGGTATGGTGTATTTTTCAAATCCTTACCACTACTGCGCATGCGCTTACTGCGCTTTATGCAGAACCAGCGGCACTGGCTGAAGAAAGTGGGCAGATCTTGTCCTACAATAAGCAGCTTTAATGTGCAAATATGATAAATAGTCCTAGTTTGGCTTGTTATGGCGTCTTTTCCTCCACTGCGCATGCGCTTACTGTGCTTTATGCAAAACTATTGGCAATGGCTAAGGAAAGTGGGCAGATTTTGTCCTACAATAGGCAGCTTTTATATGCAAATATGATAACTGGTCATAGTTTGGCGTGATATGGTGTATTTTTCAAGTCCTTACCACTACTGCGCATGCGCTTACTGCGCTTTATGCAGAACTAGCGGCACTGGCTGAAGAAAGTGGGCAGATCTTGTCCTACAATAAGCAGCTTTAATGTGCAGATTTGATAAGTAATCCTAGTTTGGCTTGTTATGGCGTATTTTCCTCCACTGCGCATGCGCTTACTGTGCTTTAAGCAAAACTATTGGCAATGGCTAAGGAAAGTGGGCAGATTTGTCCTACAATAGGCAGCTTTTATGTGCAAATATGATAACTGGTCATAGTTTGGCGTAATATGGTGTATTTTTCAAGTCTTTACCACTACTGCGCATGCGCCTACTGCGCATAAAGCAAAAGTAGTGGCAATGGCTAAGGAAAGTAGGCAAATTTTGTCCTACAATAAACGGTTTTATGTGCAAATATGATAACTGGTCTTAGTTTCGCGTGATATGGCGTCTTTTCAGGTCGTAAAGGAGTTTTATCACTCGGAGTTTTTTCTGAATAGGCCCTGTTTTGAATCGTTTCTTCAAGCACTTTCGAATTTTCGTCTCGAGAACAATATTACTAAGTCGGTTTAGGTAATAACCGTCCACATTTCAAATTAATTAACATTCTTCCCAGACGGTGGTCGCTTCATCATAGTGTTTACCGAAAGTGTGAAACCCGACCAGCTCGTCCTGAGATAGGATCTGACATTCCGAGACGAGAAGCCCAAAGGCTGTTTTCCACCGGGTTGTTACTAAAGGAAATGTCTTCCTTTTAAAAGCTGCTAATTGTTTCTCGAGCGACAATTTTATCTTTGACGACTCAAAAGATGAGACTTTCAAAAACAACAGTCATCCGGGAATCGACCTCTTTTTACCGTCTTTCGGTGATTTTTATTGCTTTCTTAGTCTGAAAATAGAACGGTCAAGTTAATGTAAGGACAACTACTGTAAGTGTAAGGACGTTGAGACGTTCAACTTGGTGCTTGATAGACGACGCGGTGTCAAACGAAGGAACAAAAGGACAATTGGGTGACGTCATCCAGGGCTTAATGGCAGGGATCGAGTTGATTGAATTTGAACTTCCTCTTGTTAAACAAAGCTAGTCCTATGAAACTGCACCGTGCAACGGGCGAGGTGTTGTCCAGCTGTTGTATATTTCCTCGCTTTGTCCCAAAAGTTGTACAGGAAAAGAGGCCATAAAGAGTTTTCAAAATAAAGGAAAATATACAAGTAATGCCAAACTGCAAATGTTCAACACGCCCTTGCAACTTCAGCCGTGTGACGTCACTTCAATCACAATACAATTATTGGTGGTAACTGACAATGCACCTTTTGACTCAACAGAAACAACCAATACAGAATAGTTAACATTTTCATTAACACACAGTTTTACAATATTTATCCAATCCTTAGAGGTGATCAATGTTAATATAAATTCATCAAAAACCACCACTTGGGTGTTTATGAGAAACCTAAAATACAATTTATACACGAAATCTCGCGAAGAATATCAACCGGCAAATAGGGGATGATAATTTGTACTACAAACATTACTGTAAAAGTCTCTGTGGGGTGATACTGAACAGTATTCTGAAGAAAATGTTGTCTCTTCTCTTCTATCAACACAACAATTTCTTCTTCTTCTTCTTCTTCTCTGAATATGGGCTATCAATGACCACATCCGGTAATTTTATCATTCATCTGTTGGGTGTTAACCTCTGGTTTTGGTTTGTCAACCTATATTTTCTAGTCAATTTTCTAATAAAAATCAGAAATTTTGTTCAGGGATCCCATTTTGGCTCTTGGTCTTGGTATCATTTTTTACTAAATTTTGAACACTGACTCGATTGAGATAAGTCCCAGACCTAGTTTAGGTCAAAATTGGTACCATAGACCTATTTTGAATGTGTTTTTGAGAGTTTTGTTACAATTTTCCAATGACTGTTTGACTCTTAATCAATAGGAATGAGTAGAGAACACATCACGCTCACTATTTTTCACTTAAACTGGCAGGGATGATATTTCTCATAGAGAAGAGATCCTCTTAAACCTTCATCATGTTTTCGATTTCGACCGAGTAGAGCGCTGCAGTCGCATGCAGAGCAAATGATAGCCTCGATCAGTATTCCGATCACTATTACATGGTTACTACTGCCCCATAAAATAGGAATATCTTCAGTGGTCCTATTTGGGGGTTTAAAAAATGTATGGTTGACAAATGAAAGGAACCGAATATACTCACTTACCGTCTTTTTCTGTAAAATTCTATGGTCCCTCATTGTTGTTGGATCAAATTTCATAGATTATGTATGCTAACGGTTTGCAAATAACGCTTTCCAGGCCCATAATGACATTAAATGTTGATTACATGAAAGAAAATGGCGTTTTTTCAGGTGAGAGTTGCTTCTGAGGAAGGAAATTGGGTATATAGGCGTAAGGAGTAACATTTTCCAATAACACTCCACGCTCACAATTTTCCACTAAAACTATCAGGAAGGAATGATATGTCCCATAGAGAAGAGATCCTCCTAAACCATCCTCACGTTTTCAATTTCGACCGTGTAAAGCGCTGGAGTCGCATGCAGAACTAACGAAATTCTGATCAGTGCTCCCTTTTCTGATTTGGTGGCCATCTCATCTGTAGACCTGTGAACACATTACACGGTTATTACTACCCCAAAAGATGGCTACATCTGAAAGATGGCTGGTTCTGTGGCACTACTTGAGGGCCCAACAAAAAAATGTATGGTTGACAAATAAAGATTACCGAATTTTGCCCTTTTCGTAAATTTCCATGCTCTCTCAGTGTTGTAGGATCAAATTTTATAAAATATATCTTGCCTAAGGTTTGTGAATAACGCTTTTCAGGCCTTTAATGACATTAAATGTTGATTACATGAAAGAAAATGGCGATTTTTCAGATGAGAGTTGCTTCTGAGGAAGGAAATTGGGTATTTAGGCGTGTGGAGTACCATTTTCCAATGATAGTTGGACACTATATCGATAGGAATGTGTCAATAACACTCCACGATCTTTATTTTCCACTAAAATTATCAGGCAGGTATGATATTTTCCATAGAGAAGAGATCCTCCTAAACCATCTTCACGTTTTCAATTTCAACCGTGTAAAGCGCTGCAGTCGCATGCAGAGCTAACGAAATTTCGATCTGTATTCCACGCTCACTGTTGCTTCTGAGGAAGGAAATTGGGTATTTAGGCGTGTGGAGTACCATTTTCCAATGATAGTTGGACACTATATCGATAGGAATGTGTCAATAACACTCCACGATCTTTATTTTCCACTAAAATTATCAGGCAGGTATGATATTTTCCATAGAGAAGAGATCCTCCTAAACCATCTTCACGTTTTCAATTTCAACCGTGTAAAGCGCTGCAGTCGCATGCAGAGCTAACGAAATTTCGATCTGTATTCCACGCTCACTGTTGCTTCTGAGGAAGGAAATTGGGTATTTAGGCGTGTGGAGTACCATTTTCCAATGATAGTTGGACACTATATCGATAGGAATGTGTCAATAACACTCCACGATCTTTATTTTCCACTAAAATTATCAGGCAGGTATGATATTTTCCATAGAGAAGAGATCCTCCTAAACCATCTTCACGTTTTCAATTTCAACCGTGTAAAGCGCTGCAGTCGCATGCAGAGCTAACGAAATTTCGATCTGTATTCCCGATCACTATTACACGGTTATTACTGCCCCAAAAGATGGCTATATCTTCAGTGGCACTACTTGAGAGACCAACAAATGTACAAAAAATGGTTGACGAAAAAAGATTACTGAATTTTGCTCATTTTTGTAAATTTCTATGCTCTATCAGTGTTGTAGGATCAAATTTTATAAAATAAATCTTGCCTTAGGTTTGTGAATAACGCTTTTCAGGCCCTTAATGACATTCAATGTTGATTACACGAAGGAAAATCGCGATTTT
The DNA here is from genome assembly GCA_019603395.1 of Cyrtorhinus lividipennis. Classification (NCBI taxonomy): domain Eukaryota; kingdom Metazoa; phylum Arthropoda; class Insecta; order Hemiptera; family Miridae; genus Cyrtorhinus; species Cyrtorhinus lividipennis. Next base: position 4,671,733 of record CM034008.1, read on the forward strand.
TCAGGAGGGCGTTGTTTCTGAGGAAAGAAATGCCCATAAAATTAATAATAAAAATGGTGATACAATGGATTGGTACACAGATTTCGTCTTATAATAAGTTAAATAAAGTTATAAGTTAATTCTGATAATAAGTGTTGAGGTATGTAATACCTAATTAGACCTTCTCAGCCATCATCATGACAAGAAATTGGATGTTTTACACGTTCGGTCGATTTTCGATCCACCTTACAACTTACGCTTAAAAAGCAAATTATTTTCTAACATCGCTAAATCACTTTACTATCGACTAATTGAGTACAAAGTGAAATATCGCTCGCTGCTTAGATAACCGTACATTATAAGCTTTATCAAATTAACGCGGCATTTGGTCAGTGAGTGGTTCAGGTCGAGTGTTTAGAAGATAACGAGCGATAAAACTTAATAAGGTCGTCAACTTTTTTTTTCCTGTCGTCAATCCCGTGAATAAGAGCGTTTTTCTCGTTTTTAACCAATTTCTTCGAAAGTATTTGCTTCTGTTGGGTTTCTATGATTATGGAATCGAATTTCGTTACAGAAATTCTGATTTTTTCCCGATTTGGTTCTCGTTTTTTAGTAAACCAGCAGCTTTTCTTCAACTTATTCACAAATTAGGGTTGACTGGTTGAGGAGTTTATTCAACCACCAGGGAGACTTTGGGGCCAACTTCCTCATCCCCTAGACAATTATAAAGTTCAGTTCAAGATTTCTTACATGCGGCTTTTTGTTAAATAATCTACAAATTCACATTCTAAGTCGATTTCACAACTCATTTGCAAACAAAATTGTCTATAGAACTTTTCTTTTTACAGGCTTCGTTTCCGAGTTATTCACGATTCAAGATGTCATTCGTGTTTTCGACCTGACGTCACTGAAATGGCCATAACTCCCTTAATCCACAAGATAACCTCAAAACTGAGTACATTGTTGGAAAGAGCGTCAAATTTTCCTTCTGATTGACCCCTCAACATCTCCAATAATTCTGTAATGGTATTCACTAATTCAGTCCAAAATTAGGAAACGAATGAAAACGCGAAACTTTGTTAACATTCAGTCGGTAAAAGGACCCG
>CM034008.1:4672917-4688980 GCA_019603395.1 Cyrtorhinus lividipennis
TAGGCATGGTTCAGGTCCCGTATAAAAACAGTCCCCGACCCAAGCCTGGCCAGAGCATCGGCTCGGTCACTACCCTCAACCCCTGAGTGGCCCGGGACCCATGTAAGGACAACCTTGTTTGTTCCACTCAGTAGTTGGAGGGTACCAGCCTCAAGTCAGAGCTCGATCCCATTAGGGCCTTGAGTGCTGCTTGGCTGTCAGAGAAATGTGGATCCGCCTACCTCGGTAGGCCCCTCCTCATGTTCTCCTCAGCACATTTCTCTATGCGCCGTCTTACCTAGCAGTTTGGGTGGTGGGCGAGCACTTTCGACGTGAAGACGTCATTGTCAAGCCAACTAATGGGGAACGGAAGAAGGTTCTAGTGTTTATATGGGCGGAGGAAGTGACTTAAACAATATACACCCAAATTTAACCTTCACGACAGAAATAGAAAAAAATTCACCCTGAACTTCCTCGACTTATCAATCACACGTACTGACAACCAACTCCAATATAGCATATACAGAAAACCCACCACTACGGATCTTTCAGAACAGAAAAATGTGACTCCAAGCTTTGCCAAACCACCTACACAAAACACAGTCACGACCTTACGACATCCAAACCTGCATGAACTAATCCACCCACACAAAAAGGAGGTAAACTGAACATATTAGAAACATGGAATATAAAAACTATACACTACTTTGATGGACGCATCATCACAAACAACTCATTACTGATCTGATTTACACCACTAAAATACTCAACAAAATATACAGTCAATCAACCACCATAAACCCCACTCCCACAAACCAGACCCCCTCTACTACCCCCACCCACTTCCATCTCCACACCTTCACCAATCGCTATCCACCACCACAAAAACGCCCCCTGGTGGTGGTTTATACCACTTTCACTTCTTTCTGCCCATATAAACCCTAGAGACATCTTCCGTTCCCCATTAGTTGGATTGACAATGACGTCATCACATGGAAAGTGCTCACCCACCACACCAAACTTCCTAGGTAAGACGGACTCTCTTCCTGTTGTTTGTGCTTCATATAACATCAATAATGTCAACCCTTTTGCCATAATCGCACTAGTCGATTAAAATATTATCTCCAAGATTCATTCGTGACTTCTATTATTTACCAGGTTAAGGAAATCAATAATCAAATGAGACTAGGGTATCTTCCTGGTACCAGTCGTAGGCGAGTAACGAGCAATAAGAGGAGGTATTCAGGGTGGCTAGATACATAAAAATTAAACAATAGTTGAATTAAGTAGTTTCTTTTCAGATGTAACGTGTGGTCCGACAAGTTATCCACTGACTTGCACAGCCGAAAAATACCCTCTCAAGTCAAGTTATCTACTGAAGGTATACCTACTGTACGTGTAACAAATACTGTGCCGCTTACACCACTTTGCCTATTAACCGTGTCAATTTGAATAAGAAATACATAACAACTTGATGAATATAATTGTACGTGTGTGGTGACCGTGGTGTATTTCGTAAAAGCCACTCTCAAACAGAAACATTTGTTAGACCCAACCCGTTTGATCGTAATTCTCATCAAGCATGATAAGCTTCCTAATGAAAATATCCTTGAAAACACCGACTTCGCAGCTTGCTATATGACTTGCACCCATTTAGGGCAAAAACTTTTTTATTCACCTTGAATTTTTTATAACTATCACGCTTTTATTATTCGTGATGGACAAATATAAGATTGAGGGGAAGTTCGAAAACGAGAAGATGAAATGTAGTAAGGATTTCCTGTTTGATAAATGTAGGTGCCTACCCTCGATAGTTGGTCACACCACCGACTAAATATTTCGATTACTTTGACACAGCAACAAATAACAACGCACCGATTTTTTTCCTGAGTCCAGTAATCAGGTTTTTCTGCCTGAGGTACTATTGAAATTTTTAAGGATGTCCAAGGGTCTTTAATGCGTTCCTTTCAAATGGAAACCAGTAGTCAAAAGGGACTAGGAAAACCAAAGGAGCGACGTATTTTCCGACCGTTTTGGTTGGTTTCCCCATCTTCTGGTCCGAGGAATAACCAACCCCTGTGAATGAATTTGCAGCGTTCATAGTAATCTGCTCATTGCTGTTCTCAGGCCTAGGACGGTCCTCGAAACTTTCAGCCCGTTCGGACCAAATTTGGGCGGGTTAGGGGGTCAAAATGTGTTTTTTTTTGAAAAATGGATTTTCCGAGATGTTTGGACGATCTAGGTGAGTGGGGTACATTTTCCACTAAATTTTTGGACCCTGAATCGATTGGAATGGGCCGGGACCCGTCACAACCCTGTTTCCCCCATTTTCCCCCACGTTGAAGAAATGAATCTCCATGCGCCTGGTCCGAGGAATAACCAGCCCGTGTGAAAGAATTTGCAGCGTTTAAATATTATTCAGATCAGAGATTCATTTCTTCAACATGGGGAAAATGGGGGGATACAGTGGATGTGGCGGGTCCCGGACCCATTCCAATCGATTCAGGGTCCAAAATTTAGTGGAAAATGAAACCCCACACGCCTAGGTACCAGAAATCCCGAAAACACATGTTTTTTGGGTCAAAATGGGTATGTATCTACCCATTTTGTGAATGTGTTTTCTAGATAACGAACCAGTCAGACAATGTCGACGACTCCAAACTCCAAATAGTGCAAAGGTGAGACGAAAATAAATATGAATTTCCCACTACAAAATGGTTGAGATTATTAGAAAATGGGTAATAAATACGCAATTTGACCCATAACTTCATCCAGTGGGTGCCAAATTGTTCGGGACCCACTTCATTGGATTCAGCGTCCAAGATTTAGTTGAAAATGATACCTACACGCCTAGGTACCAGAAATCTTGAAAACACATTTACAAAATGGGTAGATACATACCCATTTTGACCCAAAAACATGTGTTTTCGGGATTTCTGGTACCTAGGCGTGTAGGTATCATTTTCCACTAAATCTTGGACGCTGAATCCAATGAAGTGGGTCCCAGAACGATTGACACCCACTGGATGAAGTAATGGGCCAAATTGGGTATTATTACCCATTTTCTAATAATCTCAACCATTTTGTAGTGGGAAATTCATCTTCATCTCACCTTGGCACTATTTGGAGTTTGGAGTCGTCGACATTGTCTGACTGGTTCGTTATCTAGAAAAACACATTCACAAAATGGGTAGATACATACCCATTTTGACCCAAAACATGTGTTTTCGGGATTTCTGGTACCTAGGCGTGTGGGGTTTCATTTTCCACTAAATTTTGGACCCTGAATCGATTGGAATGGGTCCGGGACCCGCCACATCCACTGTATCCCCCATTTTCCCCATGTTGAAGAAATGAATCTCGATCTGAATAATATTTAAACGCGTGCAAATTCTTTCACACGGGTTGGTTATTCCTCGGACCAGGCGCATGGAGATTCATTTCTTCAACGTGGGGAAAATGGGGGAAACAGTGGTTGTGACGGGTCCCGGACCCATTCCAATCGATTCAGGGTCCAAAATTTAGTGGAAAATGATACCCCACTCGCCTAGATCGCCAAAATCTCGAAAATCCATTTTTCAAAAAACACATTTTGACCCCTAACCCGCCCAAATTTGGTCCGAATCGGGCTGAAAAGTTTCGAGGACCGTCCTAGGCCGAGAACAGCAAATGAGCAGATACTATGAACGCTGCAAATTCATTCACAGGGGTTGGTTATTCCTCGGACCAGAAGCATGGGGAACCAACCAAAGGTCAGGAAAAATCGCGTCCTTTGGTTTTTCCTAGTCCCTTTTGACTACTGTTTCCATTTGAAAGGAACGCATTAAAGACCCTTGGACATCCTTAAAAATTTCAATAGTACCTCAGGCAGAAACCTGATTACTGGACTCAGGAAAAAAATCGTGCGTTGTTATTTGTTGCCTGTGTCAAAGTAATCGAACATATTTAGTCGGTGTGACACTATCGAGGGTAGTGCACCTACATTTATCAAACAGGAAATCCTGTACTACATTTCATCTTCTCGTTTTCGAACTTCCCCTCATCTTATATTTGTCATCACGAATAATAAAAGCGTGATAGTTATAAAAAATTCAAGGTGATAAAAAGTTTTGCCCTAAATGGGTGCAAGTCATATAGCAAGCTGCGAAGTCGGTGTTTTCAAGGATATTTTCATTAGGAAGCTTATCATGCTTGATGAGAATTACGATCGAACGGGTTGGGTCTAAACAAATGTTTCTGTTTGAGAGTGGTTTTTACGAAATACACCACGGTCACACACACGTACAATTATATTCATCAAGTTGTTATGTATTTCTTATTCAAAATTGACACGGTTAATAGGCAAGTGGTGTAAGCGGCACAGTATTTGTTACACGTACAGTAGGTATACCTTCAGTAGATAACTTGACTTGAGAGGGTATTTTTCGGCTGTGCAAGTCAGTGATAACTGTCGGACCACACGTTACATCTGAAAAGAAACTACTTAATTCAACTATTGTTTAATTTTTATGTATCTAGCCACCCTGAATACCTCCTCTTATTGCTCGTTACTCGCCTACGACTGGTACCAGGAAGATACCCTAGTCTCATTTGATTATTGATTTCCTTAACCTGGTAAATAATAGAAGTCACGAATGAATCTTGGAGATAATATTTTAATCGACTAGTGCGATTATGGCAAAAGGGTTGACATTATTGATGTTATATGAAGCACAAACAACAGGAAGAGAGTCCGTCTTACCTAGGAAGTTTGGTGTGGTGGGTGAGCACTTTCCATGTGATGACGTCATTGTCAATCCAACTAATGGGGAACGGAAGATGTCTCTAGGGTTTATATGGGCAGAAGAAGTGAAAGTGGTATAAACCACCACCAGGGGGCGTTTTGTTGTGGGTGGTGGATAGCGATTGGTGAAGGTGTGGAGATGGAAGTGGGTGGGGGTAGTAGAGAGGGGGTCTGGTTTGTGGGAGTGGGGTTTATGGTGGTTGATTGACTGTATATTTTGTTGAGTAATTTTAGTGGTGTAAATCAGAGCAGTTATTGAGTTGTTTGTTGATGATGCGTCCATCAAAGTGTTACAGTTTGTATATTTCCATGTTTTCTAATATGTTCAGTTTACGTCCTTTTTGTTGTGGGTGGATTAGTTTCATGCAGGTTTGGATGTCTGTAAGGTCGTGACTGTGTTTGTGTAGGTGGTTGGCAAAGTTGGAGTCACATTTTTCTGTTCTGAAAGATCGTAGTGGTGGGTTTTCTGTATATGCTATATTGGAGTTGGTTGTCAGTACGTGTGATTAATAAGTCGAGGAAGTTCAGGGTTAAATTTTTTTCTATTTCTGTCGTGAAGGTTAAATTTGGGTGTATATTGTTTAAGTCACTTCCTCCGCCCATATAAACCCTAGAACCTTCTTCCGTTCCCCATTAGTTGGCTTGACAATGACGTCTTCACGTCGAAAGCGCTCGCCCACCACACCAAACTTGCTAGGTAAGACGGCGCAATAGAGAAATGTGCTGAGGAGAACATGAGGAGGGCCTACCGAGGTAGGCGGATCCACATCTTCTCTGACAGCCAAGCAGCACTCAAGGCCTTAATGGGATCGAGCTCTGACTTGAGGCTGGTACCCTCCAACTACTGAGTGGAACAAACAAGGTTGTCCTTACATGGGTCCCGGGCCACTCAGGGGTTGAGGGTAATGACCGAGCCGATGCTCTGGCCAGGCGTGGGTCGGGGACTGTTTTTACGGGACCTGAACCATGCCTAGGAATCTCCCGCACCCTACTATCGGGGTGGGTGACAACCTGGGTTCGCTCCCAGCACCAGAGGCGCTGGGCAAGAACTCCGCTGCAAGAACACGGTCACATCATGATGACTGGTCCCAACAAAGGAAGGGCCACGAGATGCCTTAACCTTAACAGAGCTTCCCTGAGACTCACCGTTGGCTGATTCACAGGACACGGAGACTTCAGGAGGCATCTCTGCAGGATTGGGGTGCGCAATGGTACCCCTGACCTGCAGATTCTGTGGCGAAGACGAGGAGACATCGCCTCACATCGTCTTCAATTGTCCTGCCCTGGAACACAGGCGTTGCAGAACCTTCGGGACCTCGGACCGAAGGGACATCCTCAACCAGGAGAACCTGGTCGGAGCTCTGGCTGGACCTAGTCGGGAGCTTCGGCCAAGATGAGCTCCAGGGGTTAGTTTAGGTAAGAACGGACTCTCTTCCTTACATATCAACATTACCTAACGGACCTAACCCCATACATTTAATTCCATCAAAAATAGCATTGTCCGGATTTTACTCTGATTTGGAGATTGGTTGATGAAGCCTACGTTCAATCTACTGGCAGTGTTAAGCAGTTTTGGACCATTCAGAAATAATACTCTCATGGAACGATATTCCTTGAGTAATGTAGGGGTAAACCACGGGGGAAAAAGTCGACGGAAGAAAGCTGAGGCGATTCCCAGACAAAACCCGTTGGTCCAGACCTCTGTAAACTACTAGCTCGTTCACATCACGAGTATATCTCTGCAGTGTTACTTACTTCCAGTGCATGTTACTTCCTCACCTTTCAGAAACGTACGAGACAGAATGAACTCGGAGAGGTTCACGGCGGACGGCGTAAGAGACTAGGATTCCCAAAGCCACCAAGACCATCGCCAAAGCATTTAGGATGATGCCTTCCTCAGGAAACGTCCGGTAAGCGTCACTGGAAAAAAAGATGAGAAATGATTGGTAAGTATCCGAAAATTAATGAATAATAATTACTGAGTATTTTGTATTTATTTCTTTATGTTCCGACTATCCTCGAAGAGTTGGCAATATGCAGTTTTTTGGCGATCTTGATACCGGCATGAGCTAATTCAAATAACGACCAAGGTATGGGAGGTAACAATGCTTGATTTTTGTAAAACATACAAGTAAGGGACATACAATACTTCATTAAAATATCGAATATTTCTTTTGATACCAAGTACTTTTCGTAGATTTTGAACATTTTTCATTCACCTTCACTGAACTCAAACCCAATCCATGTTGTCCATCATAGCCCGTCCGGCCCCAACAGCCTAAATTTCCAGGTATATATGAACAACATAGCATAATGCTGATTATGGGGATGGAAGAATAGGGACTGTAGGGGTTTTGCCATTTTTCTTTGCAAGTATTGTACTTCCGCTGCCCTAGAGCGAGGGCACATGACCACTTTGGTTGGTTATTCCCTAAATTCGTCCGAGACCCGTTTCCGGCTCTGGTTGATCCTCAAAAATTTTCACCCCGGACCAATTTGGGAGGAATTAGGGGTCGAAATGTTCACAAACATGCCAAACCGAATTTCAGACGCTGAATCGATTGGAATGAGTCTCGATACTGCTGGTCTAAAGAATAACCCACCCCGTTAATGAATTAGCAGCGTTTTAATTCAAGGAATAACCAACCAAAACTGAGTTAATAATTTGATTTTGGGTATACGGCGGTTTAAGTCGTTATTCTGAGCACATCGCATGACATGCTTATTATGCTTTCACTAGATATGCTAACGTTTGAAATGTATGTTTATTCAAGATATTTAGTTGGTACATTCTGAATTTTCGGCATGGAAACGTACCTGAAGAGTACATCCAAAAATTTTGGACACGAAAAGGGGGTTTGATGTTATAGGAGCATTGTTGATCATACGCAACATCCTAAAGGGCTCTTAAACCTTCTATTCGAGTATCACATAATCCATATATCAGTTAGTTCATACCCTGAAATACACGATTAATTCAGTGAAAAGAGATTCTAAAGCGCCATTTTTGCCTTCGTGAAAGCGAAGCCAAAGCAATTGCAACCCTTTGCCCGAACAGAAAGAAGACTGAGAATCGTAATGTTTTAGACGGTCGATAATGTATGTACATGTATATGTTTAGTAAGCATTGAGAGACTTCAGCAAAAGAGGAAATACGTATTATATATCTTTACTGCTCTTTTGACTCTCTGAAAATCCAATTCTGTTGATGCACACTACTTGCAAGTATGTCAACGTGAAACCGGGCGTGTAAATACTGCACACAGGTAATCTAGGTATGTTACACAAAAGTTCATCAATTATAGAAAAAATAAAAAAATAAATTAATACAAAACGGTAAAGTCGCCAGCCTACGTGATGATCACAAGTTTATGCAAAAACCTGACACTCAGTGCTTGAACACGCGAGAATTGAGGTGATCACACAAAATTGGGCTAACACTAAAACATGTACTTAGATCGAATTGACAGCACAAGGTGTTCAATTATGTGTGTGACGGATAAGTATAATAAAGCACTAGGAACAAAATACAACCAGACCTTATTGTGGGTGGGAGAGATTTCTGGGAATGTTTATGCTGAATAACACCCGGAAAGATGATATTCACGATACCCGTCATCAGCTACTCGTATAATCACTCGGATCGTGTTGGGAAATCCTCAAATCCTAAAACGTTCTGGAGAAATGGTATGGGACGGAAAAAAGAGCTACAGGCTAGAACATATAGAACAACTAAAGTGAGAGATAAGTTTGATGAATCGTTCAATCCCTCAACTCCTTGAATAGATATGAATCTTGTCGATTTATAGAAAATCCACAATTGTGAGAAAATCTGCTTTTACGCCAGATACGCCAGTCAGAATAAGTAACTGTTTTCTGAAAGTTATCTAGGGGAGGCTCGTCGTGCATGGACACAGTACGAAGTCCAACAACAACAAACACCGAAGTAAGGGCTTTGTTAGTTATTTACTTAGTTGTGTATTCAGCATATTTAAGATTAATTTATTTTGCAATAATTTCCTCAAAACGCACATTTCAGAATAGTTCATTAGAGAATAGAAGTATACTAATCATCAAACATTTTTTTTAAATTTTTTATTGGAGCCCTAAAATTGATTATAACCAAAATCAAAGCTGCCAGGGAATACAATATTGGACCAAATTCAAATCAACAAGCAAAAGCGAGGCAAGAAAATAATGCACATTTGTTGAGGGAAAAAAAATGTGTATTCAAACTCCAATTAAAAGTATTTTCAAAGCGAGTACACAGTAGAATTTATTGACTAGTTATTGCTCCTTTGCACATGCAGTGTTGGACCCAACAATATTGCACATAGTGGATTGACTCTTGCAACTCAATTTCTCATTAGAATCAGATATTCATTCATTTCAGTATAATTCTTCTTATTCATTCCAGTATCACCAAATGAGAATAATTTTTTTTAATGTCCGCATATGCTTTTTTTGTTTGTAGATTATGTGGAATATAGCTTGTATTGTTCAATGATTGTTAGGTTATTATCATTATTGTTTTGTTTGTTGGTTTTGGTGTTGTTTGCATGTGTTAAGAGCCCAGGCAAAATGTTGGATCCAACAATGCATATGTAACTGCAGCTTCAGGTGAAATCCATCCAACACAATCCCCAGATTGCCCTTATCTAGTAAAAACACAAATTTACAATCAGATTAAGTGGTGACATTGAGCCAAGTTGCCTCATTTGAAATTCATTTATTTTCCAGGCTGATTGAAAACAGATAACATTGATAAGCAAAAAGCAACTTCTTTGTGGGTTTACTGGAAAAATTTAACTTGGATTTCATGATGATGTAAATTACACAACAAGAGTTACACTTTTTGGAAATAGCAGCTACAAAATGTCCTTCACTTAGTAAGTCTGGTAGCCGGAGACAGTTTTTGCTCAGCCATATTAATCATTGGCATATATTAAAGATCACAATACTCCCATGGAAAGAAATAATGGTTTTTTATTAGGGTCTGACAAAGGATATCACATTCAAGAATCAATTAAGTATTAGGCTTTTACTCTTCTTCAACACATGTGTGACAAGACAATTTTGAAACAAGCAACCCTTCTCTGAAATCCCGTCTAGGAGATTTTAAATCCCATTCTGATAACACTGCAAATTTACAGAAAATTCCAACATTTACGACTATCCTCAAGTCAATTCTTCTGCACTGAAGTCCATCTATTCTCCTCTGAGGTTTTGTTGCAACCCAATTGCATCATTCACCAGCGAAGACACGAAGGAATGGCGGAGAGACACGTGACGCAACAGGTTATGCTTATGTTTGGACCGGTATGAGCATAGGCTGCACGTGTGGGCTGGCTCTTTTCCACATTCCAACCTCTTGTGCCGCTCAAGATTGTGGATGTAATGGTAACTACGGCCACACTCGCAATAATGGCTGTTCAGGAGAGTGTCTGCAAATGGTTGACAGAAAACAAAACAATGTATACGAGTTCACAGGGTGAATATGATGCAAGGGTGAGGAATGAAGATGAATTACAAATGAACAGTTTTCTTCTGTGTCAATTGTGGGGAGATAACAAATCAGTCACACAGCAGAGAAACCTGGCAGGATTCAGTCTTGCAACGTAGTTGCACACGTTGCTATGTTACAAGCTAGACAAAACAAATTGTTCTTGTTTAGTAGACACAAACTGGGCAGGGGTTTGAACAAAAAGGTCAAAATGTCCTTATAATCATCCCAATTCAGCTGTGCTGGCACATTTTGGGATAAAGAATACAAATGGCACAAAACAAGGATATATTGCTATTCTTATGAAGAGTCTGCAGTGTACAGCTTTTCTTGTCCAATTCCATGTCCAATTCCAGAATGCTCAGAAGTGTTCATGATGAAGCCAAATGGAGTATATATAAATTAGCAGTATATGCCTCTTCTTCTGTAACGCCACAAGTTCTGTTTGAGTTCTGTTTGTTCTACCTGAAAGAAACCAGCAATTAAAACATTGTAAAGGAAATTTCAAACAAAATACTTTGAAGGGAAGAGCAAACCTATTGAAGTGCGCCTGTTGAGCATATCCTGCAAGGGAAAGTGTGTTTACCTCAGTCATAGTAGAGTTTCATCTTTGTGAACAATAGCTTCAATATACTGTAGCAATGCTTTTGAAGCAAGTGGTCTTGGTAGGTGAACCACAACTGGCATATGGGTTTTGTATCATTCTTGGTTATATTGTGTGAAATATTGGCCACTGGTGGCTTAGTGATGACTTTGATTGTCTGCAAGGGGCAATATGATGATAAAGAAGGCTGAACTAAATATCTTTGGTTCTTGCAGAATGAAAGACAGTTAGTTCTTACGTGGCTCTTCTGCTGACATATTAACCAATGACATGCTTCAAGTACCAAATAATACTTGAACCATAACCACAATGGTGTTTTGTTACAGCCTATAGTGGTGGTAGAATTTAAGAAGTTAGAAGTGATAAAATAGTTGGCTAGATATAGTTGGCACAAATGGGATTAAAGCAGACTTTTACGGGTGAATTAAATTGAGTTCAACCTTCACCTTTTTTGCTGGCCATCCCTTCGCTTTGGTGACCTCCTCCATTTTTGAGTTAGTAAATCCTTCAACCTTCTCTTCTACGCCGTCCAAGATCAAGCAATTGTTTCTCTTTTTCAAAAAAGATCAGCAGTTTTGTGGAAAGTTTTCAACTACTCCCTTGTACCAATCTACGTGGTATGAGACAAAAATAGACTTCCAGTACAGTTTAGCAGTGATTTCCATTTGACAAAAAAGGGGGAAAAAGAAGAAGACAAAAACATTGTGATAGACTTATGTGGGATATCAGAAGGCAATTTTTGTCACATATATGTTGCTAGTGAGGTTAAGAAAGATTATGCTATAGCTTCTGTTCTTGAGAGAAAAAATTTGATTGACTCTAGGTCAACTAACTCCTCAAAAATTGCTTTTTATATCAAAAATTGTACGGTTTGTACCACAAATATAAATAAAAACATGTTAAAGAAGTCAAATTTAAAAAAGATATGGGAATAAGATTAAATTAATAAAGTCGTCAAAGTCTTCCTCACAACAGAAGCTGCAGCATTAAGGTTAGTAAAGGAAAAACAACACCCGTATACCAACAACTTATATATTTCTAACAATATTTTATCCTCATCAGTAGTATAATAAGCATATTACAGACTAATCAAAAAAGGCCATAGTGGTTTTTGAAGTGAGCAAGGAGTATTCCAATATGAACATAATAGCCAGGAAAGAATTGACTCAAACCAAACCTTGGCTTTTCTGCGTCTTTGAACATAGGAACTTACTATACTATTATTATGCTTTGGTCACCACAGAAGTTGTGCGTTCAAAATGAAATCATGAATGAAAAACACATATAATCCGTATGATGCAATTTTGGTTGAAACTAGAAATAAACCTGACTTTAACATATTCTATAAGTGTTTTATCACGAAAATTGAGAGAAAAAACACTGGTCCCTAGAATTTTCGGTATTTTTTCCAAAAAACATTTTTTCTATACAAAACTACAAAAATATTTTTATAAGAATAATTGGAAGAAAAAAATTATACACAAGCCCAGGATCTCCATTGGCACCCCAGAGACGAAACAAAAACGAAAATTCTGGAATTGTATGATTAAGCAACCTTACTATTATTTCATCTAATTGAAAACATGTCTTCACTCATTCCCTAATGGGAGGAAAAATCTAAGCGCTTATTCTATAAAACAAAAGGAACTACGTGAACAACTTGGTAATGATGTTTTAGAATCGGAAACCCAAAATAGAATGTACAGTGGAAAACTCATTGGGACGTACATTCGTTTTCAATAATGCGAAACTAATGAATAGTTTCAGTACAGGGCACAATTCAGGGGTAGGGTGATCAATAATGGGGAAGGTATCTTCCTTGTTACTCTGCGCCATATTGAACCTTTTAGTAAGGGATGAATCACCCACCTTCGGCCACATTCAAAAAAATGCGGGATACTTTAAAAAATGTCCCTTTGCTGAGAAGGACAATCCAATATCGACTAGAATAAAGTATTTATGAGCGCTCATCAGTGTTTCACCGCTCACAATATTTTTCTCGATAAATCTGACTTGATTAGACGTTTATTTTAATTATGTAAATTGAAATTAGTTATGACGACAGTTCACTGGAATTCAAAATGATCTGGATGTATCATAGACACTTGGTTGTAAAATTATTGCAAAAATGTGGTTAATTTGGAGTTGCACAAGACTAGAAGAGGCTCAATTGTGGAGTGCATCAGTCAAATTGAGTGAATTTATAGTGAAATTTTGAATACTTCCAGTCAACATTGATGCTGATGTCAGCAGCAGATGGCTTTTTGGCATCACTCATACAAAGTATTGTCTGCGTTTGCAAAGAAGTTCTCTGAGATTGTAATCCCGAATTGTGAAAACTCTTCAAAAGTGCATCAGTGCAGCAAAATGAATGAGTTTCTAGTGAAACTTGATGCTGAAGTCAGCAGCAGATAACTTTGGAATCATTCTCACAGAGTTTTTCTGAGTCAGGGAAGAAGTCTTGAAACTGTCAGAAGTGCATCAGTCAAAGTAAGTTGCTAGTGAAACTTTGAACACTTCCAGTCAACATTGATGCTGACGTCAGCAGCAGATGGTTTTTGGCATCACTCGTACAAAGTATTCTGTGATGGCAAAGAAGTTCTCAGAGATTTTATCCCCAAATTGCTGAGAATTACCTGGCCTTGAAAAAACTCTTCAGAAGCGCAACAGTGCAGCAAAGTGAATGAGTTTCTAGTGAAACATTGATGCTGAAGTCAGCAGCAGATAACTTTGGAATCAATCTCACAAAGTTTTGTCTGAGTCTGGGAAGAAGTCATGACTGTCAAAAGCGCATCAGTCAAAGTGAATTTTTAGTGAAACTTGGAACACTTCCAGTCAACATTATTGCTGATGTCAACAGCAATGGCTTCAGCTGATTCACCATTGATGCTGAATTCAGCAGCAGTTAACTTTTTGGCATCACTCGTACAAAGATTGTCTATGTCTGCAAAGAAGTCATGAGATGTCAAAAGCGCGCCAATGCGGCAAGTGAAGGAATTTTGAGAGAAATCTTGAACGCTCACGTCAACATTGATGCTGAATTCAGCAGCAGATGAATTTTTGGCATCACACTTACAAAGTTTTGTCCAAGTTTGGGAAGATGTCTTGAAACTGTCAGAAGTGCATCAGTCAAAGTGAATTTCTGTGAAACTTTGAACGCTTCCAGTCAACATTGATGCTTAATTCAGCAGCAGATTACTTTTTGGCATCACTCTGGTTACAAAATATTGTCTGAATCTGAGAGGAAGTCCTGAAGTTGTATCTCTGATTACTGAGCAAATCACAGCAGGGAGAAACGTTCCAAATAACTGCACAAATTCAGTTTATGTGGGGCTCCAATACCCTATGAACTCTTGAGAATGAATCAGAAAAAACTTGATAACTTTTGAGGTATTGAAAGGTATTAATGAATCCAAAAAAAGCTTTTGGCATCCTAAATCAAATTGAAAAAAATCAAGTTTATCCGCCAGATACATTTTAAACTCCTCTGTCGTCTAGAAAACGGAAGTGGTTTTCCCAACTTTCAAGAAACACTCGAATTAGGTGCCACATTAGGAAATATTATTACCGTTCCCAAGTCTATTTTCGAGTCCTCTAAATTAGCTCGTTGCCAAGAAATCGTGTAAATCGGGGAGGAGCGTCTAGTCCACAATGCAGTTGAATGGCGTAAACAAGCTCACAAAACCCGATTTTTCACGAGAATTAAAAATTATTTCGCTACCCCTTTCGCCCAGCAATAATAACACCACTAACATTTGGCAACAGTTTGTACTTCGTGTTGTTTTTCACTTATTGTTTTTTTTTTTTTTTTTACACATAAAACCTTTCGGGTTTTCTCCCGTCGTGTAAAGTATCGATTCCAAGATAAAAGAACAGGAGTATTTTTTTTTTGGCAGTAAAGACCTGAAATAAAGCTTTTTACACGATTAAAAAGGAACTATCTTACACTATAAAGGAAAAATATATTATAACCACAATTTCACATAATTCACCTATTTCCTCTATTCTCGAAAAAAACTACCTACTTCACTTTGTTCACTAGATTCTATCCCAAAACAAAATAGACATCCCAACAACGTTGTAGGACAAATAACTGAGAACTACGGAAAAACGTCCCTCAAACGAACTCTAACGATAATTTTGGCTTAATTACAAAACCACAGTGGAAATAAATTGAACAAAATATACACGATAAATAATAAAAACATATTTTTCGTCTCATAAATAAAAAAATTTAACGACGAAAAGCGGGCAAGCTTGAGAAACAACTGAAAGAAAAACGAAATCTCGTGTGTCTAAAAGTTTCCGTTTCAAAAGTAAATTCATGAGCAAAATTAAGAGTTTTTTTTTCACAGCACCGAATAATAAATGAGTAATTTGTGTTAATGAAGCTCCATTTGGGTTAGATGTTGACTGTGAGTATTGAGAAAGGAAGAAACATGCACAAGCTGTGTCGTTTATCGATGCATTTTTTAAGAAAAAGTTGGACTAAATTATCAACATTGTGTTCACAAACCTAATGGAAATGGTCTTATAGTGTATTTATACATTTTGAAGAAAATTTTTCTCAAATGAGAAAGGCACTGTGACTTTTTAGCAGTATGGTTCACGATCCGATCATACTTTGATCTTTACACTGTGAATGAAAGTGATTTTCACCTTGACATAACGAACAAAAAGCACGTTTCCAGCAAGATATTCGTATAAGCACCAATGAAATTTGACGAATGAAAGCATTATCGAGTTTGTTCTCACCAATGCCTGAGTACTGGAACAATCTCATTCAAAATTTGCAAAAGAAACAGTACATCAAAGTATTTTTGAATCGAGGAGGTTAATTTTAGGACATTTTTGAGCCGTTTTCCCCTTCAAGTTACCTTAACATGACTCGATTGGCATACAAGGGGAAAACAACTCACACAAAAAACCTACAATTTGAAGAAATACATGAAAATGAAGGTAACTTTTTTTCAAAAAAGCGGCGATAATGATAAGCTGTAGATCCCAATAAAAATATCGTCTACGAAATAAATTACGAGTCTAATAACTTGAAAGTCTACAAAAAACATTTCAAAATCCTAAATATTATCAACAACGTACAACAAGAGGTTTCACCAAATATGCATATTGTCTTCATTCAGCACCTCAAAAACGTCAAAAAAACCTCATTTCAATTATTGCATTTTATTCATAA
>CM034008.1:4689005-4703501 GCA_019603395.1 Cyrtorhinus lividipennis
AAGTCGCAGTCTATTTTAAAATCAGTTCCTTCTAAAGTCTAAGAAAAAGTGTGGAAGACTAATTTCTCTTGGATACTTCTAGGATTAGTAGACTATGATTCGCTAAAAATGATTCCTTGAAAAAGTTCAAAGTCCGACGTCCGAATTCGTCGTCAATTTGTTATGTTTGAAGCAGGTGAAATGACTTCTGCTTATAGTTAATCGTCGGAACACTACAAATTGCCGCGAAAACGTGTAAAATGAGGAACCTTAAACGTCAAACGACAGATAAGGTTAAGTATTCGTTGAGTAGGGGGACAATTCTTAATTTCCTATATTGAGCAATGCGGTTTCTCTTTCCATCATTCTTTACCCCTAAGAATTAATTAATTAATTGTATACATGATAATGAAGAACATTTCTTTTTCAGTTTTGGTATACATGACTGTTTTAAATGTAGGAACTTATTTATATTTAAAAAAACGATAACAAATCGAAGTGATCGAACAAACTGGTGTTGGTGTAGAATGAGGTATTCTGTTACATAATGGGTTCACGCAATTCGTCACTTATTCAACTACAAAGGAAATAAAATAAAAATTGGAAAATGTCTAAAAAGTAGGCCCCGAAATTTATTCCTACGGTAGATACTTAGTTACTACTAACTGATTAGAGTAAAAAATATCAACAATAAAGGGCCGATTTCACCAGAAAAACTAAAACTCGTGTTTTACACGGATTTGTGAAAATGAATTTAATTTTTTAGGTTAGAAACGACGATTTGGAAGGCTGTGTAGTGCAGTGATAAGGGGCTGATAAGGGTCGTTTTGGTAATGTTAAGATCCCGTAACAATCGATTATTAGCTACTATCGATTTTTTCGACATAACGAATACCGTCGCCGGTTGCTTAGATTTGATCACACAGGCGAACAAGTTATTATTTGTAGGTAAAGTATATAAATGGAGGACGAGTTAGGGAAGAAATGTTTGGAAAGTTTACATTTGAAACGTTCGTTGCGCTCTCAACAAATGGAATTTTTGAGGGAAATTCTAACCTCAATCGGCTTAGACGTCTCCCGATCGGCCAATAATCGGCGTTTAACGTTAATCGGCCATCATTGTGAAGCCATTTTGGTGAAACCCGCGTTGGAAGACGATTTCTGTCAAATCGCATCTTACGGAGTTTAGTTTATTGGTGAAAACGGACCTTATTTTCATTTAGCGAGGCGTTACTATCCTCGGTTTGTCATCGGGCAGAACAAAATGTTCAACAGTCACTGTCATCGCTGGATGTTCCAAACAGGAAATGCTTTAAATATGGAGAGGAACCGTGGAGGAAACATTGTTGACAAATTCTACATGTGCGAATAAATGAGGGCATGACAAATTGGTTCAACAAGACGTCAAATTACCACTATTAATAGTATTTGGACAATCAATAATGGGGAAGACAGGCAACGTAAATCCAATTTCTTTCCTGATTGTGATTAATGGAGGAATTTGAGGGCCATGCAGAGACCCAACTTCACTAAGGAATTTTCAAAAATGCTTGAGTACTCAACACTTTCAGTGCAGAAGGCGTCCTGGGACGCCCTACTCGTTTATCCCTCCATGCAGGACGCATCCAGGGACGCCCTGTCATTTTGTTGGGAGATTGGGGATGGTGCCCCCACCACAGGGTACAGGGATAACAGGGATACAGGGTCTTTTGAGGGTTGATAGGCTTTAGTATGAGACCAGCTCTTGAACAAGCCACAAAAGTATGCGCAAAGTTATTCAAAACGCCATTCAACACAAAAACCTCCCAGGGTGGTAGGATGGACACGTTTTGAGGGTTGCGAAAAGAATTCACTGTCCAAAATGTCCACGAATATCCATCAAAATTGTGGTACATATCACACCAGGAGACGGAAACATCATAAATTATTGGATTTGAGGAACCTCAAGCAAGATTTGACCAGCAGAAATCCTTTGCTGAACGCTGCACTGTCTAAGAGACGATTCAATGTTTCATTCAGACGTGAGACAATTAATATAGATTTTGAGAATTTTAAAGTCTAATAATGTTTTGCAATAACAAAAAACATGGCATTTTAGCAAGTGTTTTTGGAAAATTTGTTCAAGGCCATGATGCCAACAACTGTCAACTTCGTTCAAATGCCTTCTTCTTTGTCGTAGACACATTCTTAGATTGGACAACATTCAATTCAAGCAGGAAAAGCTGAATTTTCTAACCTTAAAAGGAAAAGTGGGTAGTTTGGGGGTTCAATGCTCAATTGGACTTGGGAAAGCATCGTTCAACGGCATCAGTGCACATTTCTTATTGACAAGTCGTTGGGGGCTTCCTCTCAGCGACTAGGAAACTCAACATCCTGACCAGACGTGCCTCAGCGTTTGCCATGTGTTGCAGGGCAACTAGGTTGCCATAATTGGAAGCATTGGGACGATTTGACAACACCCAGACTGATGAAGAGACTGCTGAGCACATTGAAGTCTGCCCGATTATAAATTAAAGTTTAGCTGATAACAGGGCTTGGGTTTGGCTGATAACAGAGGAGAACCGGAGCTCGTCACCAGAGCTGTTGCATGTGCTCGGGCTTGTGAGCTCTGGCGATGTGAAGCATGAGGTTGTAACGTTGTTTCGTCTTCCGCGGGCAGTAGGGGCAATGGAATTGAGGCTCTTTTCCGCACTCAAGCCGTATGTGTCGCCTCAATGTGTGCTGCGAACTGTAGAATTTGTGGCATGTCGGGCAGGAAATGTTGCGATTCGAGGCGCCTCCGCGTCCTCCGCCGCCTGAAGATGGCGCCACCGTCGTCGTCGACGCTCCTTTGAGACTAGAGACCAGCGGTCTCGTCACTACCATCCATTTTGTGTCTGTGGGGGAGAAAATACCGTACAAAAACCGTGCAAGAAACTTTAAACCGTGGAAGAATTCTCAATAAATAAGATTTTTCTAAACCCTACAAATTCTACAAAAGAAAAATCCGTTCTCCTGAATAGTACCACTTCTTTGGTTGTGCTATCAGCGCACATCGTCATGTCATCGAATACCTCGAAGAAGTCCTGAGCTCACCTGTCAACAAAACACAAAGAACCAGCATCCCTGTTAACGTTATTTCAGGGACATCGTTCAAAACTATAGTCATCAAGAACTATCGAAAGAACCTCGAGTTAGACAATCGGTACTAACTACTGAAGCGTACTTTTTTAGTTGGAAAATAAATGTGCTATGACTCTAATGAGACGAATCATGAAACACAGTCACAAATTAAATCACCAAACAGAGCAGATGTGTGAAAAATTTTCATAGCATTGGTAGTGTAGAAGTACCTAAAAACGACATTTGACTCCTTTTTGTGACTCCCTCAACTAAATTGCGATTTGCATTTATTGATAATTTTCAAATGGAACTCACTCGTCCCCGAGGCATTTCGATTAGTTTCAATCAGCAAGGAACATGCTAAAAAATACTAGGTAACTGATACCAAACAAAAAGCAATGAAACAAAATGAAGAACTATTCACATCTTCAACTGAACTGAATACTGAACTGAAGATTCTTCAGTTTCGATAGTATCGCCCAGAAACCATCGATAGTGGTAAAACATCGGTTCGTAACTATCGATGGTGAAAACATCAACTATCGGATGCAAACTATCGATAGTTCGATAGTACCGACCATCGATGCTCATCCCTACTTATATCATCACTTTTTCTGGCGAAGCAAGCTACTCATTTCACTCTTGAGTTCTTATGGGATTCATTTTGAATAATTCTACCTTGACTAAGGCCAAATTTTGACACCAAACAAATACAATTATTGGTGGAATAAAGGCACCAGGCCATCCAAGACCAAGTTGTCCCCAAAAGAAAGACATAAATATCCAGATCAAAATGCCTTAAAACGGGCATGAATTTTTTTTTTTTTAATTTTCAATCCTGAAAATTTTGAGGTTATTGCAATAGCGGTGGATGTATGTAATTACCAAAATTTACTTATTAAAATTTCGTTTGATTAATTCATTTTCAACATTATTCCAGTGGCTGAAAAAAATCGATTAAATTCAATTTTGAACCCAAATTAATTGGTGCAATTGATTTCAGGCCGCCAATTGTAAAAATTATTCCAAAATTGATGTCGTTCAATTTGACTTTCCCAATGTTAACAAAAAACAGTGCTACTTCACAGTCAGGTTATATTTTTTAGTTTAGAGCTAATTCCGCTAGGAGCGACGCGCGAAATTCGATTTTCGAAATAAATACCCACATTATTTAGTAGAGATTTGTTAATATTATATTCGGAGTCGGATGAATTAATGATTTATACTTTAAAAATCCACAGGACCACCCCTGTTGTGACGTTTTGCGTTAGTACATGATATTTTTGGCTATTGTTATCAGTATTATCACAAATCGCGACTATCAAACTAATCAAGAATAATATAGTAAAATATTTTTATTTGCGTAATAAAACATTTTGACGCTATTTGGCAAAAAAAAAATTTTTTTTTCAGTAAAATTTGGTTGTTAGGGCATCGCAGTAGGCTAAGCCTGTGGTGCCAAAATGATCCAAATTTATATTTTCAAGGTAAAATTGATTATTTTTTGTCATCACTGGGCTGAATTGAATAAAATCATTTTGAAATTGGCATCTCAAATAAACTTTTGCTTTTGACTCGGGGGGAAAAAAATGACAGAAACGCGCACAAGTTTTTGATGATTCGAAACAAAGAGTCAATGTACCAATATTTCGCAATCGTTTAGCGAGGAATCGAGGGCAAGATAAGAACCGTCGAAAAAAAGAATATCTGCGTTATGACTATTGAAACGTCTCCAGTCGGTTATTCCTAGAATAATCAAGCCTAGTTTTCATGCAAAAGCGTCAACCTTGCGGTGCGGACATACATAATTATTTCTGGGGCGTTTCAAGTGTCTAGATCAAAGAAGTCAAACGTCCGTAGGTGTCCGCGCCGTTTTTGGTAGTAGAACAATTTTTTAAAATCTGACAATGAAAATCTGAGTCAGGGGTCTGTTTAAGGCTCTAGCTTGGTCCTCGAAACGTTTTCAGCCTGATCGGACCAAAATTGGGGGGGTAGGGGTCAAAATGGTATTTCGAAATGGATTTTCGAGATTCGTTTGTGCGGACTAGGCGTGTGGGTATCATTTTCCACTAAATTTGGACGCTGAATCCAATGAAAGGGTCCCGAACGATGTGCCCCGGAGAGATTATGGTCAAAATGGGTGCCACCTACCCATGTTTTCGAGATTTCTGGTGCCTAGGCGTGTGGGGTATCATTTCCTATCTAAATTTTGGACGCTGAATCGATTGGAATGGTCCTGGGGACCCATACATCCCATTTTCCTCCATTTTCCCCATGTTAGAAAGAAATGGGAGGCTCCAAGCGCCTTGTCCGAGGAATAGCCAACCCGTGTGAAGAATTTCGGTTTATTCAAATTGTACTCTTTTACCTATTATGAGTATCTAAATTTCTATATCTTTCTATGTAATATTCATGTTACTCATTTCTGTACCTCAACAGGCCGATCCAGATAAATTCCCACTGGTCGGTTAAGGAAGTTGGAAAGACTATTGAGTGCAACTGTAAATAAGGAAGCTCGTGATACTGCAGTGTACTCCTAGAAACGTGCTAATTGAAACGGAGAGTTTTCAATGAGATCCTGAAGTGGTTTAAAGGAATGCAGAGTGAAAAGACGAGTGCATCCATTGTGCCTTCATCTTCCTCTAATTACGGAACTACTCTAGATTCTAGAAAAATGACAATATAGGTCAACTTAACTCAAACTTGCCTTACTTTAAGATTTCAGCCTATACACCAACCACCTACGATACGACGGATGCGTCATGGAATTGAGACTCGAATCATTAAAATGGGTTTTGAATCATATACAAATACTAAACCCATCTGCATGACTAAAACGGAAATCTGGTTTACGGCCCAACATTTTTTCCTGGGTGTTTCAAGGTCTAGATCTTTAAAGGCAAATGTCCGTCGCCGTCACGCCGACTTTTGTTGCAGAATTTTCTAAAAATCTGAATTGGTCAGGGCTTTCCCGGCCTCTAGTTGGTCCTCAAACTTTCAGCCGATCAGACCAAATTTGGGCGAGAAAGGGGTCAAATGTAAATTTCGAAAATGGATTTCGAGATTTTTGGATCAGGGAGTGGGGTATCATTTTTTACTAAATTTTGGACGTGAACCAATTAAATGGGTCCGGGGAGCGATTGGCGCCCAGGAGAGGTATGGGTCAAAATGGGTATCTATCTACCAATTTCAATGTGTTTCGAGATTTCTGGTACATGGCGTGTGGGGTATCATTTTCATCTACATTTGGACCCTGAATCGATTGGAATGGGCCGGGACCCCCACACCCACTGTTTACCCATTGTCCCTTCCCCATTTAATAATAGATATCGAGATTTATGGCGATCTAGGCGTGTGGGGTTAATTTTTTATTGGGTTATACAACCAAGAAGGGAGTACCTAGTCCCGATGAGTATATTGGTATATATTATAGATATCATTACATTAACTTTAATCAAGTATTAGCTCGTAATTCGCCCTTCTACGTAACTACGACTACTACCTGTCAAACAATCCTGTTCTTAAGACACAAAGGTTACCCCACAAAACTGACCTCACGTGCTCTTCGTAGGCAAGAATTATAAATACTTTAATTATGTAAGTACCTGCATAATGTTATGCAAATGTGAGATGTCACGTAATTTCTATCAGCGTTGTTGGTGGGCAAGTGCGCAATAGGGCTTCAGACCCGTGCATGTATTTAAAATTAATTATAAAATAAAATAAAATAAAATGTAAATACACAATGTAACCTGAACTCCCCCAAACGTTTCCACAAAATAACCAACTAACTGGAAATGCTCTATTCATCGATCTATACTTTTTTGCAATCCCATAAAATAGAAAAATTTCGTCTCTGTTTCTTCCCTGCGATTTTGCATACAGCGAAATTCTAGTCCAATAAGGTTTTGGTACTTGACATTGGTTTTACAGAAACTCGTAATCCCCAGTTGTATTATGGTTTGACGTAATTGATCTTCTTTTATCCTGAGATAAAGAAAATCAGTTGGGGTCCTCTCGGGAGGGCCACCACTTTACTCGCCGGCCATCAGCTGCCAAGAAAAATGACGACCAGGCGACCGAGGTCGGCTCACGAGGAAAGCGGGATATTTGTCTTGAAACGGCCCATTTCAAAAAGTGTACACGGGAAGCTCCTGATGCAAGCCAACATACCCCTTTCCCACCAAGGCACGTCATCAAATTCACGTCAGGCCCAGGGCTTCGAGAGACGAAGACGGTTTATGGGTTGGCGAAGGAAGGAAAATACAGTATCTGCATCTGGTGAGCGGCTCTGACAGGCCGAACACCCGCTTCCGGCTGAAATGTCTGAGGAATCGAGGGAAATTACTGATCGAACTTCTAACTAAATCCTGATCACGGCTCACCGAGGGGCGTTAAACAGTTAGAATGAGACTCAATCTAAGCAGTATAACAAATTTCACGCTACTATTCTAAACATCAACTTTCAGAGCCTCACGAACAACAGTTGATTAGTTTCGTTGAAGGAGAATGAGAGACAGAATGAATGTTTACTGTCAAACAAACCAGAAATAAAATGAATTGCAATAAAAATTTCGTAAATATTCAAGCCCGTCTGTAGGTAGTTCGTCAAATAGTGTAATTTTGTAGGTATCAGAACTCGCAGAAAGCAATAAAAAACCTAAAAATATAAAACGCTGCAAATTCATTCACAGGGTTGGTTATCCTGGACCAGGAGACTATTTCAATCGGGACGTCTTTGATTCAGTATCCAAAATTAGTGGAAAATGATACCCCACACAGCCTAGG
Source organism: Cyrtorhinus lividipennis (assembly GCA_019603395.1). Lineage (NCBI taxonomy): Eukaryota > Metazoa > Arthropoda > Insecta > Hemiptera > Miridae > Cyrtorhinus > Cyrtorhinus lividipennis. The sequence continues at coordinate 4,696,875 of CM034008.1, forward strand.
TACGAAAAACGTTCTACCCCACCCAAATATCGGTCCCGATCAGGCTGAAATGTTTTGAGGACCAACTAAAGCCGAAACCGGGTCCCAGACAAAAATTTCAATTTTGAGAAAAATTCTACTACCGAATCGGAGTGGACGGTGGACGAAAATTTGCTAATTTTGATCTAAACCCCTTAAACGAGAATTTTGGGCCCAATCGGAGAAATTGACTTTTTGCATGAAAAACATAGGTTGATTATCAGGAATAAACCATCCAAAACAGACACATGAACTCCTGAAGATAAATATGATAACTCCAGGATGTTGTGTCCCAATATGAACAAGAATTGTTGTTTCTTTTAAGTATATTTATATTTCTACTAAAATTTCTAAAGATGACGGAGGTAATTTTACTAGGATCCTTGTATTGTTGGGGGGAAGAGAATTACCAACTAGATCTTTCAAATATTGCATAACAGCGGTAGGAAACCATGGGTGAGGAAAACCACCCTCCTTCAATCACGGTCTGTTTAACAAAATTCATTAGGCGCCGGACACATTCAGTCAGTTTTTCATCAGACCGAGCTGCCAGTCGTGCTTCCTTGTTCTTCATTTGCCTTTGAGGATTCCCTGCTCACAGCTGCACCTTGACTTCCTGCTGGAGGCATTGTTTTGCACACACTCCACAGGTGTACGAGGTAGCGGCCTCTTCTTATTCCATATGATGTCTCAAAGTCTCTCCAATCATTTGCATTCATAGAAAGCGTGAAATACGTCGTCTTCTACGTCAGGGCAATGAAGACACATAGGCGAGATATCAATGCCCATTCTATAAAAATTTGGACCGTCTGGTCGCCGTTGCATGGATGTTTCCCGTTCCTGTATTCTCCCCTGGTTAACGATTCCAACAAATGTATTTTTTTTTTTTTCAAATATATTTGAAACGAAGACCCGGTTGCAGGAATGATCCCGATCGATGAGATATTAGTGCGACCCCTTTTTTAAAAAACCCTACCCACCAACTGAAAGTATTTAAAATTGGTGATCACTTGGGTGATCCTTGTTCATTCAAATTCTCAGTACCAAAACAGAAAAGTGTTAGCCCCGTTATACCACATAATCTACTGCAATGGCATCTTCTCAACGGGCATAGAGGGGGAAATCATATGTTCTGAAGATGATTCGGCCATGGTGATAGTTGGTGATACGTGAGGTGAAGTGAAAAGCTGCGATAAGCTCGAAAGATAACCAGTGGTTAAAACTAAAAACGCCTGCAAATTCTACACACGGGTTGGTTATTCCTCGAACCAGGCGCATGGAGATTCATTTCTCCAACATGGGGAAAATGGAAGAAACAGTAGACGTGGCGGGTCTCGGATCCATTTCAATCGATTCAGGGTCCAACATTTAGTGGAAAATGATACCCACCACGCCTAGGTTCCCAGATACTCAAAAAACACACATTCGAAATGGTAAATAGGCCACATTTCGACCCATAGCCTCATCCAGAGGGCACCATACGTTCGGGACCCGTCTCATGGAATCTGCGTCCAAAACTTAGTGGCAAATGAACCCCACACACCTAAATTGCAAAATCGAAATCCTTTTTTCAAATACACATTTTGACCCCAACCCCCACCCAAATTGGTCGATAGGTTGAAATGATCGAGGACCCAACTAGAGCCATGAACGGACCCCTGACCAATTTAGATTTTGAAAATTTTTCGACTACCAAAAGGTTGTGTCGGTGGACGGACATTAGTAATTTTGATCTAGACCACTGAAAAAGTCCAGAAACTCTGACTGTTTCTCATATAAAGTGCAGCATATTTAATAACTCGCCAACAAAAATGTTTCGCGATCCTTTACAATCGTTCAAATATGCATGAAAAAAACATTTTATGGAAGATCTTGCGACAGGGTAAATTATTTTTAGAATGTACTTATTTATGCATTGCAGTGTTACCAATAGCCACGTACTCGTAAATATAATCTTTGTACCTTTGTATCTTCTTAAGGACAATAGGAAGGTAGAAACAACTCATTCCCTCAGCACATGCTGAGCTTAAAGAGGGGATTAGCATTATTACTCTGTGACAATGATTTATTGTTCACAAAATAATAAAATGAATGCATTAAAAAAATAAAATAATAAGTGTGTGGATCGCTATTTATCCTGCAAGCACTGGCAGGAGGACAATTCGGTCTTGCAAGGACTTACAACTGGAACAGCACACTCTTCTCGCATAATTCCATCCGACTTCTATAGAAGGCTGGTCATGCACCGGTCCACATACACCTACCGTTTAGGATGATGAATGTACCACTCGTGCCTGCAAGGGCGAGGTCCTTTGTTGTTTGCGATAAGCCAACACCACATTCGCACGGTTTGTCCTCCAGGACAGCACTGTATTGATCGCGCAAAGACTTTTTCATCAACTAACAGGGTTCCACGTTCCCTTCATCAGCTAGATACGCGTTGTCGCCGTCAACGAATTAGGCTGAGTCAAATGGATGAGAATCACCTGGAAGGTTTACACAGTCAACCAAAATCCTCTATCAACTCTGGCACCAATTCCAGACATTGTTTACAAGACCAACTTGGCTTTCTCAACTCTCAAACTGTGCGTAATCGGTGCGAACCTCCGTTTACCTAAAGTTTGTAAGCGATGAAAAGCATAGCAATTCCCAACCGTTCCGCTCGTTACAGTTCCTCGACCTGAAGTCGTTTCCACATTGAGCCTGATTCCTAGAATCTTCATGTGAAAATCGATGTGAAACTTCTAACGTCTGGTTGGATCCGCCGTGCCGCCCCACCTACAAGTACGACCGGAGTAATTTACTAAGGGCAATCCGCTAGAGGTAAAGTTCAAACCGGGAGAAGTGTAAATGTTGAAACTTCAGACCAAGGGTTCAATTGAGAAACGGAAGAGAGCGTTGGAATGATGAAAAACAAAACGCTGCAAATTCTTACACAGGGGTTGGTTATTCCTCGGACCAGGCGCATGGAGACTCATTTTCAACATGAGGGAAAGGGGGAAACAGTGGGTGCGGCGGGTCCCAGAACCTATTCCAATCGATCAGGATCCAAATTTAGTAGAAAATGATCCCCACACGCCCAGGTACGGAAATCTCGAAAACGCAATATTCAAATGGGTAATATATACCCAATTTGACCCATAACTTCTTCCAGAGGGGCCAATCGTTCCGGGACCCACTTATTGAATTAGCGTCCAAATTTAGGGAAAATGATACCCCACACGCCAGGACCAGAAATCTCGAAAAACGCATATTCAAAATGGGTAATAGTATACCCAATTTGACCATAATCTTCCAGAGGGGTGCCAATCGTTCCGGGACCCACTTCATTGAAATTAGCGTCCAAGATTTAGCGGAAAATGATACCCCCACAGCCCAGGTACCGAAATCTCGAAAACGCATATTCAAAATGGGTAATATATACCCAATTGAACCATAACTTCTTCCAGAGGGTGCCAATCGTTCGGGACCCACTTCATTGAAATTCAGCGTCCAAATTTAGCGGAAAATGATACCCCACACGCCAGGTACGGAAATCTCGAAAACGCATATTCAAAATGGGTAATATATACCCAATTTGACCCATAACTTCTTCCAGAGGGTGCCAATCGTTCCGGGACCCACTTCATTGAATTAGCGTCCAAGATTTAGCGGAAAATGATACCCCACACGCCTAGGTTCCAGAAATCTCAAAAACATATTCAAAATGGGTAATATATACCCAATTTGACCCATAACTTCTTCCAAGGGGTGCCAATCGTCTGGGACTATTTCATTGGATTCAGCGTCAAAATTTAGTGGAAACAATACCCCACACGCCTAAGTCGTCGAACATGGGCTAAATAGGGGTAACAGTGTGTGTGTGGCGGTACTAGACCCATTCCAATCAAATACGGGTCAAAATTTATGTGGAAAATGATACCCCACATGCATAGGTCCCAGAAAATAGACACGGACACACATTCAAAATGGGTAGATAGATACCCATTTTGACCCATAACCTCTTCCAGTGGGCGCCAATCGTTCCAAATGAAATATAGCATCAGAAAATCATACCAAAGACCAAAAATAGATAATACAGTACAGTAAATAACAGTGATTTGATGTTGCCTGTCAGGCACATGATGTGTCAGCAAAAAGTCAATGTATATGTAAACGATATTGTCCTATAGTCCAGTCCCGGCCGAAGAACCCGTGATATCATCACGAACTACAAAAGGAAGAAATATTACAATTAATAGCGTCAGGGTAGGCAAAGGATCTGCGACGACTCGATCGGAACTAGTTGGCAGTACAGCTGTAAAGAGAGACATTTCCACGCCACCCTCTAACACATGTCGCAACTTTTTTAGTCGACAACTTCTGACAAGGAAACTTTCAGCCGCCTTCCAGTCTCTACAGATATGAGTAATTCGCACTTTACCACCTTAACACTTCGCTGGGTGATAAATTGATGTTACTGTGAAGGCGGAAGGGTCTAAGGGTTGGGGTCGGTGTTGTTTTCCCGATTGAAACCGCCCAGAGTTGAAATATACTTTGGTGTATCATGAAGGAGGTTTCTGGCCAGCTAGTTTCAGTTGTAATGTTTCACTCGAAGAATATGCTTCGCGTTGAAGGAAATCAACAGGTCTTTGGAATTGCACAGGTCTCATATAATATGTCTCTCATTGTTCAAAGGAAGGGGTCATGGCTCCGAAAACCACTGTAAATCGTTATTATCCTTGGGTCAACAAGCAACACTTCATCGGTACGAATTCTACAGTCTGCAGACTGGAGTTGCCTCTCTATGGTCAAACAGTACGACTTCAGGCAGAGCTCAATATTCCTGGGGTAGAACAATTCCACATCGCTGTTCAGTGTCCAGGGATAAACAGAATCTCGGAAGCGTGAAGCACAAAACTCAAAAGTCTGTATTAAATATACTCAACTGACCAAAGAGCAACAATTAAGGGAACGGATCATCAGCTCACGCACACAGACCTTTGAAGGCAGGCCAAAAGAGCACAAGGCCTGGTCTGTTCAATTTAGGGGGCAGATGCACGTCCTGGGATAGCAGCAAAGCATGGTACTCAACAGTTGAAGCATACTACTTCAAGCTCCATTGGTGGGCAGTTCAAGAGCAGCAACCAATGGTCCATAGGCTGGAGTCAACCACAGGAGAATCTCATGTTTCAACCCGTTCAGGATTTTACCGTACTTAGTAAGCTGAAAGGCCTTTGTACATCTTCATAAATACATAATTACGTTCAATGCCCTTTATTGAAGTGAGTATTCAGATGGGCAGGAATATCACGGATCGAAAATCTGCGAACGTTGGGTCGCTTTAGAAGCAATGGGTGATAACGTTGTTTAAGAAAAACCACCACTAATGCTTCCTAACTAACGAGGGAGATGTTCTCTCTGATCGGTTACCATTTATACAGTCAGAGCGATGAATAATATATTCCGCCTTTGTTGTTAAATGTTTCTTCTCGTCGATATCTGGGACGAGCGGAAATGGAATGTGGTTGAAACGAAATGGGAACGAGCTTCCCCTGCGGTATTCTCAGTGACCATTACGCAGTCCCCACTCCACACCCTCGTTTTCCGCCAATTTCGCTTCCTTTCCTATACAGTCGATCCTGTCGGAGTCGAAACCCATCTCCGTGGCTATCATCTATAACGGGTTCTCAAGATTGAAAAGAGTCGATATGCTGGAGGGAACCTCGTCGATGGGAATCGTTCACAATGTTGCTGAAGACGATTTCAAAAATGTACTCTAGGACGAGTGGAGCGTAAATGGGGAATCGAGTAAAAGCCGGAATCTTTTTTCCAGCCATTTCTACACCTCTAAAACCGAATTAGAAAGATATTGAATAATAGCATGACCTCTTTGCTGGCTGTTTGGGACTTTGGCTTCTCCCCACTGTAGAGTAGATGCGAGTTGGGCTTGAAGCAATTTCCTTATTTCTCCTGCTCTTGGTAACTCTTGTGAGCGTTTTCATGATTGCGCACCACGCAGAATTTCAATATAGCCGATAATTATTACTTTTCTTCTTCTTCGGAATCAGCCATTTTCAAGTGGCTGAATAATTGATTTTCCAACCTGTCCACACTGGTCATGATGGTTGCTCAGATTTCCAATGTCTGGAAATTCTCTCGTTGCCTACCTTCTTCTGGCACAGTTGCACATTGCGTGTGGATTGTGTTACAACCTAGATTTGGAAAAAAAATATTCAACTTTGCTAAGCCGATTTCGAGTTTGCAAGGGTGATGTGACGAATAGACAAAAACGAATTTAAGATTAGTATATATTAATAAACATGTTTATGTAGTAGTGAAGGCGTTATAGGTGTTGGAGAGAGGATAAAGGGCCTCCAAGAAATAGCACTGCGTTGAGGATTGTATAGTAACCACCTCCAAGTGTGGCCACCATCAGAATTCCATCTGAATCAGTGATTTTCATGCTTGTAGTAGCGTGATGCCAACATTTATTTGCCCGTGATTCAAGCCATGTGGGGATTTGGCGAAGGAGTTCTCCAGCATAAGCTGCCACAGGAACCTACTAAACCACTAAATTGGTGAAGTCACCATTGGTTAGAAGTGATGTACAAATTACTTACTATATCC